>JAGFNQ010003965.1:18422-60024 GCA_024364735.1 Boesenbergia rotunda | reverse complement strand
CACGATTCATTATAGCTGCTGAAGGGTTTCAGAATTGTTTCTGAGGTCAACCGTTGATCTTTCGATTAATTGGGGATCATGATGTACTACTAGGTGTCACTCATGATCGTTCTATAATTGATTAATTATAGACGGCTGATAAGTACCTTTTATTGATTATTTTAATTGCTAAAATCCATGTTTGACCTATGTTTTTATTGCTTAATTCTGAAATTGCCCTAGGTTTTAGAACTTACTCTTATTTTGGACTTAATTGCAAATTTGCATAAAATTGGATTATTTGGTCACTAAATTTTTGATCTATTTTTGTAGGCATGAAAGGTTCATGGACCTAGGGCATACTAGGTCAAATTTGAGTCGGAAGTGGACCCGGATCGAATTATCAAGCTTCGGATTAATCTGAGCCTTCCGATTCAAAAGCGGCTAGATCTGAGCTATTCGGGACCATCTGAAGCAATCTGAGCTAGGGTTAGGGTTGATCAAGCACTCTGATCATGATCTGAAGGTTTCATTCCAATCAGAGCTAAATCAACCATTGGATCAAGCTCGGAGAGCTCTAGATCGTCCATCCAAAGATTAAGTTGATCTGGACCATCCGTTGCAAATCTGGAGGATCCGAGCTACCACAAGGCAGATCCTAACCCCTGATCAACATCTGGAAAGTTTGGGTCAGATCAGAGCAAAATCAGCCGTTGGATTCATCCAAATCAATCTGGACCGTCCATTGATAAGTATTTAATCAAACTTCAGCACAGTCTTCTCCTTGTCGCGTCTTCTTCGCCGCAATGCAGTTCTTCAGCTGTTCTTAGTTTTTTTCAAGTTTCCTTCAATCCAAGGGGCGCGACCACCTCCATCCTTCATTAGATCAAGTTCGAGGTCACTGGGGAGAGCAATCGGTGGAGTTTCAGCTCGGAATTGGGCAAGAACAGGGCTGAGTGAGGGTTTCCTCAGCTCTGTATTTGGTTGCTTTGATTTCGGTTTTGTCAAGTTCTTCATCAATCCAAGCCATTCAGAGGGGTTCCCTGAAGTGTTTGCATCATTCCCGCGCCTTCATTTCAATCAGACAAGGCTGAATTGAAGAAATCGATTGGGATTTCCTTCTTGAATAGATTTGAGCTAGATTCGACTACAGATTCAGTTCCCCGGTGAATTGCTGAGCTTACGGGTTCGAGGCCAGCCCTTGCGTGACGAACAAGGAGACCTTGAGCTAATGGAGTGATTGGGGTTTAGATTTCTTGTTGCAATTTCATGTTTCTAGCTGTAATTTTCGAATTCTGCAGAGTTTCATTTCTGTTTTGGTTTCAGATTCGTTAACTTCGTTTAATGTATTGTTCCAGCTTAAATTAGGGTTCAATCTTCAAGTTTAATAGCTAGGGAATGTGTTTAGTGGATAATTGTTTTTAATTTCAGTTTATTTCTTGTTTCATGCTTGCGTATCAGCTTGTTCATGCGTATCAACTCTGTTTTGTTTCATTTCTGAAATTTCTGTTCAATCTGCTGCGTTTCAGTCTTTTATTTGCATCAAGTTAGCTTAAGTTTGTTCTTATGAATTTACCTTTTAGTTTATTTCATTTCTAAAGCCTCGGTATCCATTTCTGCAATTTTGTTCAGCTGTATCCATTGCGTTTCAGTTTTCTGCTTGAATCTCTGAATTCTGCTCATGCGTGTCCACTTGTATTCTCAAATTTGCAGCTTCAATTGAATTCAATTCTTGTTAGTTTCAATTCCTGGGATATTAGCTAACAAATAGTTGATTATGCCTGTGATCAAAGTTGTGATTCACATTCAGTTTTATTTCTGCACTTTTGAGCAGAATGCGCATCAGACTCCATTTCTGCACAGTCTAGTTATTTTTGCAATTAGGAGTTGATAAGCTTCTGAATTATGTGTTAATGAGTATTAGTTCTTCGAAATCATTTCATGAAACATTTCATGTTGCACCTCTGAATTTGAGTTTGATCAAATTGTTTCTGAGTTTGCGCTGTTGCTAAATTCTGCGCCTTTGATCTGCATTGCAGTTTTGATTTTTGCTTCAAAGTTGTGTCTGAGTTGGATCTGAGTTTGGATGCTAAACTTTTTCCTTCAATTCTTGCAAACTTATTCACTAATAGCCTTGCTTTCTAAGCTTAACTGACCAGCTTCAACTCTGAATGCTAAGTTGGCAATTTTCTGCAAAGGCAGCAGAATTTGTGAAGCAGTTTTTCTGATCATGCGTGCCAAGTTGCTGAAATTCGGCACTTGGTATCAAGTTCAGTTTAGGCAGTGATTGGCACCAACTTATAGGGCACTTTTAGTGTGCTATATTGTCTAAAATCAACTGGTACTGCATTCATCCATTTCTGAAAATCGTTGCATTTGTTGGCTTTCAAAACTTGTAGCAGAGTTGAGTTGTAGCTTGTTTAAATTCTAAATTTCGTATGCTATTATTCCGTTAAGATCGTTTGCTTTCTGAAAACTGCCATCACTGCCTTATTCTTTTGTTTAGCATTTGTTTTGCATGTGAACTCAGATTTGCCTTCATAGATTGTTTAAGTGGCCTTGATTGAGTTGTTCGTTGGTTAGGTTCATCAATTGTCATACCTTGTTGAATTCGTCTAGCTAAGATCTTTCTTTGCCTTGTGTTTTCATTTCTGAACTGCAACCCAAACCCAGATTTTATTTGAAACCCAAAAATAGTAACGACACACAAACACGAGCTCGAATCACACAACATCAACTAGTCCCGAGGAAAAATACGACCTGTGGCCCCTTTACTACGTTTTCATATTTTGATTGCAAAAAGGGTTTCCAGCACATTTATAAATTCTAAATTCTGACGGATCCACACATTTCGTGACAACTTTAATTAGCTAAATCGGGTCCGTCAACGACCAACATAAATCGAAAGCCTATTTAGTCACACGCACTACGAGTAATCCGAGGGATTTAAAACGAGTTGAAAATTGAATTTTCCAATCAAGAGAGATTAAGTTTGGTTGAGCCAAACGATAAGTCGAATCTGAATTTTTCAGAGACGCATCGGAAGCCTAAAATGGCTAAGTCTTTTGAAGACTTAATAGATGAATTAAATAAGTTTAATTCATTGGGGCTTGGCTTGGATGGGCTAGCCAAAGAGGGCCTCCATCCTCTTTGCTTGGCCGGCCACAACAAAGGGAGAGAACCAAGTTTTGGTTCAATTTATAAAATAAACCAAGTGTGGTTTGTTTTATAAAATTATGGATGATATAAATTTTTATATAATAAACAAAGGTTTGGTTTATTTTTCATGGAAATTAAAATGAACCATGGATTGGTTTATTTTATAAAATCAATCAGGGATTGATTTACCATGATAAGGAAATTTATTCCATAAGAGAGAAGAGACTTGATTGATTTTTATCATGAATTAAAATATAATTTTAACCATGATATAAAATCAAACTTGGCATGATGGAATAAGTTATTCCATATTTGAGAGGCTTGATGGTTGAGAGGCCACTATATAAAGGACCCAAGGCAAGGCTTGGGTAATTATCGATGAGACGAAGGCATAGGCTCTCTCTCTCTCTTTCTCTCCTTCTCTTCTTCCCTTCTTGCCGTGCGCCAACCAGCCCCAAGAAGGAGCACCAGCTGACCATCCTTTTGTGGTTAGTCTTCCGACTTCTCTCTTGGTTTTTCTCGTCGCGTTCTCGGAGAATCTAGTAGTTCTTGAGAACACGAAACTCGTGGCTTTGCAAAGTCATCCCGAAGATACTCGGCGTGGACGCGAATAGAGGCGGAGCTTCCAAGGGACGCTTACGGTTGGATCTCGTCCCTTCCTTCGAGTTACGCGAGGTAATACGTAAATTAGTTTATGTTTCTGCAAAATTTCAAATATATGATCATGTCTACACAAGATAAAATTGCATGCTTAGATGTGTGGTTAAATGATTTAAAGAAATTATTTATGCTAAACCTTCCGCTGCACGTAATTAATTTTTGAAATTACGAACCCGCATCCATGTCAACATGCACCCGGTCCCAACAATGTGAAGCATCGAATTCTCTTTCTTTTCTCCTTTTGATCTTCCTTATTCCTACAACCCATATTTGATTTAAATTGAATGGACACGGGTTTAGGAATTACCTTCTTCTTACCTAGTGGACACTTGTCCTTGTAGTGCCCTTTTTGGTTGCATCCAAAGCATAGAATGTGTTATTTTGATTTGGCTTTGGTAGATATTGGAACTTGTTCTTGTTTTAGTTCGGATGAGAGTCTCTCCTCCCCCCCTCAACCCTTGGTGGTACTACTTCTTCTTCTTTGGATGAGGTGGATGCTTCTTCACTCAATGAGATGATCAATTCTTCTTCCTCTTGATCTTCTTGGTCACTAGAAATTCTTTCTCTGACCTCTTCCACTTTTTGAATTGGCATAGGGTTCTCATGATACTCTTTCACTTTATTCCACAATTAATATGCATTTTGATATTTACTTACATAATTCAAAACATTGTTAGGTAAAAGATTAACTAAAGTTGCCATTACCTTTTCATTTGCCTTGAATTGATCTTGTTGTTCTTGATTCCAACATCTAGGCCTAACCTTCTTCCCGTGCTTATCCCTTGGAATCTCGAATGACTCTTCAAGCGCAATTCTTAGTTCCCACTCCATTCGAAATCAAGTTTCGATCTTCGCCCTCCAAAAGTTGAAATCTTGATGATCATAGGGCGGTGGATTGTAGATGTCTTCCCCCAACTTATCTTCCATTGTCCTTCTTCCTCTAGCGTGTGCTCCCTTGGCGATTAGTCCAACGAGATCGGTAACCTTGCTCTGATACCAATTGATAGATCGAAGACGTTGCTAGAGGGGGGTGAATAGCAATTTTTCGAACCCCTTTCTTCCTACACGGTTAGTTGCACAGCGGAATATATAATAAAACAAAACTAATAATGAAGAACAACGCTAACAACCTGATTTACTTGGTATCCACCCCGGACGAGTGACTAATCCATGAATCCGTCGGTGGATCACTCCCCGGATAACCTCTGGCTAGCCCTCGTCGCTCCTTATGGGTGGAGAAACCTCGCCACAACACCTCGGACACTATCTGGGCACAAAAGACTACTAATTCACTTTACCGAAGCGAGTTTCATCGAGAAACGCAAGCATGAAACGAGCTCCTTTAAATAGGGCTCGAGTCATCTCAGGCCGCTACCAGTCGACTGCCCCATGGCCAGTCGACTGGTCCCACTCAGATTTAACCGTTACAGTATAACGTTCGAATCTGCCAGCCTGTGCCAGCCTACACCAGTCGACTGCCCCATGGCCAATCGACTGGTACACACCCAAGCCTAGGGTTACACTCCCGAGTACATGTCTCTCCGCACTCAAACCCTTCCCGCTTAGCCCCTGAGTGCAAACACTCATACTCAGACCTCACAACTCGGTTGACTCTTCACCAACAGCCTTGACTGTTGCCTTCACGCCCTCTTCATCTTCGGCCCTCGTCCCTCGGATGCGCACGCAAGCCTCCAGCTTGCCTCCATGCCACCCTTCACGTACGCCTCGAATTTCGCGTCCCTTGGCTCATCATCCCTGCTATCCAACGGTCCCTCGGATGTGCACGCAGCCATCCTTCACCTGAAGACATCAACCAAGTCCATGTGTACCTGTACACCTGCACACTCCTGTACACATATTAGTCCAACAATAAACCCTAACTTAACCATGTTGCCCACACACATCAAAACTCCATGATCCTCCAGATCATCTCAGGGTCGATTGCCTCAACATCAACTTCGGGAAGAACTACCTTAGTTGTGCTAGCATCTTGAGGTAGTTCACAAGATCACCAAGAACCCAACAAGGGTTTCGGCCAAGGAGGAGAAGAGGAAGATGAGAGGAAGGGAAGAAGAGAAACACTTACTCTCTCTTCATTTAAAATGACTTGACCCTCTTTTATACTCATCCCATGAATATGAAGAGTCTTTTTGTCTCTTTGGCTTCCCTTCATTAATGCCAATAAAGAGCACATCTTTTCATGTGACTCTTTACCTTCTCTTCATCCAATGAAGAGAGACTTTTCTCTTTCCTTCATTAAACACTTTAATAAATTTCTCCTGCAATTCCGACCGGGCCTCTCGGGCTTTCGACTAAGTCTCCCGACCAAGTCTCCTGAGCAAGTCCCCGAGCTCCTGACCAAGTCTGCCGAGCAAGTCGCTGAGCTCCCGACCTAGTCTCCCGAGTTCCCAACTCGAGCCTCCCGACCTGATCTCCCGAGTTCCCAACTCGGGCCTCCCGACCTGATCTCCCGAGTTCCCAACTCGGGCTCCCGATCAAATCTCCCGATCGGATCTCCCGAAGCATCATGTCCTTAGTGTGTGACCCAATAGGTTCTCGTGACGTTGGCAATGCGCCTAAACACTTTAGACACATAAGCAATGAGCGGCATCTAGCAATGCATCATTGCTACCCAAGTTACTAGAAAAGTCGAGATCCGACTAAACCTCCGTGACTATGATAATATATGACCTTGTCCTTTTATCCTCGATATCTAGATTGACCAATGAGGCATAGACCATGTCATCCTCGATCAATCTTTGTGTTTCTTGATCCCCGAGTAGACTCACTCAAACAAATGAGCTTAATATCTCATATTGACTCATTTGAGCATGGTCATGAGTTTTAGCAGTCCTACTCGATCAAGGGACCCACAGATATCACTCCCGTCATATGGGAGGGATGAATCCCATCTTCATCACTCACATCCCTCTGCATAATTCATTACATACCCAGTGATCACCTTTATAGTCCACCCTGTTACGGGTGACGTTTGACGATACCAAAGTGCATAACTCCTTATGTAGGGAACCGTAGTGACTTCAGGTCTAAGGACTATTCATACTAATAGTCACATGAGAAAGTTTATGACACTCATATGACAATCTATGAAACTTTCTCATGGCGGGTCAATTCAGTACACATTCTCTAATGTATACCCATGTGTCAACTTAATATCACATATCCATGACTTGTGAGCTCATGCCATCAATTGACCTACATGCTAGTCTCCATGCATTAATATTGTCCCTGAATATTAATCCTTGACTAGGAATAATTTAGTGTAGTGTTCTCTACATTATCTCACTATCGATTCAACCAATCGATATAATGTAGATAAGAACCTACTACACAAGAACATTATTATACTTAGTTATTTGGCACAAATAATAAAGTAAGTATAATAACCAAACATGCCTTTATTAATGATAGAGTATGATACAAAAAGTCCCTAGTCAATCATCACATAATTGGCTCTAGGGCTCCTACTAACAAGAAGCCATCCTGGGCCGCCCGACGGTCAGTGTCTTCCAGGCGGTAGTCTCCGTCTACCACCAGAAGATAAAATTCCCCGTGGGTGACCGAGTGGTTGAAGTCAGAGGGTACCAGCTGGTGTCTCAGTGATCCTATAGCGGGGAAGTCAGGTGGGAGTCTCGGAAGAACCCAAGGGCCTCAGAAGGCTAGCTGGAGGAGACGGTCAGACCCAGGGGGAGAGGGACAAAAGGCTCGGGAGGCCTGGGCCGGCCAACTATCTCCGACCCTTCCAGTCCCGGTAAGGTTTACATTGCATATTATGTACCCACCTGTGTATATCTGCTCCTTTTCAGCGAATTCAAATAATAAAGGAAGGTGCACTCTCCAAAATATTAGTATATTATCGAAGAATCAAAACCCTAATGCCTAGTGGTACTGCGGATGCCCGAGGTACTTAAGCTTGGTCAGGGTTGCTACGAACTCCCAACCAAGAATAAAACCCTGATACCTCGCGGTGCTGCGGATGCTCGAGGTACTTAGGCATGGTCTGGGTTGCTACGGACTCCCAACCAAGGATAAAACCCTAATACCTCACGGTGTTGCCGATGCCCGAGGTACTTAGGCTTGGTCTAGGTTGCTACGGACTCCCGACAAAGGGTAAAAACCCTAATACCTAGCGGTGTTGCGGATGCCCGGGGTACATAAGCTTGGTTTGGGTTGCTACGGACTTCCAACCAAGGATAAAAACCCTAATACCTCACGGTGCTGCGGATGCCCGAGGTACTTAGGCATGGTCTGGGTTGCTAGGACTCCCAACCAAGGATAAAACATTAATACCTCGCGGTGCTGCGGATGCCCGATGTACTTGGGCTTGTTCTGGCTTGCTACGGACTCCCAACCAAGGATAAAAACCCTAATACCTCACGGTGCTGCGGATGCCCGAGGTACTTAGGCTTGGTCTGGGTTGCTATGGACTCCCGACCAAGGGTAAAAACCCTAATACCTCGTGGTGTTGCAGATGCCCGAGTTACTTAGGCTTGGTCTGGGTTGCTACGGACTCCCGACCAAGGATAAAAACCCTAATACCTCGCGGTGCTGTGGATGCCCGAGGTACTTAGGCTTGGTCTGGGTTGCTACGGACTTCCAACCAAAGATAAAAACCATAATACCTCGCGGTGCTATGGATGCCCGAGGTACTTAGGCTTGGTTTGGGTTGCTACGGACTCCCAATCAAGGATAAAAACCCTAATACCTCGCAGTGCTGCGGATGCCCAAGATACTTAGGCTTGGTCTGGGTTGCTACGGACTCCCAACCAAGAATAAAAACCCTAATATCTCGTGGTGTTGCAGATCCCCGAGGTACTTAGGCTTGGTCTGGGTTGTTACGGACTCCCAACCAAGGATAAAAACTCTAATACCTCGTGGTGCTGCGGATGCTCGAGGTACTTAGGCTTGGTCTGGGTTGCTACGACTCTCAACCAAGGGTAAAAACCCTAATACCTCGCGGTGCTGCGGATGCCCGAGGTACTTAGGCTTGGTCTGGGTTGCTACAAACTCCCAAGCAAGGATAAAAATCCTAATACATCGCGGTGCTGCCGATGCCCGAGGTACTTAGGCTTGGTCTGGGTTGCTATGGACTCCAAGGCAAGGATAAAAACCCTAATACCTCGCGGTGCTGCGGATACCCAAAGTACATAGGCTTGGTCTGGGTTGCTACGGACTCCCAACTGGGTTACTACGGATTCCCAACCAAGAATAAAAACCCTAATACCTCGCGGTGCTGCGGATGCCCGAGGTACTTAGGCTTGGTCTGGGTTGCTACGGACTCCCAACCAAGAATAAAAACCCTAATATCTCGTGGTGATGCATATGCCCGAGGTACTTAGGCTTTGTCTGGGTTGCTACGGAATCCCAATCAAGAATAAAAACCCTAATACCTCGCGGTGCTGCGGATATTCGAGGTATTTAGGCTTGGTCTGGGTTGCTATGGACTCCCAACCAAGAATAAAAACCCTAATACCTCGCGGTGCTGTGGATGCCCGAGGTACTTATACTTGGTTTGGGTTGCTACGGACTCCCTACCATGAGTAAAAACCCTAAGACCTCACGGTGTTGCGGACGCCCGTGGTACTTAGGTTCGGCCGAGATACTACAGGCGCTCGACCGAGCAGCCAAGACCTTCAAGTGCCCGGGACACATATGTGCTTCGAAAATAATGATCTACCCGACAAAAGGTGAACAAGCGAGACATCAAAATATTAATACAAGCATGCACACACCAAAGGTAAAAAATATTTTCCTTCGTTTATATGGGAAATACATTGATGCCAACGTCTCAGAGAAACACCAAAGATACAATCAGAAGAACCGATAAAGGGAATAATTCCTCTACTCGGGCTTTTCTTCGTCACTACATCATTCCCGCAGAGTCGCTTGGCTCGACGTCCTCCGATAGCCAGTGAGCGGGGATCCACGCACGTTATGGTCGAAATCCTTGAACCCTCGGTCGTAGTGGAGACCCCTCGGTCCAGCATCCGTGTAACCATTAACAAATGAGGATGCTTGAGGTAACACATGGATACCCCGACTACCTCTTCCCGCAATGATGCATCCAACAACAAGGATGACTACAACATTAAGAAGGAAGGGGAGAGGAATCAGTGGCTGCAACCTCTCCCCCCCCCTGGGTAACGGTACTGCACCATTCCCGGAAGCACCATCCGATTCCCAAAACTCGAGGAAACGAGCATTTGAAAGGGGATGGCTTTTGAGGCGAAGGATGAACCATCAGGAGATGTCATCTCCGCTATGCTCCCCGGCGGAGCACATGATGTCTCTTCTGGACTCCTCGGTTAATCCCAGAGTCCCACCTCCGCCAGGATCTTCAGCGTGACCCCAGACATCATCTCCTCTATGCTTCCTGGCAAATAATGTGAAACAGGGGGTTCCACCTCCGCTAGGCCCTTCGGCAAGAAACACTACTACGTCTCCGCTATCCTCCCCGGTGGTGTCGGTAACTTCTGCCGTAAACACTGGCGGAGGAAATGGCACTGGCATCTCGCCGCAAGGAGTCTACAAAGGGAAAGAAAGCGAAATGAGTGGGGAAGGATGGTTCAGCCTTCTCCCCCTCTTTATAGTGACCATTACCTCTCTGTGCATTTAATGCAGGCAGGGCGCGGGAATAGCAACGGACGCCAATTCTGAAGCGTCGCATCGATTGGCATGCCTTCGCCGTGCTTGGGAACCCGCAACTCTTTATGAGTCAACTCAAAAGATTGCATGGGATGCGGAGACGACGTTTCGGAGGCCACCAACATTCTCCAAAAGAGAAGAGTCGACGGGGGCCCCACAGGAGAATAAATGCAGGTCTGGTACTTGGGCTTGAGGGGTTATTTTGGGAAATTCGTGTTAGTGATATGAGAGAAGTGTCCTAAGGCAATCGCCTTATGATTGTAAATATTCATTTTAATAAATGATAATTCACTATTTGAGTATACATGTTTGTGTATTTGATTGGGATCTTAAACTCATGTACTGAATGTCCGCAATATAATTCACAGCATAAGAGAATTTGTGATGGGATCACAACTAGTGATTATCTCTAAATGTGCAATTGTGAAGTATTGAAAATATCCCTAGTCGATGAATTGATAAAAACAGACATTATCAATTCTGTTGAGACTAGCATGGGTTATTCTCTAATCAGCTGATTCTCACTAGCTGGTGACATTGGGATGTCCGGAGATAAACATGGATGCTAGTTAAGGGAACTAGTTCATTGGAGTGACTAGCTGTAAAACTTCATATGGTAATCTATATAGATATGTCAATGAAGTTCTTACTGCGGCTTAAGTGCGATGTTCCTTTGACTTGCAGTGTTCAAGTCATCTTGGTCATGGAGACTTATACTTTAACATCTTAAGCAAGCATCTCCTAGGAGGTGTGGACCCAGGATGATTGGGTATAAGCCGAAGTGCCCGAAGATGTTTGAGCAGCCTACAAAGGATTCACCACTCCTTGCGAGGAGATGTATACCCAGGCCTATCGTCGGATTGTTACTCAAAGCCTCTGGCCAGAGCATATCATGTTTAGAGTGCGAGTCTCTTAAATACATGAGAGTAATTAGAAATCCAAAGGACGAGAAAGACACTACTTGGGCTAGGTGTGACGTAGTCAGCCTAGTGGGGACTGACACAAATAGACCGTGTCCTGAACCAAGTGGGTATAAGATGGTGAAGGGAATGGGGCACGATTCATTAGAGCTGCTGAAGGGTTTCAGAATTACTTCTGAGGTCAAACCGTTGATCTTTCGATTAATTGGGGGTCATGATGTACTACTAGGTGCCACTCATGATCGTTCTATAATTAGTTGATTATAGACGGCCAACATAAATCGAAAGCCTATTTAGTCACACGCACTACGAGTAATCCGAGGGATTTAAAATGAGTTGAAAATTGGATTTTCTGATCAAGAGAAATAAGTCAAATCTGAGTTAATCAGAGGCGCAACGGAAACTTAAAATGGCTAAGTCTTTTGAAGGCTTATCGGGCGAATTAAATGAGTTTAATTCGCGATCGGTAGGATTTTTATTAATGTATGTTGATACATTCTTTAATCATTCTTCCCACATAAACTCAATTTGTATTTCTAGGTTAATCACTTGATCATGTCTTCTCTGAACTTGCGTTCCATTTTGGACACAAATAAACTGACTGGGCCAAACTTCATGGACTGGCTTCGAAACCTGAGGATAGTCCTCAAGGCAGAGAAGCTTGCTTATGTCCTTAAAAATCAACTTCCTAACCCTCCTCCAGAAGGTGCAACTCCAGACCAGCTAGTGGCCTATCAGAAACATGTGACCGATTCTGAACTTGCGAGTTGCATCATGCTAGCCTCTATGGTACCTGAGTTGCAAAAACAGCATGAGCATATGGATGCTAATACCATCATCTTCCATCTTCATGAGTTGTTTGAAGAGCAGGCGAGATCCGAAAGGTTCGAAGTCTCCAGACTCCTCTTCACCACTAAGATGCAGGATGGCACTTCTGCCTCGCAGTTTGTGCTAAAGATGTTGGGGTACATTGAGCGACTGAGCACACTCGATTTTGCAATGGATCATGAACTAAGTATTGACTTAATTCTGAGTTGTTTGCCCAAAAGTTATTCATAATTTGTGATGAACTATCAGATGAACAAACTAGAGACTACCATTCCTGAGTTGCTCAACCTGCTGAAGACTGTGGAGCCTTCTGTAAAGCCGGATCAAAAGACGGTACTGTTAGTTGGTTCCTCGAAGAAAGGTTCTAAGAGGAAGGCCAAAGAACAGAATAAAGGGAAGAAGAAAAAGACCAAAAAGACTGAAAAGAAACCAAAAGGAACTTACCATCATTGTGGCAAGGAGGGTCACTGGCGAAGAAACTGCAAGGTTTATCTTGAGTCCTTGAAGAATAAGGCATCCGATGCCCCATCCTCTTCAGGTATCTTCGTTATTGAATGTCACTCTATTTCCTCGGACACCTGGGTACTTGATACTGGGTGTAGCTCACATATATGTAATGACATACAGGGGCTAAGGAATAGAAGAAGACTCGTCAAAGGAGAAGCGAATTTGCGAGTTGGAAATGGAGCAAAGATTGCTGCTGTTGCCATCGGAACATATTTGCTAAAGCTCCCCACTGGACGTGTCTTAGAATTGGATAATTGTTATTTTGTTCCTTCGTTAATAAAGAACATTGTATCTATTTCATGTTTAAATGAAAAGGGATATCATTTAACTTTTAGTAACAATTGTTGTTACATAACTTTAAATGGCGTTCTTTATGGAAATGGAACTTTATGCAATGGTATCTACACGTTAGATTTATCTGGTGACGTTTTCAATATCGAAGTTAGCAACAAACGTGCTCGAATAGATAATCGAATAGACTCCTACACGTGGCATTGTCGTCTTGGCCATGTAAGTAAGAAACACATGACCGAATTACACCGATGTGGAATTCTGGAATCATTTGAACCCGGTTCATTTGATACATGCGAATCATGCTTAAAAGGCAAGATGACCAAATTACCCTTTTCCGGAAAAGGTAATCCAGTGGGAGAATTGCTTGGTCTAATACATACTGATGTATGTGGACCAATGTCAACTCTAGCACAAGGAGGCTATAGCTACTTCATCACCTTTATCGATGATCACTCACGATTCGGGTACGTGTTCTTGATGAAACGCAAATCTGAAGCTTTTGAGAAATTCAAAGAGTTCAGAAATGAAGTAGAGAAACAGCTTGACAAAAGTATTAAGATACTTCGATCCGATCGGGGTGGTGAATACTTAAGTCAAGAGTTTCAAGATTATCTTAGGGACAATGGGATATTGTCCCAATGGACTCCGCCGTATACACCACAGCATAATGGTGTATCTGAGAGGCGCAACCGAACCTTGATGGACATGGTTAGGTCGATGATGAATCATGCAACTCTTCCAAAATCCTTTTGGAGCTATGCACTTAAGACAGCTGTTTACTTGCTAAACAGAGTCCCGACCAAGGTAGTCTCTACTACTCCATATGAGACATGGAATAGTAAGAAACCCCACTTAACTCACCTTAAGATATGGGGTTGTCCCGCTTATGTGAAGCGGACTGTATCAGATAAATTGGATGCTAAGTCTGATAAATGTCTATTTATTGGATACCCTAAGGAAACGAAGGGTTACCAATTCTATCATCCCTTGGAACAAAAGGTGTTTGTTTCAAGGCATGCTGTATTTCTGGAAAAAGAATTTCTTTTACAAGAAAACAGTGGGAGTGGCATTGAACTTGATGAAGTTCAAGAAACTCCAATAGACATTACAGAGACACCTAGTCTAGACCCACAACCAATAACTCATAATGATGAGCTATCAGTTGAACCTAAAACAACACCACCTCTTCGTAGATCTGATAGGACACGCAATATTCCAGAGAGATACGGATTTCTCATAAGCGAATCGAATGACGTGTTACTCATAAGCGATGACGAACCTATCAGTTATGAAGATGTTCTGAAAAATTCAGAAAGGGACAAATGGCTTGAAACCATGAAGTCGGAAATGGATTCCATGTACGAAAATCAAGTATGGGACTTGGTTAACCCACCTGAAGGGATTAAGCCCATAGGGTGCAAGTGGGTTTTCAAGAAGAAAACCGACATGGAAGGTAATTATGTTTAAATCCATTCGGATACTCCTAGCCATAGCAGCTCATTATGATTATGAGATATGACAAATGGATGTGAAAACAACTTTCCTTAATGGAAACCTGCTTGAGGATGTATACATGATACAACCTGAATGTTTCACATCGGTTGATAAAACCAAAGTATGCAAGCTTCGACGATCCATATATGGACTGAAGCAAGCATCTAGGAGCTGGAACATCCGTTTTGATGAGACAATCAAAGAGTTTGATTTCTCACAAAATCCTGACGAACCTTGTGTGTACAAGAAGGTTAGTGGGAGTGCAGTCGTATTCCTAGTATTATATCTCGATGACATATTACTTATAGGAAACGATATATCAGTTTTACAGATAAAAAAAAAATTGGTTGTCCAAAACTTTCTCCATGAAAGACCTGGGAGAAGCAACCTATATCCTTGGGATTAGAATCTATAGAGATAGATCAAAATGGTTGCTTAGTCTTTCGCAGTCTACATATATAGACCGAGTGTTAAAAGGGTTTAGCATGTCGGAATCCAAGAAAGGTTACCTTCCCATCAGGCATGAGATCAACCTTTCAAAGTCTATGTGTCCGCGCACAGAAGACGAGAGGATTTGCATGAATAAGATTCCCTATGCATCCGCGATAGGATCTATCATGTATGCTATGTTATGTACAAGGCCCGATGTATCGTATGCTTTGAGCGTCACAAGCAGATACCAGTCGGATCCAGGAATGGATCATTGGGCGGCTGTCAAGACAATCCTTAAGTACTTAAGAAGAACTAAGGATGTGTTCCTAATATATGGAGAAGGAGATATGGTAATACGTGGGTATACGGATGCCAGTTTTCAGACAGATAAGGATGACTCCAAATCTCAGTCTGGATACGTATTTACTTTGAATGGAGGCGCAGTAAGTTGGAAAAGTTCCAAACAAGACACCGTAGCAGATTCTACCACGGAAGCAGTCTGGATCAAGAAGTTTGTCTCGAAACTTGGTGAGGTTCCAACCATTGATGAAGCAATACCGGTTTATTGCGACAACAATGGAGTTATTGCACAAGCAAAGGAACCAAGGTCTCATCAGCGATCCAAACACGTGCTTCGCCGCTATCATCTGATCAGAGAGATTATAAGTAGGAATGATATACAAATTGAGAAAATTCCCACTGAAAGGAATTTAGCGGATCCTTTAACTAAGGCCTTGCCTCAAAACAAGTTTGAGGGTCATGTTAGAGCCTATGGTATTGGATATCGTAGCGATTGGCATTAGGCCAAGTGGGAGTTTGTTAGTGATATGAGAGAAGTGTCCTAAGGCAATCGCCTTATGATTGTGAATATTCATTTTAATAAATGATAATTCACTATTTGAGTATACATGTTTGTGTATTTGATTGGGATCTTAAACTCATCTACTGAATGTCCGCAATACAATTCACAGTATAAGAGAATTTGTGATGGGATCACAACTAGTGATTATCTCTAAATGTGCAATTGTGAAGTATTGAAAATATCGCTAGTCGATGAATTGATAAAAACAGACATTATCAATTCTGTTGAGACTAGCATGGGTTATTCTCTAATCAGCTGATTCTCACTAGCTGGTGACATTGGGATGTCTGGAGATAAACATGGATGCTAGTTAAGGGAACTAGTTCATTGGAGTGACTAGCTGTAAAACTTCATATGGTAATCTATATAGATATGTCAATGAAGTTCTTACTGCGGCTTAAGTGCGATGTTCCTTTGACTTGCGGTGTTCAAGTCATCTTGGTCATGGAGACTTATACTTTAACATCTTAAGCAAGCATCTCCTAGGAGGTGTGGACCCAGGATGATTGGGTATAAGCCGAAGTGCCCGAAGATGTTTGAGCAGCCTACAAAGGATTCACCACTCCTTGCGAGGAGATGTATACCCAGGCCTATCGTCGGATTGTTACTCAAAGCCTCTGGCCAGAGCATATCATGTTTAGAGTGCGAGTCTCTTAAATACATGAGAGTAATTAGAAATCCAAAGGACGAGAAAGACACTACTTGGGCTAGGTGTGACGTAGTCAGCCTAGTGGGGACTGACACAAATAGACCGTGTCCTGAACCAAGTGGGTATAAGATGGTGAAGGGAATGGGGCACGATTCATTAGAGCTGCTGAAGGGTTTCAGAATTACTTCTGAGGTCAAACCGTTGATCTTTCGATTAATTGGGGGTCATGATGTACTACTAGGTGCCACTCATGATCGTTCTATAATTAGTTTATTATAGACGGCCAACATAAATCGAAAGCCTATTTAGTCACACGCACTACGAGTAATCCGAGGGATTTAAAACGAGTTGAAAATTGGATTTTCCAATCAAGAGAAATAAGTCGAATCTGAGTTAATCAGAGGCGCAACGGAAACTTAAAATGGCTAAGTCTTTTGAAGGCTTATCGGGCGAATTAAATGAGTTTAATTCGCGATCGGTTCGGTTTGGTTTGGCCGGCCAAAGAGGGTGCTAAATCCCTTTGGTTTGGTCGGCCACAACAAGGGGAAGAAACCAATTTATTTGGTTTAATTAATAAAATAAATCTAGCGCGATTTGTTTTATAAATTATGGATAAATAAATTTGTGTAGAGAAATTTATATAAATAAATTTATAGAAATTTATTCTTTTATGGAAATTAAAATGATCCATGGAATGGTTTATTTTAATTTTATAAAATCAATTATGAATTGATTTTTTCATAAAAAGAAAGTTTATAAATTTCTTGTAAAATTTATTCCATAATTAAAGGAGAGATGAATTTGTTTTATTATAAAGTTAGTTATAATAAAACTTGGTTTAAACAGAATAATTCATAAGAGAATTTATAAGATAAATTTCTTATGAAAACTAATTCCGTTAAAAGAGAGACTTGGCAAGGGAGAGGCTACTATATAAAAGAGCCAAAGGCAAGCCTTGAATTCCAATGAATAGAGTAATCAAGAGATTAATTCTCTCCCTCTCTCTCTCTTATTCTCTTCTCCTTCTCCTTCCCTCCTAGGGTCGGCGCCCACTTCTTCTTGCAAGAGTCGGCGCACCTCAACCCTAGGGCCGGCGCCTCCTCCCCTTAGGGCCGGCGCACCTCCCTCACATCACCTTGAGATTGGCGTGAGCAACCATCATCAAGAAGGAGCCAAACAAGAAGAAGAAGAAGCGGGACGCATCTCCTTCCTTCTCGGAATTTAGATTCCGTTTCTTGTTGGTAAGTTTCCATTCTTTTCTCTTGTTCTTCTAATTGTGCCTTCCGAGAATCTAGTAGTTCTCGTCGGCACAAAACTCGTGACTTTGCGAAGTCATCCCAAAGAGAACTTGGCGTGGACGCGAATAGAGGCGGAGCTTCCAAGGGACGCTACGGTTGGATCTCGTCCCTTTCTTCGAGTTACGCGAGGTACAAAGTAAATTAGTTTACTTTTCCGCAATGTTTTAATTTATGATTACATCCACACATCATAAGGTCGCATGCTAGATACGTGGTTAAAATAATTTGTGAAATTATTTTATGCTAATTCTTCCGCTGCACGTAAAATTTTAAAATATTACGAACCCGTATGCTTGTCAACATGCACCCGATCCCAACAATTCGTACCTAGGATCTCGTTACTCTCTGAGCCCTTGCGGGGTTATCTTGGGCTTGCGGGGTCACCCCCCGAAGGAGAACCCGCCGGAGGGACAACCGACGGGTCGAAAAACCCTTGGCTCGCTACAGGCGGGGATGCAACAGTAGCCTCTGCCCTTCCGGGCGAGGTAAGCTCGCGGGATGATTCAGCGGTCCCCTACGAGGACTCGGCAGGCACAGGGTTGCATCCGGAACAGCAGGGGGAGGAGTCAGCACCTCCTTGTTCACCTCCTCCCACTTGATAAGTCGACCCATCACCTTGGAGAACATGATTTCCTCTGCATTAGCTAGACAAGGAAACATCAGTTAGAACTAATGGGCATTGATGAAAAAGATGAACATACCGAAGCTGGGGCTGATACGGGTCACTTTGGGGCTTTGGCTCGCCCGGTACATGAGCTCCTCACTTTGCACCAGTCCATGGCCACTGAACTCCATGTCGAAGAGTACGTTCCTAGCGCGCTGGTATGCAGGACTTTGGAGAAACTCCCCTATAAAGGGAGGAGTCGGTAGAGCCTCTATCCAACGAAGAAGACTGAAGGGCAACACAGGCAGTTGGACGAAGAAAAACATCCCCTTCCACCCTTTGTATGAAGAAGGGGACCTTCCTAAGAACCTATGGCTCGGACATGCCGAAAAGCTAAAGACCCCTCGGGAGCTGATCGGGACGAAGAAAGACTGAAAGAGAAGAGGAGTCAAGGGGAGGTCGAAGAGCTTGAAGACAATATACGCCCCCCCCCCATCTGAGCAAAGGCATTGGGAGCCATCTGTGAAGGGGGATATTGAAATAGGAGGCTATATTTGTAACGCCCGCTTTTTTTTTCTTCATAAGCGGCGTTACGTTAACATGCTTAGGGCATGTAGACATCATAAGGCGGCGGAATAACTTTAACTTATACATGCCCTACTACCATTCCTAACTTATTGACATGGGAACCTTAGCATATTAACTTTGAACTTAAGCATCATATCATGTCATACATAACGTCATATCATAAGGTTCCAGAAGTCATTATTCAAACATATAAGTAACCAAGGTGGAGTTCTAGCATAAACAGTAAACATATAGTTTCCTGGGCCAAGTCACTACTACACACATGCGTTCTTGCCCTCCTGCTGCTTCCATCATTGTCCCCTTGAATGATCTGCGGTATAAGGAAATAAGACTATAAGCACACAGGCTTAGTAAGACTCTTTCCTACTCACAAAAACCATTCATCATTCATCATCTCATAATGAGCACATGAAACATTAACATACTTGGTGCTCTACTTAGAACATAACATCTTACGTCACTTATCGTATACATAGCATGGCATTAACCTAGACATAGTAAACATTCTAAATATTGCATGATACATGGCATAAACATAAACATAGTGAACATTCTAAGCATGGCATAATACGTAGCATAAACATAAACATAGTGAACATTCGAAGCATGACATAATACGTAGCATAAACATAAACATAGTGAACATTCTAAGCATGGCATAATACATAGCATAATATCTATCATATCATATGAACATCTTCTTAACATAATCATGGCATAGTTCATTCATTCTCATGCATACTTCTTAACATGAAACATAAGCATAAAATCTTATCACATAGCATAATGCATAACATGAATGGATGCATGAGTGGAATGCATATACATAAGGATGCTTAACTTTTAAAACATACTTTTAAATGCTTAAACATAATCATCATAACATCATTTGGGGTCCCCGGCTTGTACCACATACATACATCATAGCGCGCATCCCGAGCAAGTCCGAGGTCGCGAGCCCCGACCTACTAGGGTAAGGACAGCATAGTCGGTAGTCCCCGAACCGAGGCGTTCTTAAGGTGCTCATCCCTGTTGCACAGCTCCGGTAGTGCCAGAACCGTGGACAGCTTCGGTAGTCCAAAACCGGGGCGTTCTTAAGGTGCCCATCCCTTGGACCCATACTTCGGTCCGGTACAAGCCCATACATAAAGTAAAATACTTTTCATGTTTCATCATTCATAAGACATTCATGGCATCTTTAACATAGCATAACTTGTTACGGCTCGGCCCGTCTACCGGCCCATTTACCGGTCCTCTCGACCGTCGTACCGTCGACCATCGACCGTGCCGTTTAGCATACTTATGCCTTAAAGACATAAGCATCATCTTTCATTCATCATACTTGTCATTCATCATCATTCATTCATCATACTTAACATCATCGTTATGCCTTAAAGGCATGTACTTTAACCTCATTCATAAGACATGGCATACATACATCTTATTCATAAAACATGGCATGCATCATTCTTATCATGAACATAAACATAACCTACTTATCATGACATCATTCTTATCATGAACATAAACCTATCATACTTATCATGGCATCATTCATATCATGAACATACACAATAACTTAACATGGTTCTTAACATAACGTGAGCATATAACTTAGCATGGTTCTCTACATCACATAAGCATATATAGGTAGGATTTCCATAACCTTCTACCTACCATTCAAATACATGGCCTAAAACATAAACATTCATGGTAACCCTATTAAGCATGGCATCCAGTCATAACCTAAACATGAAACATAAAGCATGGTGCTTAAACCTTAGGGTCATGGTTAACATGATTCCTACCACCTGCTTGATCCTATACATATAAATACTTTATGGTAACCATGAACCATCATTCTTTGAACCCTAACTCCACCCCCAAACCCTAGATCCAAGGCTTGGCCGAAACTTCTAAGGTGGAGTTCCATCAATTCCATAAACATGTAATATAGCATAAGGTAAAGGAACTACCATACATTATTTATAAGACCATAGGAAGTCCTTGGGGCTCATGATTAGGGTTAACCCTAACCTTTAGACCACTTTCCTAGGGCTGGCCGAAACTTATAAGGCCATGGGGGTATGGAAAAATTCCATTAAAATCCCCAATCAATCATTAAACACTAATCACATCTTACCATAGAGCCATTGGAGCCCTTACTTGAAATAAATCATAACTTTTACCCTATTAACCCTTCTTGGCCGAAACTTATAGAGTCTCTAGGCCATGTGAAAATTCACATAATCACCCTCCATCACCCTTATATCATGACAACACATAAAAATATATACTTGAAGTTTAGGACTCAACCCTAACCTTTGGGTCCTTGAGGTTGGCCGAAACTTATAGGGTCTCTAGAGTAATCCAAAAATTCCCAAAAATTATATTTAACCTCTACACATCACAAGAGAACATTAAATAACATTATCAAGATTTTTGTCATAATTATAGACCTTTAAATCATGGTGGCCGAAACCCTTAAACTTAGGGTTCTTAGTTTTGTTTCTTTCATGTTGGCCGAAACCCTAGGGTGTCCTAGGGTACTCCAAAAATTCCCAAAAATTATACTTAACCTCTAAACATCATAAGGGAATATTAAACAACATTATCATGATTTTTATCATAATTATAGACCTTTAAATCATGGTGGCCGAAACCCTTAAACTTAAGGTTCTTGGTTTTTCTTCCTTTCAACATCAAATCCAAAAACTAACCAATATATCATGCTAAAAATCATGGAAATCATAAGGAACTATTATACCACAGGTGAGGGAGTCTTACCTTGGGTTTCTTGATTTTTCGAACCTTGGAAGAGAAGAAAATGGTAAGATCTTTGGACCCTTGAACACCCTTGTCCTTGTATCCTTGGAAGACCCCTTAGATCTTGGAGATGAGACCTTGGTGGAAGTTTTTCCAAGGGAGAGCTCCCTTGAAGGTGTTCGGCTAGGATGAGGGAAGGAGGAGGAAGCAATTGCAAAGTAATGGGAAGAAAAGGTAACTCCCAAACTCCCCTATTTATCACCCAATAAGGAGGTAAATGAAGAGTCTCTCCATGACCCTTCATCTTCTTCTAAGCCTTAACCAATATCCACTTCATTCCCTCATAACATTCCCTTGCTAGATGAGTTGGTTAGAGCCTATATGGTTGTACAAGAGGTCCAAGGTTCAATCCTTGGCTCATGCACCTTTATTTTTATTTTTATTTTTATTTCATTTATCTTATTATTTTATTGTTCCTAAATTCCGAAAATCCCCCCTAAAATCACCCATAATTATGCTAATATTCCTAAATAAAATCCTTTTATATTTATATTAATTTTACCTAATTAATACCCATTTTTGGGCCCATTTAAAGCTCATTAGTACCTAATTTCTCGATTTAAATAGGAACATTAGGCTAAGATTTACCCATAATTGTGCTAATATGCCTAATTAAATCATATTGATATTTATACTAATTTTTTTTACCTAAAATCCACCTATAATCATGGTACTAGAAAGCCCATATAAGGCCCATTAGTACTTAGTTTTTCTCAATTTAAATGAGAGAATATGGATTTCTAGGCCACATTTTGTATTAATATTTCTAGATCCCTCGGAAAATTATCTAAACATGCTCAATATTTTAAGAAAATATTAAGAGAATTTTCCGGGTCGTTACAATATTCATGAAGAAAGGGGGGATGGGGAAACGGAGCCCTGACTCTACCTGCCCCAAGAAGATGGTAGAAAAGCCTGCGGGACGCTCCACTGGTGTCTGGTCTACCCTGGGGATAACCACCGCCATCTCAGCCGGGATGCCGTTGGCCTCAATGGCCGCCTGCAGAGCCTCCGGTCTCACTCTCGAAGAGACATACTCTTACCACTCCGCCCGGTAATCTTCCATGGTTCCTAAGGGAAAAGACAAGGAGGAGGCAAACTACTTACGTTCAAGAGGGCCCTTAGAAGAAGAGGGAGACGAGGTGCACTCAGCCACAAAGTCAGAAGTTGGCCGAACGACCTCGCCTTCCCTTCTTATAGCAAGGAAGCCATACGCGAACGCAATAAGGACGGAACACGTCGAAAGGAAGAAACCGCCATATCGGGGCGGTGCCAGAGGCAGTCGTATGACGTAAGCTAGCTACAGCAATGCACGTCAGTAAGAGGCCGTGAAGAGGGCCGCTGAAGCACGTGACGATGGGGCATTCACGGAAGGACCTTGTCACCATCAAAGAGCGTCATGTGCCTTTATAACAAAGGGACCGGTATCGTGACGGTACCTCGAAAGCCATATAGGCCGGGGAAGACAAAATCGAAAAGGGATTTCCTAGGGACCTGGGGTGACCCCTACAATCCTTGGACACTGTACAACTACTAAGGGAGCAGTAACGGGTGCCAGGACCCACCTGGATACTGAAGGATCGAATACGTCCGCTAGAGGGGGGTGAATAGCGTTTTCCGATTCGTTCTTGTACCTACGTTGTTAGTTGCACAGCGGAAACAATAATAAAGAAAACAAACAACGCTAACAAACCGCTTTTACTTGGTATCCACCCCGGCCGGGTGACTAATCCAAGAATCCGTCGGTGGATCAATCCACGGATAACCTCCGGCTAGCCCTCATCGCTTCTTGTGGGTGGAGAAACCTCGCCACAGCACCTTGACACGATCTGGACTCAAGAGACTACTAATAAGCCTTAACCAAGCTTGTTTCGTCAAGAATCTCAGCTCAAACCGAGTTCTCTTTAAATAGAACTCGGGCTGAAAACCTCGATGGCAGTCGACTGCTCCCAGGGCAGTCGACTGCCCCACTCAGAATTCGACCGTTGACAGCCCCAACGTTCGAATCCAGCTGTACACCAGTCGACTGCTCCCAGAGCAGCCGACTGGTCCAGGGCCAAAATCATTATGTGAGTTTTGGCAGTCGACTGGACAACCCCCAGTCGACTGCCCAGCCTACCACAACACTCCTACTCACTTTCTTGGCCCTCCTCCACGTGTGCCTTTAGGTCCTCTCCTTTGGCTTGCCCCTTGAAGTCCTCTTCCACCGGCTATCGTCCCTCGAATGCGCACGCAAGTCCTCGACTTGCCTCCATGCCATCCTTCACGTGTGCCCTTTGAAGTTCACTTCCCGGCTTGCCCTTGGAGTCCTCCTCCCTTGGATCTTATCCCTTGCCTCAGCTGACTCAACATGTGTAAACCTGTACAACCTGCACACTCAACATACACATATGAGAACACAAGGAAAATCTAACTTAAACCCTTTGCCCAAACATCAAAACACTTGGTCACTCCGGACCACAGATTGCCTCAACAATCTCCCCCTTTTTGATGTTTGGCAATATGTTTAAGTTAGGGAAATAAGATAGTAGTCACTAGCAAAAACCATGCTAAAACAAATGCATATGCAATGCAAAAATGGATCCTATCCCAAGGCATCCCACACCTAACTCTCTATGTTAGGACTTTTCAACACCTAACCCTCCAAGTTAGGATTTTCCACACCTAACCCTCCAAGTTAGGATTTTTCCGCACCTAACCCTCCAAGTTAGGAATTTTCACACCTAACCCTCCAAGTTAGGAATTTTCACACACCTAGCCCTCCAGGCTAGGACTTTTCACCAAAACGGGCTTTTTAAAGCTTCTCCCAAGCTCCCCCTACATTGGACTTACAAAGGCTTTTTAAGAACCTCTCCAAAGTTCCCCTTACGCCAAGAATGGAGCAACCAAGCTCCCCCTTAACCTCATCTCCCCCTAAACCTAGGGTTTCTAGCAAAGGAGTGTTTGGTTTCCCAACTTAAACCCAACACTTCTCCCCCTTTGCCTAACATCAAAAAGAACCCAATAATATCCCAATTATCGGTTCTTTTAATCCCCAATGACCATAAACAATGTGTACTAGCCCCCTATACACTTGTTTTGCATCATTTGGACCCCAAACCAGCTGCTGATACAAAAATAAGTCTTCACCAATCGACTGCCCCTCAGGGCAGTCGACTGATACTCTGAAAATCAGAATTTCAGCCTTTCTGATGAAATTCAGAAATGCGCCAGAAATTCCACAAATCTCCAAAAATTCCCAAATTTTGTGGAGAGGTTTGTGGTACCCATATTTACTTGGGAAAAATACATTCCAAAATGTATCTATCACCATTCCCAAGTTTGACACAAAACCCAAAAACTAGCAAAAAGGTTCACTCAAACCTTAACCAAAAGTCCTAATTTTGGTTTCCCCTTGATGTCTCTGCCCATGCCAACCCACAATACGTCCCTAGCATTGAATTACATGGCAATTACACACCAAAAACTAATTTTCATGCAATATGACCCCAATGTCATATTTTCATGCATGAAGCTCAAAAACACCGTGCCAAAACCCAAGAATTGAGACTCAAGTCCGTCTCCAATTCTTTTGGTACACTCCATGGTCCATCTAGACCTCTAGGAGAACCCCCTCCCAAGGTCCATTCACCATATATCCCAAAGGCTCGAGCTCCCCCTTGAGCTCTTAGCCCTAGGTACCTCCCTAGGTGACTCAACCATCACTAGGCCACATTGGTGTTCCACCGGTGACTCTTGGCCTACAAACTTGACACTCTTAACCTTAAACACCTCGTCTTTGGTTAAGTTCTCCTTTTCCCCTTTAAATGGCATCCCCTTACCATTTTTGGACTCCCCCTTCTTGCCATGATTACATGCTACCCTAGCATATTTCTTTCCATTGGTATGGGAGTTCTTAGACCGGTATCCTAACCCCGATCTATCATTCGTGCGGTTTAAACCACCCAACACCATATCTAAACCCTTAGATCCAATAGTGAATCTCTCTAGGGTTTTCTCTAATCTATCAAGCTTTTCCCTTAAAGCTTGATTTCCCATTTCTAGGTTCCTAAACCTAGAATCCATATGTCCACTTTGGACATTCCTAGACCTACCCTCCTTTCTAGGCACATTCCTTCCCTTCTTGGGCTTAGTGTCTTGTTCCTTAGGTACAGAGGTCTTAGGTTTATCATAATGCATGCTTTTCCTAGGGTTTTGATCTATCTTGTTAGCCATATTCCTATCATTATACTTAAATCCAAAATTATGCACCATCAAGTATTTTTCATGAAATCTAGCATGCATGGATGAACAAGTTGCACTATTTTTAACATGCATAGAGGAATTTGAATCGCATTTTGGCTCAAGGTTAGAAGTTACCTTCCTTACCTTTGAAGTTCCTCCTTGATGTGGGCTTCTTCTCTTCTTCCTTTCTTCTTTCTCCCATTTTCTCAAGTGCTCCATTTTCATTAGCTCACCTTTTCTAGGGCATTTGGTGTGGTAGTGCCCTAGCTCTCCACATGTGAAGCATCTAATCTTCTTCTTTTTAGCTTGGGCTTCTTCACTCCTACACCCCACATTAGATTTAACAGAAATTGAACTTTGTTTAGATTTACCTTTTGGGCACTTGTCCTTATAGTGCCCCTTTTCGTTGCAACCAAAGCATGTAATGTGTTCCTTTCTCTTGGCTTTGGTGGAGGTTGAGGTTTCTGTTGGTGCAGAAAGCACCAAAGTCAAACCTGTGTTTTGATAATGGCAACAGGGTTCAAAAGTTAAGTCTTAGTTGTTATCTAACATGTTACTCTAGTGGCCAGGAAACAAAGTCCTAGCGAAGGGCTGCTAGGCACTGGCGAAGGAATGCCAGGGTGAAAAGCCCTAGCGAAGGACTGCTAGGCCCCAGGCGAAGGACGGCTTGGGAATGAAGCCCTAGCTAAGGACTGCAAGGCACCGGGCGAAGGACAGCTCGGTATCCAAGACCTGGCGAAGGACCGCGAGGCAAAAGTCCAACCAGAGGAACGGTTGGCATCAGGTAAACTCTCTCGAGAGGAGTAGGTGAGGACGCGTTCCCCGTCGAGGGAACAGTAGGCGTCGGTTCGACCTAGGGTTCCATTATGGAGACCCAAAGTCAGAACCAAGACAGCTAAGGCTGTATAAAAACTAACAACTTACTGCTTTATGTTATTTTCGGACTAACCCTGGATGCAGGACCAAAGGAACGTGTGTCTGCAGCTCAGAGAACCTCAAAGGAGTGAGGTAGCAGCTGAGTAGGGCGCCCTGAGTGTCCAGGGCGCCCCCAAGGTGAACAAGAAACAAATGAAGGAAAAAGGAGCGTCGGTTGACTACTGGCCGGGGCGCCCTCAGCAGCCAGGGCGCCCCCAGCAGCCAGGGCGCCTTCAGCGCCCAGGGCGCCCCCAGCAACCAAGGCGCCCCGCGCCTAAGCCAGCGAAGCCAATCACCCTTATCCAGCCGAGAAGCCCGCGTAGAAGGAGTCAAGCAGGGCGCCCCCGGCGTCCAGGGCGCCCCCGGCGTCCAGGGCGCCCCCAGGGTCAAACCTCATCCCTATTCGAGTGGGATAAAGGTTGACCGAGAGAATCTCGGATCACGTGACACGTGGGGGGGGGGGCGCCCCTGACGTCCAGGGCACCCCGAGGTGCTATAAATAGCACCCAACACCCAGGCTTCCTACAACATCTCGAACACAACGCTTCTACGCTCTTCTGCTCTCACGCCTCACTCCGGAAACTGCCCAACTCGAGCCGACGACGTCCTGCTGCTCCGAAAAAGTCAATCTACTTCGGACGTCGGTAAAGAAGAGTGATTTTCAATTTACTGCACTTACTCTGTAATCAATGTTTGTAAATTGTTTTTGCGCCTATATAGAATTGCCCAAAGTAAACGGTCAACGACCGTGGGCCTTGGAGTAGGAGTCGACCTAGGCTCCGAACCAAGTAAAACCTCCCGTGTTTGCGTTGTGTGTTTTTAACTTCCGCTGTGCAATTTCTCTTAGTTTTCAAATCCGAAAGGTTTCCGATATTCACCCCCCCCCCTCTATCGGTTCTCTCGATCCAACAGTTTCTTCTTGCTCTTGTATGGATGAGGGTCTCTCCTCCCCCTCCATCCTTGAAGTTGATGCTTCCTCTTCTTCACTTGAGGTGGATGCACTCTCACTCTCTTCTTCTCCTTTACTTGAGGATGTGGACATTTCTTCCTTTTCGGATGTTGACACTTCCATTTCTTGGTCCACTGAGTCCATTTCCTTGGGCTTTTCTTCTTTTGCTCGTGTAGGGTTTTCATGGAGCGCCACTAGCTTGCTCCACAATTCCTTACCATCCCTATACTCACCAATCCTACCCAAAATGTCATTAGGTATTAAATTGATTAACATTTCGATTACCTTGTTATTGATTTCAGATTGATGAATTTGCTCCTCGGTCCACTTCTTCTTCTTAAGAGTCCTTCCCTTCTTGTCCTTGGGAGACTCAAAGCCTATTTCTATACACATCCAATCTTCAATATTAGTCATTAAAAAATATGACATTTTACCTTTCCAATACGCGAAATCGTCGCGGTCGTACGAAGGTGGAATTCGGATATCCCATCCTAGTGGACCCTCTCCTTCCATTTTCCTCTAGCGTGTGCTCCCTCAGCGGTTAGTCCGATCGAGAGCGGTCCTTGCTCTGATACCAACTGAAGGATCGAATACGTCCGCTAGATGGGGGGTGAATAGCGTTTTCCGGTTCGTTCTTGTACCTACGTTGTTAGTTGCACAGCGGAAACAATAATAAAGAAAACAAACAACGCTAACAATCCACTTTTACTTGGTATCCACCCCGGTCGGGTGACTAATCCAAGAATCCGTCGGTGGATCAATCCCCGGATAACCTCCGGCTAGCCCTTGTCGCTCCTTGTGGGTGGAGAAACCTCGCCACAGCACCTTGACACGATCTGGACTCAAGAGACTACTAACAAGCCTTAACCAAGCTTGTTTCGTCAAGAATCTCAGTCCAAACCAAGTTCTCTTTAAATAGAACTCGGGCTGAAAACCTCGATGGCAGTCGACTGCTCCCAGGGCAGTCGACTGCCCCACTCAGAATTCGACAGTTGACAGCCCCAACGTTCGAATCTAGCTATACACCAGTCGATTGCTCCCAGAGCAGTCGACTGGTCCAGGGCCAAAATCATTATGTGAGTTTTGGCAGTCGACTGGACAACCCCCAGTCGACTGCCCAGCCTACCACAACACTCCTACTCAGTTTCTTGGCCCTCCTCCACGTGTGCCTTCAGGTCCTCTCCTTTGGCTTGCCCATTGAAGTCCTCTTCCACCGGCTATCGTCCCTCGGATGCGCACGCAAGTCCTCGACTTGCCTCCATGCCATCCTTCACGTGCACCCTTTGAAGTTCACTTCCCGGCTTGCCCTTGGAGTCCTCCTCCCTTGGCTTTTATCCCTTGCCTTAGCTGACTCAACATGTGTAAACCTGTACAACCTGCACACTCAATATACACATATGAGAACACAAGGGAAACCTAACTTAAACCCTTTACCCAAACATCAAAACACTTGGTCACTCCAGACCACAGATTGCCTAACAGATACAGCTTCTTCACCACCACACTAGTCCGATCAGTCATCCACACTTCCTTCGATCAGACTTGAAGGGAGGGACTTGTGATGGGGTTGAATAGCCCATGGCGAGCACGTGGGATGAAGAAGCTATGAGGCCAAACACGACGAGTCTTAGCGACTCTCCATTCAGAGCTATCAGGGCCCCCCTTGGGAAACATGCCCTGGAAATCAGATCCGAAAACCCCTCCCAAGAGCACCCCGGGAAGTCGGGTCCCGAGATCACCTCGGGGAAATAGAGCGCCCGCCATCGTCCGGGCCAAAAGACCCTGAGATCACCTCGGGGAAGCGGAGCTTAAGCTGCCTTCGACCTTAAGCAATAACCCCCCTTCCATCGCGGATAAGTATCCCTGCTATCATGGAGTCATCATGACCCATTAATGTCGCAATGGGTCGAAACACGTAATGACAGCATAGACCGTTTCAAGGGCTATCCAGTAACCGCCAAAGGGGGGGGGGGATGAGTCATCGATCATGGGGACGTGCCAAGGCAGTCGCCACAGGTATAAAAGGTAGTCCAACCCCTCCCTAGAGTCTCCATCTCTCACTCGCGGAGATCCGTCACGCCAGTGGGACGACGGGACAGACCAGTCCCAGGACCCCGAAAAGACTCTCTCGGAGATATTAAGAAGGCCCACTCAGTAGCCTCCAGCGCATAGAGGCATGAAGAAGAACAAGGGAAAAGGGAGGAACCTAATGTTGGTGCAGGAAGCACCATATCGAACCTTGTTTTGATATTGACAAAGGATTCAAAGTTAAGTACTATTTGTGATCTAATAAAGTTACTCAAGTGTGCAGGAAAGTCCTAGTTAATCTAGGCAATAAGTCCTGGCCGCGGGCTAGGCAACTAAGTCCTAACATAAGGTTGGGCAATAAGTCCTGGTCATGGACTGGGCACTAAGACCTGGCCGAGGGCTGGGCAACGAAGACCTGGTTTGAGGAATTGGGCACTAAGACCTGGCCGAGCGCTGGACACCGAAGACCTGGTTCGAGGAATTGGGCACTAAGACTTGACCGGAAGTTGGGCACGAAGACCTGATGAGTAAAGCTGGGCAAAAGTCCAACCGGAGGAGCCGGTTGGCAAAAGGTAAACTCTCCTGAGAGGAGTAGGTGAGAACGCGTTCCCCGTCGAGGGAACAGTAGGCATCGGTTCGACCTAGTATTCCATTTGGGAGACCCGAAGTCAGAACCAAGACAGCTACGGCTGTAAATAATGACTAACACCTTTGCTTTTTCTGTATTGGAACTAACCTTGATGCAGGGACCGAAGGAGTGTGTTTCTGCAGCTCAAAACGCCACAAAGAAAGGGGGCAGGCAACTGGGCTAGGCGCCCAGGAGGTCCCGGGTGCCCAAGGTAAAAGGCCAAAACATCAATTAAGCAAGACCGCTTCGAAATCACACTAGGCTAGGCGCCCAGGAGGTCCCGGGTTCCCAAGGACAAAGCCAAAGAGGTAATCGAAGTAAATCAGCCACGAAGCCAGCAGACCAAGTCAAGCTAGGCGCCCAGGAGGTCCCGGGTGCCCCAGTCTGACCAGGGGCCGATTTAGAGGGGATAAGCGCTAACCAAGCTTCGAATGAAGGTTCTCCGATCTGAAGGCACGTGTCAGGCGCCCCCAGCGAATCAGGCACCCTCAGGAACACTATAAAAGGGGCTCGACCCCCAAGGCTTCAATAACACTTTTTCCAATGCTCCAAGGCTTTTCGTTCAAGCACTACGCCCCGACAAACTCCGACCTCGAGATCCCAGCGCCGACGACGACCCTCTGCTCCGAAGTACGATCCACATCGGGCGTCGGTGACGAAAAGTGTAGCATTCTTAATTTCCTGAAATATTGTTATACTCAAATTGTAAATCCTTTTTGCGCTATTATAGTATTGCCCAAAGTAAACAGTCAAGGACTGTGGACCTTGGAGTAGGAGTCGACCGCGACTCCGAACCAAGTAAAAAATTGGCTTGTGTTCGTGTGCACTTATTTTCTTTCCGCTGTGTATTTTCTCTTATTCTTATCCGAAAAAGTTTAACGATATTCACCCCCCCCTCTATCGTTTTCTCGATCCAACACCTAAGGCCTCCCACACGGTTCCTTCTACTCCCATCTCATATGAGATTGTGGAAGACCCTATGCCGAAGCAGTTCCGTGGGCCTAGGATCTCCGATTATGATGGGAAGATGGATTCGTAAGATCACATCTACAAGTTTGAGAACGCGACACTCCTGCACCAGTATACTGATGGTGTAAAGTGCCGGGTGTTCCTAAACACCCTGTCTGGAGCAACCCAACGATGGGTTCAGAGGCTGCCACAAGGTTCTATCAACTCCTTTGCGGAGTTTAGAACCGCCTTCCTTCACCACTTCGCCAGCAGCCGCCGTTATCAGAAGACGGCGCTCAATCTGTTCGCTCTCAAGCAGAAGCTGAAGGAGACGCTTAAGGAGTACATCCAGCTGTTCAATAGGGTGGCGCAAGATGTTCCCAGTGCAACGTCGGAAATTCTCGTCAGTGCCTGCACCCAAGGGCTCGTGGAAGGGGATTTCTTCCGATCCCTAGTAAAGAAGCCCCCCATCAGCTTCGATGATCTACTGTGGCATTTTGTCAATCACGTCAACGTGGAGGAGGTACAATACGCCCGCCGTAAGGAACCAACTGGAGTCCTCCCTCCAGCCATCCCTTGGTCTGAAAGGAGGGAGCCCCTAGCTCCAACTCGAGGAAAAGACCTTCACCTCGGGAAGGACCAGTGGGCGGGTAGGCAAAGGCTGGTTGATACTTGCCTAACATAGTACAAGGGTGGGGCGAGATGATAGTACGTCAGGGAAGCTTAGTCTAGGAAGTCAAGAAGGGTAAGGAGTACCTGACTTGGTCGACCTAGCTAAGTTGAACTAGCCGAAACTACCTCGCCACATCCTAGACTAGTTAGACCAGGGTTTCTCAAAGAGTAAATTAAAAGTATTATTTCTTTAAAAGGGTTTGTCAAGGAAAGGGTCATTGTTCCGATATCCAAGAAGGCTCTTGTGCCTCGCCAAGACCTGGAAGCCAATTATTGAAATTTACTTTTAAATTACTACTTATTAAACTTGAATTTAACTCAAGGTCAAACAATCTATAAAATCAAATTGAGAAAAATTAATCAAACATCTCTCAAACGCTCATAAGGCAACCATGCTTGTTTGTACTGCAACACTTAGAATGACTGAGATGATAAGGACTAATTAATTGATAAATATTTTCAAAAATCCTAAGAATATTTTCTTAAAAATCTATTTTCAATAAATTTTTAAACAAAATAATGTTTTAATGAATTTTATACATAATTGTGTATACTTATAAATAGATTTCAAAAATTATATATCTTTTTCAAAATTATTTGACCTACACATAGACACAAACCCTGTAGGTCAACACTAAAGTCCCTTAAGACACTTAGGTAGAGTTCCTTGTAGTTAACAAGGGTAACCAAAAGGTGTTAGGTTCAGGGGGAGTCAGTTTTTGTTGTGTTTTCAAACATTCCTGTTGAAAAGTTATTTTTGAAAAACTATTCTTTCCAAAAATTATCATCTCTTTCAAAATGGTTTTTGCTCGAAAAATATTTTTCAAAAAATATTCCTACAAAAATTTATTATGTCTTTCAAAATATTTTCAAAAATTATTTCTTCAAAAATTATTATATCTTTCAAAAATGTTCATCTAATGCTCTTATGATTTGGATAAACTCTAAAGACATATAAAAAGTTTTACTTATGATCTGCAAGAATTTCTAAGATTGTGTCTGGCTTAAGAGGAGTCCTAATCAAAAGAATAAATCATCTTGTGACTCTAAACTAATTTTATAATTTTTTTAATATTTTTTAAAATAATTTATGTTATTCTTTTGGTTTGATTCAAACCCTAAGACTCAGAGGAAGATCAACTTATGGTTAACAAACATCCTAGGACTGTGTCATATTTAGGGGGAGTTCAAATTAAAAGAACTATTATACTTTCAAAAATACTATATATTCAGATAATCACTATCTTTTCAAAAATACTATATTTTTCAAAAATATTATCATTCTATTTTCTAAAATATTTTTTGAAAATATTTTAGTCTTCTAAATAGTTCTTAAAAAATTACTTTAGTTTTGAAAAATCTCTAAGACACATAGGATGTTTTCCTTGTAGTTAACAAGGTTTCCTAGGATTGTGTCAGATTGGGGAGGAATCCAAGCTAAAGAATTTTTTTTTCATATTTAAAAAATACTTTATTTTGATTGGAAAATCTGTAAGACACATGGGTATGTTTCTTGTAGTCAATAAGATTCCTAGGATTGTGTCAGATTTAAGGAAGTTCAAATCAATAAAGTACTTATCTTTTTAAAATTTTCAAGTACTTAGCGTTCCTTAAAATATTTTCTGGAAAAGGGTACTTAATTTTTTTAAAAATAAAATCATATTATTGTTGCAAATTTTTAACTTAAAATCTTTGTTATTACCTTATATTTTTTTGATGTCTGTCCAAGGGAGAGAGACTACCTAAAGTTAGATTTTTTCGATTTTTTTCTCCCAAGTATTAACCTAAGACCCTTAGACCATAACCTAACTTAAGATTATTGTCAAACATCAAAAAGGAGGAGATTGTTGATCTAAAAAGCATCAGACATGAACAGTCAACCTCTAGTGTTTTGATGTTTGACAATATACCAAGGTTTGGTCAATCTAACCAAGGGTTAAGTCAAACAAGACTTAATATTTGGCAGGATAAACCCAGGGTTGATTAGTATGACCAAAGGGTTAACCAAACAGGACCCGATGTTTGGCAGAGTGATTAGCACCTAGGATTGGTTAATTTGACCAAGGGTTAGCCAAATAGGACTTGATTTTTGGCAGAGTGATCAAACCTAGATCTAATATGTTTGACAATATACCAAGGTTTGATCAGTTAAAACAAGGGTTAGCCAAATAGGATCTGATGTTTGGCATAGAACCCAGGGTTGGTCGGTTAGACCAAGGACTAAGCCAAACAGGACCTGATGTTTGGTAGAGAGAAGTCTAGTTAGGATTAAGATGACTAACAAAAAAGTCCTTATCCAGACACCGAAGTCCTGGTCAGTGAAGTTGGGCACGAAGTCCTGGTTCGAGGAATTGGACACGAAGACCTAGCCGAGGGTTGAGTATCGAAGTCTTGGTCAAGGATCGGGCACGAAATCCTGGTGAGTGAAGCTGGGTCCTAGTGAGTGAAGCTAGGTGGACGAAATCTTGGTGAGTGAAACTAGGTCCTAGTGACTGAAGCTAGGTGGACGAAGTCCTGGTGAGTGAAGCTGGGCACGAAGACCTGATCGCAGGTTGGGCACGAAATCTTGGTGAGTAAGGCTGGGTAAAAGTCATGGTGAGTGAAGTCAGGTAAGGTAAAAGTCTTGGTGAGTGAAGACATGCAAGGTAAAGTCCTAATGAAGCTAGGCAGTAGGAAACCCTAAGGAGTTGACCTTAGGTAGAAAAGTCTTTGAGAGTTGACTCCAAGCAAAAGCCTAGTAGGTTAGGTAGACTTATTGAATTTAGGCTTAGGATTGATTCTTTGTCTTGTGTTTATTTGTCTTGCAGGAACATGGAGTTGGAGGCAAGATAGGAGAGCAAACGCAAATGAACAAGGCCCAGAAAAGGAGCTCCCTGTTGGTGCCCCAGTTGGTTTTGATGTGATCAACTAAGTTAGGTTAGGTCCTGTTGGTTTTAATCCCTCTGCTAAGTGTGCAGGAACATAGGTACGGAGGAAGTCGAGCGTAAGACGCAGCGGACGAGAAGGATTGCGTGGTGAAGTGAGCCGACGGGCTTGGTGCAATCTGAGGGACGCGGAAGTTGCGGAAGAGTACGCCGGTGGGCCAAGAAGGACGTGCGCGACGTCCGAGGGACGAGAAGCCGGGAGGAAGGACGCTCGAGGGGCGAAAGGCTGGAGTCAGGTTCGGGTGAGCCTAATTCCAGTTGGTCAGAAATCACCCAGAAGATCTACTTACGAACAGTCAAGTTGCCTTTGACTTGGACTTGGATCAAGACGGGCGCAACGTCTTTTATAAAAGCTTTTATATTAAAGCTTTTAATTAAAGCTTTTATTAAAGCTTTTAATTAAAGCCGATTATAGCTTTTAATTAAAGCTTTTATTAAAGCTTTTAATTAAAACCGATTATCAAAGCTTGAAGAAGTCAAAAGTTATCAAGTCTTGAAGAAGCTTTTTCAAAGATGAAGCGGGCTTGAAGAAGTCAAAAGTTATCAAGTCTTGGAGAAGCTTTTTAATCCGATCAAGATGAAGCGTGCCTCTGATTAATAATATTTATCTCTTTTAATTAGAGTTTAAAATCTGGTTGAGATAATCTTAGATCTACGATCAAGATGCAACTCAATCTTGTATCAACGATCAAGATCATATCACTCAACCTATAAATAGGCTTAGAGATTTAGATTCAAGGTAATTCATTTTTCTTGTAATTCTCTCTAAAGTCTAGTGTGCTTTAGTTGTAAGGCTTCTCCGCCGCAAGGAGAGTTTTTTTGCTTTAACCGTCTTGGAAGTAACGACCAAGTTGCAACCAAGTTTTTTTAATATACGAGCTCCTCCATTTCTTTTATTTATTACCCAGCTATCTATTCACCCCCCTCTAGCCGGACCAACCCGATCCAACAAGTGGTATCAGAGCCAGGCCGCCGAAGAAGAACTAACCGCCAACTGTAGCAAATTTTAAGATGGTTGGACCAGCAATATACCCGCCTAAATTTGAGGGGGAGTTCGCAGGATGGAAACGGAAGATGCAGGTATTTTTTACTATAGATTATGAATTATTAATTATTATGAAAAATGACTATGCAGCTCCCAAAGACAATGAAGGAAAGATCAAGGATCCTGATTCTTGGAACAAGAAGGAACAAGTTGATGATGTAGCAAACGGAAAGGCAGAATTTCATCTGCTGACCGTCCTCCCAGAGCAAGATGTGAACCGGATCGGTAAGTACAAATCGGCGAAGGAACTTTGGGAAAAGTTCTTGGAACTGCACGAAGGAACCTCGGAAGGAAAACTTGCGCGACGAGATGTTCTTCGAAGCTGACTGACCAATCTACGGATGGAAGACGGAGAATCTGCTGCGAGATTACATGCAAAGGTAAAAGAACTAATCACAAGCCTCGAAAATCTCGGAGAAAAGGTAACTAACCGCGATGCTCAAAGGTACGCTCTAAACGCGTTTCCGAGAACCCCGGAATGGACCTCGGTAATCGATGCATATTATATTTCAAAAAATCTAGAAATAAGTACTTTAGAAGAGTTGTTTTCTACTTTGGAACTTCATGAATCACGCTTTGTAGAAAAGAACAGGAAAGCTGACAATATTGCGCTAAAAACAAGGAAGAACCAACTCGACGAAGAATCTTCAGCGGATGATGAAGAAACAGTACTAGCGGTAAGAAAATTATGTAAATACATTAATACTAACCACTCAAAAAAGGCACAGAGAAAGAAAAAAACGAACGGTCCGATGCTACAACTGCAATGAGGAGGGACACCTTAAAGATCAGTGCTCTAAACTCAAGAACCAGCCAAAGAAGAAAAAGGCACTAAAAGCCACCTGGGACGAGACCTCGTCAGATGAATCGGAAGCCGAAGAGTTTGTCGGACTTGCATTGATGGCAAGCCACCAAGACGAAGATGAAGAAAGCACCTCGGGAGAAAGCAGCAATGAAGAGGAAGATCCTAACTTCGAAACCAACCCGGTAAGTGATGTATGTCTACTTCCACCTGCTCGAATCTACTCGGTAATAAAATCCATGCTTAAGTCAATGAATAAATTGGAGATAGAAAACTCTGAGTTAAAAGAAAGATTTGGCACTGTATGCTCATCTGTTCTATCCGACCAACTAAAAACAGAAAATGACAATTTGAAGAATTTAGTGGAGAAATTAGAAAATGATATTGCATGTTTAAGAATTAAAAAGAATTTTTATCTTGAAAATCTGAATTGGTATGTTAAAAATCATAGGGGCCAGCTTAGAAAAATTCCTAGAAATTATATTCCTCCAAAGTTTTTAATTAACCCCGTAGATGAAAATTTATTTTGGGTCCCAAAATCAATATTGAATTAATTTTCTGGTATTTATGAAAAACAAAACTGACCAATATTTTGTTTCTTTATGTCCTTTATCATTTGTTAAATGTTTTTAAGAAATTATTTCGATCGGAGTTTACTGGAGAAAATTAATTTTATATTTTTGAGTACTTGGCATACTTATCATGAATTTATTAGGATTTTTGTTAAATAATTTTCATATTTGAATGAATTTAATAATAATAAAAAAATTATGTGAAATTTATATTTTCCCTTCCCTATTTTTTGTCCCATTTTTGCTGTGATCAAAGGGGGAGAGTAGTTTATGTTCAGGGGGAGGTTATGTACATGATTGCAAAATTTTTTTTATGCTTAATACTGTTACAATATTTTTTGTTTGTTGTTTATCCCTAACTAAACTTGGGTTGATGCACATAAAAAAGGGGGAGATTGTTGGTGCCCTGGTTGGTTTTGATGTGATCAACTAAGTTAGGTTAGGTCCTGTTGGTTTTAATCCCTCTGCTAAGTGTGCAGGAACTTAGGTACGGAGGAAGTCGAGCGTAAGACGCAGCGGACGAGAATGATTGCGCGGGGAAGTGAGCCGACGGGCTTGGTGCAATTCGAGAGACGCGGAAGTTGCGGAAGAGTACGCCGGTGGGCCAAGAAGGACGTGCGCGACGTCCGAGGGACGAGAAGCCGGGAGGAAGGACGCTCGAGGGGCGAAAGGCTGGAGTCGGGTTCGGGTGAGCCTGATTCCAGTTGGTCAGAAATCACCCAGAAGATCTACTTACGAACAGTCAAGTTGCCTTTGACTTGGACTTAGATCAAGACGGGCGCAACGTCTTTTATAAAATCTTTTATATTAAAGCTTTTAATTAAAGCTTTTATTAAAGCTTTTAATTAAAGCCGATTATAGCTTTTAATTAAAGCTTTTATTAAAGCTTTTAATCAAAGCTTTTATTAAAGCTTTTAATTAAAACCGATTATCAAGGCTTGAAGAAGTCAAAAGTTATCATGTCTTGAAGAAGCTTTTTCAAAGATGAAGCGGGCTTGAAGAAGTCAAAAGTTATCAAGTCTTGAAGAAGCTTTTTCAAAGATGAAGCGGGCTTGAAGAAGTCAAAAGTTATCAAGTCTTGGAGAAGCTTTTTAATCCGATCAAGATGAAGCGTGCCTCTGATTAATAATATTTATCTCTTTTAATTAGAGTTTAAAATCTGGTTGAGATAATCTTAGATCTACGATCAAGATGCAACTCAATCTTGTATCAACGATTAAGATCATATCACTCAACCTATAAATAGGCTTAGAGATTTAGATTCAAGGTAATTCATTTTTCTTGTAATTCTCTCTAAAGTCTAGTGTGCTTCAGTTGTAAGGTTTCTCCGCCACAAGGAGAGTTTTTTTGCTTTAACCGTCTTGGAAGCAACGACCAAGTTGCAACCAAGTTTTTTTAATAGACGAGTTCCTCCATTTCTTTTATTTATTAGCCAGCCGTCTATTCACCCCCCTCTAGCCGGACCAACCCGATCCAACACTCCCGAGCACCCCCATCATCCCGGGAGCCCTCATGATGAGGGCACCCTCAAGGGGGTTGAGGGCGCCCCCATCCCGGGCACCCCCTATAGGCATGGGGGTGCCAAGATGTGATCTTATCCCTCGCATCATGTTCGCTGGCTAGATCAGATTTGATGACGTGGAGGGCGCCCCTATACGCTCTTAGGCGCCCGAGTGACTATATAAAGAGGGGTTTCGAGCCAAGGATTGAAAGCATCAATCTCTTCATCCTACTACTCATTCACAAGCGAAGCTAAAGTGCTAAGGTGATGTTCTATGACCAAGGAGGCTCTTAGAGGAAGTGCGTGACACTTCGGAGTTTCGGATTGGTCGGGATCGTCAATTCTTGTTGGTTTGCATTTACTTATAAATTGTAATCATTTTCTTTATTTGTGCTTATATTAAAAACTATAAGACAGGTTTCTACGCCTCCGGAAACTTCCGGAAAGGAGACCACTAGTGGACGGGCGCTCCCCATGATTAGGCCTTGGATGTACTGACCTTGGGAGTTTGGGAACCAAGTAAAAATCTCGTGTGTTGATTGTGTTTATTGTTTCTTATTATTCCTCTGCGTACTAATACTCTTGATAGAAAGAACGAACGATCAATGAAGTTTTAGAAAAAGCGTAAGTCAATATTCACCCCCCCTATATCGACGCCATTGATCCCACACTTAACACCATCCCAATGGTGTTCAATAGGAGAATGCATAATTGACTGGAACGATTGACAACGAAAGTAATATTAGGTTTTGTAATGGTGACATATTGTAGGGCACCAACAATGCTTCAGTAGATCTAGGGATCAGTCATTAAAGAGGAGGATGAAGGTGCAGTGAAACCACCTTCAATAATTGGTGTCGAGATAGGGCATGCACCATCCATTTTAGCTCGTTGTAGAAATCCAGTAATATATTTGCTCTAAGAGAGAAGATAACCTTCAGAATGTGAGATAAACTCTATGCTAAGGAAAAATTGAGCATTGCCAAGTTCCCGAATATTAAACTCTAAATGAAGAAGATGGAGTAAAGCAACATTGTCATTTTGATTATTGCCAATTATTAAGATATCATCCACATAAATTATAACAAGTATTGAAAATTTCTCATTGCATTTGTATAATAGGGAACAGTTAGTTTTTGAAACCATGCACGATGTGCTTGCCGAAGACCATATATATTTTTAATGTCGACAAACATGTCTTGAAAATTGTGGGTGGATGAATCCTGGTGGTTACTCCATAAAAACAATTTCTTCAAAGTGTCCATGAAGGAATGCAGTGGAAACATCTACTTGTCGTATTGGCCAATTGGAGCTAACATCTATAGAGAGTAACAATATGAAAGTTGTAATTTTGACGACTGGACTAAAAGTATCACTAAAGGCAATACCTGGTTGTTGATTAAAGCCTTTAGTAACAAGGTGAGTGATGGGGTTGAATAGCCCATGGAGGCACGTGAGATGAAGAAGCTGCGTGACAAGAGCTCTCAGGACACTCTCGGGAAGAGCTGTCTCCAGGGCCCCCCTCGTGATAAACACACCCTGGAAGATCATATCAGAAAACCCCTCCCGGGATCACCTCGGGAAGTCGGGTCCCGAGATCACCTCGGGGAAGTAGAGTGCTTGCGATCGCCCGGGCCAGAAGACCCTGAGATCGCCTCGGGGAGGGAGAGCCCAAGCAACATTCAAACTCAAGTAATGATTCCTTCTGGAACAAGTTTGGCGTCGTCTGTGGGAAACCAGTAAAGCACCAGAAGTAGCACCAATGGCAGGACCGAAGGGGCAATCCATTGTCCTGACGAGGGAGGAATTGGACCGCTTGGTGGCCAACGCCATCAAAAAAGCGCATGAGCAGCACCAAGTCGAACAAGCCATCTCGTAGCAAGGGGCTACTGCGTGGGAGGAGGTCCCTAGAGTCTCCATCTCACACTCGGGGAGATCCGTACACCAGTGGGACGACGGGACGGAGCAGCTCCAGGTCCTCGAAGAGACTCTCTCAGAGATATCGAGAAGGCCCACTCGGTAGCCTCCAGTGCGCAGAGGCACGAAGAAGGACAAGGGAAAAGGGAGGAACCTAAGGCCTCCCAGAAGGTTCCCTCTACTACCTTCTCATATGAGATTATGGAAGACCCCATGCCGAAACAGTTTCGTAGGCCTGGGATCACCGATTACGATAGGAAGACGGATCTGGAAGATCATGTCTACAAGTTTGAGAGCGCGGCACTCCTGCACCAGTATACTGACGGTGTGAAGTACCAGGTGTTCCTAAACACCCTGTCTGGAGCAGCCCAACAATGGTTCCAGAGGCTGCCACAAGGTTCTATCAACTCCTTCGCGGAGTTTAGAACCGCCTTCCTCCACCACTTCGCCAACAACCGTCATTATCAGAAGACGACGCTCAACCTGTTCGCCCTCAAGCAGAAGTCGAAGGAGCAGCTTAAGGAGTGCATCCAGCGGTTCGACAGGGTGGCACAAGACGTGCCCAGTGCAACGTCAGAAATCCTCGTTAGTGCCTGCACCCAAGGGCTCGTGGAAGGGGATTTTTTCCGATCCCTGGTGAAGAAGCCCCCCATCAGCTTCGATGATCTGCTGGTGCGTTCTATCAAGCACGTTAATGTGGAGGAGGTATAA
>JAGFNQ010003965.1:0-13246 GCA_024364735.1 Boesenbergia rotunda | reverse complement strand
ATCAAGATATTCATCATAACAAAACATCAATTATAGGTGCCTCTATTGGATTTGCACAAGCAGTTTCTACACAAGGTATTATAATAAATTCATCAGAATCAATAAAGTCAGCACTAGTACCTCGCTGCATTTTCCTGAACAAAGAGAGAGATACTTACCTGAGCGTGCTGAAGATTACCTGGAGGTTCTACAAAAGTAGATGTATCCATGCCTCCCTGGTCAAGTACATGCTCCTCTGCAGCCTCAAGCTCTGGTGGACACTCAACTAGAATAAGTGATTCTTGGGTTCTTGCTTCCACCATGCACGTCCCTACACTTTCATATTGTTCCTCTGAATCATCTACTGTATCAGTCAATGTGGTCCCTGGGGCTCAGTGCAATCCCCTACACCTATAGATTCATCTACAACGCATGCTTCATCACCCATACCTGCAACACCCATATTAGAAAAAATTAGGATCATTAACAACTAAATCATCACAAGATAAAAGTATAGAATGATCCTGTAAAGTTTCAGAATTGAATTCAAAACTTTCACAAGCCCTGCTACCAATCTCCTCCAATGCCTCTAAACCAGTAGGAATGGGTGATTCTTGGGGCTCAGTGCAATCCCCTACACTCTCAATCCTATCCTCTGGATTTCCTGATACATCAACCAATATAGGTGGTCCCTGGGTTCAGTGCAATCCCCTACACCTATAGAATCACAATCATGCCCCTCAGAATTAAAAGTAGCTTGATAAGATAGTTGTCCTGATCTTTGGGCTTTTATTTGATTCCATTGATCTTGCAATTCTCCAAAGCGTCTCTGAATATTTTTAAGAGCAGATTCAACAACTTGTTGTTCTTGAAATGTGAGATAAGGTTGCTGAATATCAAGAGTAGGCGGTGCATTCTGAAATTGGAGTTGTTGGAGCTCTCAAATGGTTGAATGAGCTGATTAAACTGCTGAAAACTTGGTTCACAACTTGGTGGAGATTGCTGGAAATTATGATTCTGAAAACTCTGATCATAGGGCTGAAATTGTTGGTTGAAATATTGGATTGGCTGCTGAAAATTCTGATGGGTTGGTGGAAAATATTACTGTGAAGGTTGAAATCCACTCTGATTTTGATTCTGGAAAGTCTAAAATGGCTGGAACCCCTGCTGAAAATTCTGACTTGGTTGAAAGGGTAGCTGACCTTGCTGAAAATTTGTTGAAAATTTGGATTGTACTCTTGCTGAAAATTCTGAAATTGGTGTTGAAATTGTTGCGGGTGCTGATTGAAAGTTTGGTACTGCTGCAAATCTGAATAGGGCTGCTGAAATTGTAGAAATGGTTGTGGGTAGGTAGATGAATCACTGTTAGGTCTCTGTTGAGATTTCAAGTGCTTAATCATATTTTTTAACTCCTCCAGTGCATCTTTGAGCTCTGATTGTTCGGATTGTGCAGTTGAAAACATTTTGATCTTGCAACCCTGTCACAAAACAAACAAGAAAAATGGCAGCAGCCGTATACCAAAGATGAAGCACAAGAAAATATGATCAAATGATATGCCCCTAATCACACAAGCAAAAATCAAACAACTCAACTAGTGTGTTCCCCGGCAACGGCGCCAAAAATTTGATGGACCCAAATGAGCTAATTAAAGTTGTCACGAATGTGCATCCATCAGAATTTAGAATTTATAAATTGCTGGAAACCCTTTTTGTGATCAAAGAATAAAAGCGTAGTAAAGGGGCCACAGGTCGTATTTTTCCAAGGGCTAGTTCTAGTTTGTCGATTCGTGCTCGAGTTTATGTGTCGTCAAGAGTTTGGGTTTCAAATTAAATCTTGGGGTTTTGGTTTCAATTAGCAATGAAAATGCAATGGAAAGAAATGAAAATTTGATACACAATGTGAAACAACCTAGAAATGAACTAATCACATCACAATTGAGATAAAGGAAACTTAACTAATGAATTAACAAGGTGATGACACTTAATTTCAGATTTATGAACTGATGTGAAGCACTAATGTGAGCAGCTGATGAAAGACAGATAAATGTGTAGCAATCGATCAAATGCTAAGATCACAGACAAATGAATGCATAAACCAGTGAATATAAAGCAAGTTTCCCAATCTCAAACTAATATTCATTGAGAACTCGAATTCAGAATTAGGAATTAAAAACTAAATGACAAGAAGGAAATGCTGCAATGACAAGTTGAAAACTGAAACTAACAATTGCGAACTAACTTGAGTTTCTAATTGAGAATTCAGAAAATTTGGCACAATTTCAGATTGGATGAATTGAACTTGCTGAAATTAAGTTGATACGGAACTGAAACTAATTGCAAGAGCTGATTTTAAATGCTATGTAATCGAAACACACTTCAATGGAGATTCAGAGAAAATCTAGACTAACTTGCAGAATTGAAATCTACTGAATGACAAAGCAGATTCGAGAAAGGAAACTAAGCAATCTGAGTCAACATTCCAAACTGAACTTACTTGCAGAAATCGAAACTGCATTTAAAAACAAAAATGCATTAAGAAAACTAAATCTCAGTCTCTCCCTAGCTATTAAACTTGCAGAATGGAATGTAATTGAAACTTGAGATATTCAGGAATTGAAACTACAGCAGCTGAAGAGCTAAAAATGCAGAATTTAAAAGTTGATACACAGCTATGCAAATTGGCACGAAAGCAAGAAAACATGGAACAACTGAAATTAAACCTGAGAATTCATTAACAAACAGTTTATCTCATTAACTAGCATAATGGAATCTAATTAACGCAGTAACTAAGCTGAAAACGAAACTTAAGAAATCTGAAATGCAGAAACAATAAGGAACAGGGTAGAATTCGGAATTACAACTTAAAAACAGAAATACAATAAGAAAAACTACTCCTCAATCATTCCTTTGTTACAAGACCACCTTGTTCGTCACGCAAGGGCAAGCCAAGAACCCCTTCAACTCGCAAATCGCTGGGAATTGGCTCAAACTTCAGATCTGGTCACAGATTTGCACACTGCTGGAACCGAGGCAAATCTGTGATTGATTCTCCATTGAAACCTCTTCCAAGGATTCAGATCTTGCTACAAGGTGATGATCGAGTTGGCCACGCCTTCCCTGAAGAAAATCGCCAAAGAATTGAAGAAGAAACGAAGAAGAACGAAGCTGAGCTGAAGACGCGACGCTGAGATCTGAACAGGGCAGCCGTTTAAATAGTTGAAGCAGTGGACGGCTGAGATTGATTCCGCTTCATCCAACAGTGGATCCTCGTCCGATTTGATTCAAATTATCCAGATCTTGATCAGAGGTTAGGATCATCCTCGTGGTAGCTCGGATCTGCTAGATCTCCAACGGATGGTTCAGATCACCTTGATCTTTGAATGGATGGTCTAGATCACTCTGATCATGATCCAACGGCTAGATGATCTCTGATTGGGATGAAACTCTCAGATCTTGATCTGATTGCTTGATTAGCATTAATCCCAGCTCGGATTGATCAGAAGTTCTCAGATGGTCTAGATCTAACCGTTCTTGCATCGGACGTCCAAATGAGTCGACGCTTGATCACTTGATCTAGTCCACTTTTGACTCAGCATTTGACCCAACATGACCTAGGTTCATGATCCCTCCAAGCCTACAAAAGTTGATCAAAAATTTAGTGACAAAACAACTCAAATATATCAAAATTTGTAATTAAGTCCAAAAAGAGTATAAATCCTAAAACCTAGGGTAAATCCATAATTATACAAGTAAAATATGGGTCAAATACGGATTTAAGAATATGAAATGATCAACAAAATGACACTTATCAACTCCCCCACACTTAAACTTGAGCGTCTCGCGAAAAGTACTAGATATGTATCCCCTAGCTTTTTCTCAAACATAAGTAGAAGCAATTGAAAAGAAATTACCTAGGGTTGTTAATTCTCAAAAATCTAAACTCTATGGACTAGTATGTTGTCCTTAAATCAACAACTTAACAAATTCAACCTTCATGATTCATTGAGATGAATTTCACTCACTAAACCTCTCAAGGGAAACTTTTGGTGGCTCTCTTCCTAAGTTTTAAGTACATGATGAAATTGGAGCTCACTCATACACACATGCTTCTTGCATTACCATAGGCTTGCTTATTATCTACTCTCCACCATTATTCATGATTAGAATCAATCATCTATAAGAGTTTATTCAAAAGTGAAAGATATAGGAGATGGTAAAAATGAAATAAAATCCATGAAAATAGCAAATTTGATGGAATGGAAGACTTGAATGTTCAAGGATATTCTTGATGCATTTTGCCCTCCTTTCAGTCCACTTAATGAAATCCAACGTGTGGTAGAGTGAATCTTTGGCATTGCCCTTCAAAAATTTGATGAAAAAGAATTCAACTCCTTTGTGCCAATTTCTCCCTTGCGTACCAATTTTGCTCTTCTCTTTTCTTTTCTGATTTTTTCCTTTGCCTTTCTTTTCTCTACTGAAATCAGAATGTATTGGAACACAGCTCTGATTCGGATGAGAATCTCCACTGATTTCATGGTGCCAACAACTCATTGTGCCAACTTATTCCTTTTGTCTCCTTGTTTTTTTTTCTGAATTTCTTTTTTTCAAACTATTTTTCTTTTCTGTTCAGCTGCTACTTTCCATTTTGGCTTCTTCATTTTGTTCAGTCCTGATGTGCTTAGCTCCCAAATCTTTGTCCAGAAACTGGCTACAAACTAAATACTGCCGTGAGCTTCAATGGATTGCCTCTTGTTCCGTTGTTTTTTTTTTCTGTTTTTTTTTCTAACTGTTTTTTTTCCTTCTCTCCAATCTTCTAATGGACTCATTCGGATCAGCATTCATATCAGAAAGCTTGAGACATCAAATAGCAATCAGAGACAAAATTTTGATGCTCCACATATAGCCTTTGCTAACTCTTGCAACTCTCTTTTGATACCCATCACTTCAAGTTGGCACAAGTTTTTCCACTTACATTTTTTTCCACATTCTAGCTCCCAAGCAATTCATTTCCGAACCTTCAAGCTCTTCATCCTTGAAATTTTCTGGTTTCTTATTCAGCAATTAGCATCACTAGAAATGGAGCAATTACTTACTTCCTTGTGTTTTTTTTTTCGTTTCATCATTTTTTTCACTTTGCTCAGTTTTTTTCTCCTTTAACTGAATTAAGCTTTGCACAGAATTCCTGCATTAGTTTTATGTTAACTCAGCTGCCATTCATCCTCTAGCATAATAGCCGAAACATGCTCCAAGGCAATTTCGATACATCTTCTTCAATTGGGTGCCATTTCTTCTCTTTATTGCAGATTTTTTTCTTCATTGTATACCATTTGTTTTCCTTGGATTTTCAAATAATGAGCAAGAATCTAGATGCCTCAATTGTTATCTTCCTTAACTACTTCTTCTTGCTTGATCTTGATACCAAACTCAATTCAATTTGGCACATTTTGGCTTCAACTCAAAAATGAAATGAACTTTTTTTTTCCAAATGTTTCCATCACACTAGCCACTCCCCCACAATTAATCTTTTGTCGTCTCGGGCAAAATAACATCAAAGCACATCCCCAAACAAACAAGTCCCTAGAGAGCATGGTTAAGAGTAGAAGATAAGGAAAGAAAAATAGAAAATTCATGATTAGTGTCAAGAATTGATATGGAAAGGTAAACAATTTATTAGCCTCTATAGATGTGATCCAATCATTGAAATATGGTTTTGAAAGAACTTAAGCAAGTTCTAGAGTACAATCACATGTATGTGTCACAAAAATAAGGCTAAGCCTCATTAGGTACAAATAATTCATCTCAAGTCCTCACTCAAGAATCCATAGCCAAGTAGTACTCAAGCACCCAAAATTTCATCCATGAGCTTAAATCTAAAGTTTTAACAACCAAATTTAATTTGTTTTCAAAAGACTCTAAAAATGCTATGAAGATAACCTAAAAGGATACATTTATTCCTACTCATGAAGAAAAAGTGCCAAAAGACATAAAATGGTATTTACAATGTCTATTTATTCATTCTACTCTACTCACGCATTTATTAGCAAGAATTCTTTTTAAAAGAAAATTCTACTTCTAACAAGCATAAAGAGGAAAAAGGCAATGAAAAAAAATATAAGAAAAAGTAAACTTCCTTTTATTTCTGGCGGTCGGAGTCTATCTAGAAATAATCTCCATCGTGGTAGTGGAGGAGTAGGAGTAGCTGAAAAAATTTCCTTCATTTGCTCAATTTTATTTTGCATCACTCCCCCACACTTAAACTTTGCAATAAACTGTTCAGGTGGCCGAAGATGATTTAAGTACAGTAGCCACTTCAGAGGTGGAGTGTTATAAGTCAAAGCAAGATCATCTCCTCCCTCTTTATTCTCTTTGGAAAATCTTCTAGGAGGTCGGAGACTGTTTAGGTGGAGCACCCATTCCAGAAGTCATCTGGATCCTGCAAAACCATGTAAGACCTCCCTCAAGCGTGCAGGGTAAGAAAGAAGTGCAATATCATCAATCTCTACATAAAATGTATCCAAAAACGCATCGCATCCAATAAAATCAATTTTGGGTACCTCAATCAAATTTTCACAAGCAGTTTCTAAATAAGGTATATCAAGAAAGGGTCCACATTCAATAAAATCAATCTCGGGTACCTCCATAAGTTTGTCACACTCAATTTCAGCATAAGATATAGCAAGAGATTCTTCACAATAAACAACTTCAATTTCAGGCTCTTCTAAAAATCTTTCACAATCAAAATCCATCAAAGGTATATCAAGAATTGTTCCACAGCCAATCAAATCAATCTCAGGTACCTCCAGAAGTTTCTCACATTCAACCTCAGCATAAGATATAGCAAGAGATTCATCAAAATAAATAACATCCATTTCAGGCACTTCTAAAAATTTTTCACTATCCATATCCATAAAAGATGTATCAAGATATTCATCATAACAAACAACATCAATTATAGGTGCCTCTATTGGATTTGCACAAGCAGTTTCTACACAAGGTATATCAATAAATTCATCAGAATCAATAAAGTCAGCACTAGTACCTCGCTGCATTTTCCTGAACAAAGAGGAGAGATACTTACCTGAGCGTGCTGAAGATTACCTGGAGGTTCTACAAAAGTAGATGTATCCATGGCCTCCTCCTGGTCAAGTACATGCTCCTCTGCAGCCTCAAGCTCTGGTGGACACTCAACTAGAATAAGTGATTCTTGGGTTCTTGCTTCCACCATGCACGTCCCTACACTTTCATATTGTTCCTCTGAATCATCTACTGTATCAGTCAATGGTGGTCCCTGGGGCTCAGTGCAATCCCCTACACCTATAGATTCATCTACAACGCATGCTTCATCACCCATACCTGCAACACCCATATTAGAAAAATTAGGATCATTAACAACTAAATCATCACAAGATAAAAGTATAGAATGATCCTGTAAAGTTTCAGAATTGAATTCAAAACTTTCACAAGCCCTGCTACCAATCTCCTCCAATGCCTCTAAACCAGTAGGAATGGGTGATTCTTGGGGCTCAGTGCAATCCCCTACACTCTCAATCCTATCCTCTGGATTTCCTGATACATCAACCAATATAGGTGGTCCCTGGGGTTCAGTGCAATCCCCTACACCTATAGAATCACAATCATGCCCCTCAGAATTAAAAGTAGCTTGATAAGATAGTTGTCCTGATCTTTGGGCTTTTATTTGATTCCATTGATCTTGCAATTCTCCAAAGCGTCTCTGAATATTTTTAAGAGCAGATTCAACAACTTGTTGTTCTTGAAATGTGAGATAAGGTTGCTGAATATCAAGAGTAGGCGGTGCATTCTGAAATTGGAGTTGTTGGAGCTCTCAAATGGTTGAATGAGCTGATTAAACTGCTGAAAACTTGGTTCACAACTTGGTGGAGATTGCTGGAAATTATGATTCTGAAAACTCTGATCATAGGGCTGAAATTGTTGGTTGAAATATTGGATTGGCTGCTGAAAATTCTGATGGGTTGGTGGAAAATATTACTGTGAAGGTTGAAATCCACTCTGATTTTGATTCTGGAAAGTCTAAAATGGCTGGAACCCCTGCTGAAAATTCTGACTTGGTTGAAAGGGTAGCTGACCTTGCTGAAAATTTTGTTGAAAATTTGGATTGTACTCTTGCTGAAAATTCTGAAATTGGTGTTGAAATTGTTGCGGGTGCTGATTGAAAGTTTGGTACTGCTGCAAATCTGAATAGGGCTGCTGAAATTGTAGAAATGGTTGTGGGTAGGTAGATGAATCACTGTTAGGTCTCTGTTGAGATTTCAAGTGCTTAATCATATTTTTTAACTCCTCCAGTGCATCTTTGAGCTCTGATTGTTCGGATTGTGCAGTTGAAAACATTTTGATCTTGCAACCCTGTCACAAAACAAACAAGAAAAATGGCAGCAGCCGTATACCAAAGATGAAGCACAAGAAAATATGATCAAATGATATGCCCCTAATCACACAAGCAAAAATCAAACAACTCAACTAGTGTGTTCCCCGGCAACGGCGCCAAAAATTTGATGGACCCAAATGAGCTAATTAAAGTTGTCACGAATGTGGATCCATCAGAATTTAGAATTTATAAATTGCTGGAAACCCTTTTTGCGATCAAAGAATAAAAGCGTAGTAAAGGGGGCCACAGGTCGTATTTTTCCAAGGGCTAGTTCGAGTTTGTCGATTCGTGCTCGAGTTTATGTGTCGTCAAGAGTTTGGGTTTCAAATTAAATCTTGGGGTTTTGGTTTCAATTAGCAATGAAAATGCAATGGAAAGAAATGAAAATTTGATACACAATGTGAAACAACCTAGAAATGAACTAATCACATCACAATTGAGATAAAGGAAACTTAACTAATGAATTAACAAGGTGATGACACTTAATTTCAGATTTATGAACTGATGTGAAGCACTAATGTGAACAGCTGATGAAAGACAGATAAATGTGTAGCAATCGATCAAATGCTAAGTTCACAGACAAATGAATGCATAAACCAGTGAATATAAAGCAAGTTTCCCAATCTCAAACTGATATTCATTGAGAACTCGAATTCAGAATTAGGAATTAAAAACTAAATGACTAGAAGGAAATGCTGCAATGACAAGTTGAAAACTGAAACTAACAATTGCGAACTAACTTGAGTCTCTAATTGAGAATTCAGAAAATTTGGCACAATTTCAGATTGGATGAATTGAACTTGCTGAAATTAAGTTGATACGGAACTGAAACTAATTGCAAGAGCTGATTTTAAATGCTATGTAATCGAAACACACTTCAATGGAGATTCAGAGAAAATCTAGACTAACTTGCAGAATTGAAATCTACTGAATGACAAAGCTGATTCGAGAAAGGAAACTAAGCAATCTGAGTCAACATTCCAAACTGAACTTACTTGCAGAAATCGAAACTGCATTTAAAAACAAAAATGCATTAAGAAAACTAAATCTCAGTCTCTCCCTAGCTATTAAACTTGCAGAATGGAATGTAATTGAAACTTGAGATATTCAGGAATTGAAACTACAGCAGCTGAAGAGCTAAAAATGCAGAATTTAAAAGTTGATACACAGCTATGCAAATTGGCACGAAAGCAAGAAAACATGGAACAACTGAAATTAAACCTGAGAATTCATTAACAAACAGTTTATCTCATTAACTAGCATAATGGAATCTAATTAACGCAGTAACTAAGCTGAAAACGAAACTTAAGAAATCTGAAATGCAGAAACAATAAGGAACAGGGTAGAATTCGGAATTACAACTTAAAAACAGAAATACAATAAGAAAAACTACTCCTCAATCATTCCTTTGTTACAAGACCACCTTGTTCGTCACGCAAGGGCAAGCCAAGAACCCCTTCAACTCGCAAATCGCTGGGAATTGGCTCAAACTTCAGATCTGGTCACAGATTTGCACACTGCTGGAACCGAGGCAAATCTGTGATTGATTCTCCATTGAAACCTCTTCCAAGGATTCAGATCTTGCTACAAGGTGATGATCGAGTTGGCCACGCCTTCCCTGAAGAAAATCGCCAAAGAATTGAAGAAGAAACGAAGAAGAACGAAGCTGAGCTGAAGACGCGACGCTGAGATCTGAACAGGGCAGCCGTTTAAATAGTTGAAGCAGTGGACGGCTGAGATTGATTCCGCTTCATCCAACAGTGGATCCTCGTCCGATTTGATTCAAATTATCCAGATCTTGATCAGAGGTTAGGATCATCCTCGTGGTAGCTCGGATCTGCTAGATCTCCAACGGATGGTTCAGATCACCTTGATCTTTGAATGGATGGTCTAGATCACTCTGATCATGATCCAACGGCTAGATGATCTCTGATTGGGATGAAACTCTCAGATCTTGATCTGATTGCTTGATTAGCATTAATCCCAGCTCGGATTGATCAGAAGTTCTCAGATGGTCTAGATCTAACCGTTCTTGCATCGGACGGTCCAAATGAGTCGACGCTTGATCACTTGATCTAGTCCACTTTTGACTCAGCATTTGACCCAACATGACCTAGGTTCATGATCCCTCCAAGCCTACAAAAGTTGATCAAAAATTTAGTGACAAAACAACTCAAATATATCAAAATTTGTAATTAAGTCCAAAAAGAGTATAAATCCTAAAACCTAGGGTAAATCCATAATTATACAAGTAAAATATGGGTCAAATACGGATTTAAGAATATGAAATGATCAACAAAATGACACTTATCAACTCCCCCACACTTAAACTTGAGCGTCTCGCGAAAAGTACTAGATATGTATCCCCTAGCTTTTTCTCAAACATAAGTAGAAGCAATTGAAAAGAAATTACCTAGGGTTGTTAATTCTCAAAAATCTAAACTCTATGGACTAGTATGTTGTCCTTAAATCAACAACTTAACAAATTCAACCTTCATGATTCATTGAGATGAATTTCACTCACTAAACCTCTCAAGGGAAACTTTTGGTGGCTCTCTTCCTAAGTTTTAAGTACATGATGAAATTGGAGCTCACTCATACACACATGCTTCTTGCATTACCATAGGCTTGCTTATTATCTACTCTCCACCATTATTCATGATTAGAATCAATCATCTATAAGAGTTTATTCAAAAGTGAAAGATATAGGAGATGGTAAAAATGAAATAAAATCCATGAAAATAGCAAATTTGATGGAATGGAAGACTTGAATGTTCAAGGATATTCTTGATGCATTTTGCCCTCCTTTCAGTCCACTTAATGAAATCCAACGTGTGGTAGAGTGAATCTTTGGCATTGCCCTTCAAAAATTTGATGAAAAAGAATTCAACTCCTTTGTGCCAATTTCTCCCTTGCGTACCAATTTGCTCTTCTCTTTTCTTTTCTGATTTTTTCCTTTGCCTTTCTTTTCTCTACTGAAATCAGAATGTATTGGAACACAGCTCTGATTCGGATGAGAATCTCCACTGATTTCATGTGCCAACAACTCATTGTGCCAACTTATTCCTTTTGTCTCCTTGTTTTTTTTTCTGAATTTCTTTTTTTCAAACTGTTTTTCTTTTCTGTTCAGCTGCTACTTTCCATTTTGGCTTCTTCATTTTGTTCAGTCCTGATGTGCTTAGCTCCCAAATCTTTGTCCAGAAACTGGCTACAAACTAAATACTGCCGTGAGCTTCAATGGATTGCCTCTTGTTCCGTTGTTTTTTTTTCTGTTTTTTTTTTCAAACTATTTTTTTTTCCTTCTCTCCAATCTTCTAATGGACTCATTCGGATCAGCATTCATATCAGAAAGCTTGAGACATCAAATAGCAATCAGAGACAAAATTTTGATGCTCCACATATAGCCTTTGCTAACTCTTGCAACTCTCTTTTGATACCCATCACTTCAAGTTGGCACAAGTTTTTCCACTTACATTTTTTTCCACATTCTAGCTCCCAAGCAATTCATTTCCGAACCTTCAAGCTCTTCATCCTTGAAATTTTCTGGTTTCTTATTCAGCAATTAGCATCACTAGAAATGGAGCAATTACTTACTTCCTTGTGTTTTTTTTTCGTTTCATCATTTTTTTCACTTTTGCTCAGTTTTTTTTCTCCTTTAACTGAATTAAGCTTTGCACAGAATTCCTGCATTAGTTTTATGTTAACTCAGCTGCCATTCATCCTCTAGCATAATAGCCGAAACATGCTCCAAGGCAATTTCGATACATCTTCTTCAATTGGGTGCCATTTCTTCTCTTTATTGCAGATTTTTTTCTTCATTGTATACCATTTGTTTTCCTTGGATTTTCAAATAATGAGCAAGAATCTAGATGCCTCAATTGTTATCTTCCTTAACTACTTCTTCTTGCTTGATCTTGATACCAAACTCAATTCAATTTGGCACATTTTGGCTTCAACTCAAAATGAAATGAACTTTTTTTTTCCAAATGTTTCCATCACACTAGCCACTCTCCCACAATTAATCTTTTGTCGTCTCGGGCAAAATAACATCAAAGCACATCCCAAACAAACAAGTCCCTAGAGAGCATGGTTAAGAGTAGAAGATAAGGAAAGAAAAATAGAAAATTCATGATTAGTGTCAAGAATTGATATGGAAAGGTAAACAATTTATTAGCCTCTATAGATGTGATCCAATCATTGAAATATGGTTTTGAAAGAACTTAAGCAAGTTCTAGAGTACAATCACATGTATGTGTCACAAAATAAGGCTAAGCCTCATTAGGTACAAATAATTCATCTCAAGTCCTCACTCAAGAATCCATAGCCAAGTAGTACTCAAGCACCCAAAATTTCATCCATGAGCTTAAATCTAAAGTTTTAACAACCAAATTTAATTTGTTTTCAAAAGACTCTAAAATGCTATGAAGATAACCTAAAAGGATACATTTATTCCTACTCATGAAGAAAAGTGCCAAAAGACATAAAATGGTATTTACAATGTCTATTTATTCATTCTACTCTACTCACGCATTTATTAGCAAGAATTCTTTTTAAAAGAAAATTCTACTTCTAACAAGCATAAAGAGGAAAAAGGCAATGAAAGAAAATATAAGAAAAAGTAAACTCCCTTTTATTTCTGGCGGTCGGAGTCTATCTAGAAATAATCTCCATCGTGGTAGTGGAGGAGTAGGAGTAGCTGAAAAATTTCCTTCATTTGCTCAATTTTATTTTGCATCACTCCCCACACTTAAACTTTGCAATAAACTGTTCAGGTGGCCGAAGGTGATTTAAGTACAATAGCCACTTCAGAGGTGGAGTGTTATAAGTCAAAGCAAGATCATCTCTCCCTCTTTATTCTCTTTG
>JAGFNQ010003964.1:131568-341369 GCA_024364735.1 Boesenbergia rotunda | reverse complement strand
TTCTGGACATCATTACCACTAGCTTCAGTGGTAAGATGAATTTCTGAAGTATCTATGTCCCAATTAATAGGACTGGCAGTTCGGTCATCTAAATCAGGTTGAAGCATTTCAGCAGCAACATCTACAGTGTCAGAAACATCAGATGCATCTTCATGTGCACCAATCTTTTTGATATTATGTTCTACAGGCTCAGAATACAATGAATCTGAAGTCCTTTCTTCATTAAAAGTTTCTTGTGGGAGTGCTTCTTGTACAAGGTTACCCCTGTCATATTTTCCTTTCTCTTTTTCTTTGCGATTATTGCGCTTCTGTTTAGCCTGTAAGAAGAACAAGCAGAATAATGCATAGCATATTACATGCATCTACTTCAGTACTTAAGATGTAGAAAACCACACATTTGGCATCCAAGCTCAAAAGAGAAAGAGAGACTGATGTATATCCTTTGTAAAACATAACCAACAAAATTTGAGTAATAAACAAAACGACATTGATATTAGGAGTTTGTAAAGAACAGGTGATACAAGAAAGGAAGACTAATTTCACCCAAAAAAAGGAAATGAAGAAGTGTTCGAACCCTCTAGATATGACCATGAGTACAACAAAGCACCAAGTGTTCTACAATACGAAATGATCATGAGTACAACAAAGCACTAAGTGTTCTACCTCATTTTACATTTTGGAAGACACATTCTTCTTATTGTCAATATAAATGATCTTATTACCCTGGTGATGGCTTCATCGGGATTGCAAAATTGAAAGATTATCTCCGCCAACACTTTCAGACTAAACATTTAGGTAAACTTAACAACTTTCTATGTATAAAGGTTGCTCATTTTAAATAAGGTTTGTATATCTATTAAACTTAAACCATAAATGTTTCAATGCAAGTATGTACTTGATATGCTCTAGAATGTGGACATGCTAGGGACCCTCTAGATATTCTATGGATCCTACTGCCAATTAATAATATGACAAAGGGGGTCATTGGATGCGCCTGGAAAATTCTAAATTATTCCCATTTATTGGACCAAATATCTGAATATATCTGTTTGTTGTTAGTATGCTTGGTCAATTTATGTCATGACCACTGGATAGCAACTATAAAAATTTACGATTACTTAAAAAAGTGCTCAAAGAAAAGGTATCTTATTCATGATCAAACTCATCTTCAAAGGTACGCATATGCAGATTGGCAGGTTCTCCTACAGATAGACGATGTGTACATCTGCCTATTGTATCTCTTAGGGACGCAACCTTATTTCCTAAAAGAGTAAGAAACAAATAGTGCAAAGGCAGAATCTGGGATCATGACCTTAGCAACATGCAAGTTCATCTAGGTTAACATTTATTGACCAAGCTAGAATATGTCTCTGCAAAGCCTATGAAGCTCCATTGTGCTAATCAAATATAGCTTGTGTTTTCATGAGAGAACAAACATAAGAGATTGTCACTTCATCAATAGAAAGTTAAATCTAGTGAGAACATACTCCTTTGTCAGTTAGCATATTTGTTAACCAATTCATTAAGAGAGCCTAGAGCTCAAATATATTTGTAACAACTAGGTTTGTACATATATGCTCTGTCCATTAGGCTTTCGCTTAAGCTAGTGAGATACGGCTTGATTCTTGTTCTTGTGTTGATTATAAACCAATATGAAAATAGACGTATTTGAATTCTAATCAAGCTGCGAATACAAAAATATAATTTGTTGTAGACAGATGAAAAGGTTCAATGAGTATATACTGGTGGACCTGTTTCTTCTTTGAGCGTTTTCCTTTTCACTAGCACTACGCTTTGATTTGAGTTCACTCTCAGCTAAGCCAGCAGCTTCCTCTTCCCGAATAAGCTCCTCTTGCCTCTTTAGAGCAATTGCCTCTTGGTAGGAAACTTCTATTCTACTGCTGCCAACAGTAAAAGAAACCAAGATTCATCACAAAGTTGCCTTGGATTAGATCTGAAAGGTACAAAGCATGCCCCCAATCCCCATTGCCACTTAAATGCATAAATCATCTTATAATGGACGCAAAGAAGTCACAGTAATATTTTTTCCCCAACAAAATCTGACCAACATGTCAAAAAGATTCTGTTACCTGAATATGTGGACTAAGACAAAAACTTCAATAGTTCTACAACCCAGCTCCATAAGTCGCCTTTCGTCGCGGTCAATGGAATCCTTAGTAAACTCATCTCCAGAACTGCCTTCCTGCATATTTTGGTTGATTGAAATATTAGATATTAGATCTCTGAAAAATGGATTCCACTGCTACAATGACTCCAAATGTATGCTAGGAAATCAGGTCCATAATATGAAACAATAACTTTTCATAGAACGAACAGCTACATCTGTCATAGCCAAACAACATGTCCCACATACATGCATATATTGTGTGTGTGTGTGTGGAATTGCAAAAAGAACAGAAACTCATATGCCAACAATACATACCTACCATAAGATACAAATTAGTTCTTTTCTTACCTTTGTACGATTCTGTAAACACTTGTCGTCTTTTGAAGGAAAAGGCTGAAGGGGCAAAATGTCCGAGACCACTCTTTCAATCAACAAAAGGATATCATCAGACAACACAAACAGATCTTGGTCAAGATGAACCACCGGTGCCGGTAACTCTTCCAACTCAACTGATTTAGATCTCCCTTTTAAATTTTTGCTTTGGAATTCCAGAGCTTTTAACCCACTGTACAGGGAATCCATAACCAAAGTAGATGTGACTTCCTTCTCTATGAAAAAATGTTTGACTATTACTTTCAACATAGCATCTCTCTTGTCTCTTGACATGTGCCGCCTATTGCTTGAATCAATTTCTAGCCAAAAGGCTCTAAAACTGCAAAAATCCAAGTACAATTCAACACGATATTGCACCCACGGAAAGAAAATACTTAAACCCATAAGAATCAGATGCAGCAAAAAATGATACAAATGAATGTCGATTCACATGTACCATTGAAAAAAGCATCCACCAGAATACCCACCTGGACCACCTCACTTTGTCTTCAATGAACTTATTAAGCTTCCCTATCTTCTCTTCTAGAAAACGCCGACATATTAGCTCTACATTTGACAAATACACACGTACTAGTTCCCTCCTATACTGACCATCCAGACAACGGAAAGGCTGATCTGACTTCTCCCTAAAAAAATCAAATTCAGATATTAAAAAAATCATATTTACAATCAGCATAACAGCATTGCATATTCATGTAAAGCTACAATAACAAAGAAGAAAGCAAAAAAAAAAAAAATGTACAATATAGCAAAGAACCCATAATGAAAATTTACAATATAAGATGAAACAAGTAACAAGTAAAAGCATTGCTCTCAAGAGAAATATCACACAAAGCATTCATACCCGTGCATATAAAAAGCATGGAAAATAGAACTTCATTGTCATAGATAGAGGCATAAAATTGTTTTCCATGGATCCAAAGTGATTCATTACACTATGCACTAGCAGAACACCTAATGAACAAATATCCCATGTGGGGCTATTACCCATATACTATTGACTCCAACACTCTTCATCGAGCTAGAGCACAAGATTAATAAATGTCCAGCTTGTTACACAAATAGAAAAAAAAATGCAAATAAAAAATTATATACAATGCGACGTTTGGGACTGAAGTTGGTGATGATCTTCAAAGGAGGTACATATAATCTTCTTCCTTAACTTCTGATTGACAGTGAAGATATCATTAGAAAGTTTACAATGATCAAGTGACAAATTGTAAAGGGTTGAAGGATAAAAAATGATAGATTAGTATTCCAATATCTACTATTGGGGAGAGGAAATAATAGCAAGAGGAGAAATGTAGGAAGAAACCCGACTTTCTGATGGTTTACTCAAGGAGAAAAGATGTCAAGAAAGACAGAATAAATGTCACATCGACTCTAAGATAATAGGGATTTTGAACGAGATAGATAATATTTTATTGCATCTTAAATCATGCAGATCATATATTAGCAGATGAACAGAATATTAAACTTGATAGTGACTTAAAGAACCTAGTGGCACCTCAATTTTAATCGAAGAACAGGAGAAATGAAGGTGATGTATTGCTAGAAAAATCTTGGTTTTAAATCCAATTAATCCACTCTCCTTTTTTATAAATGTAGTTATCTTCCTTTTTCTTCATGGCTTCCATTTTCATCTTCAGAAATAATTTCATTTTAAAATTTGGCCTCTCCTTTCATAGAATCTGTTATCTTTATTTTTGTTAATGCGCTTTTCATTTTTCTTCAAAACCTAGCTACTTATTTGATTTGGTGTTATCCCCCTTCTTTCTAACTGTTCTTACCCTTTTATTACAAACTGTAATGTTATGGAGTTACAAAGTATTTCATGTTCCAAAGCTCTAGTATTGATATCTCAGAAGCTTAGACACAGAGTTAACATAAAATCCATCCTTCTCTCTTTGATAGGTTACTCTTGGCATATTGTTGGGTTACTTCTTCTCCAACGCCCATTGCTCCTGCTTCTCCAAAACTGACCAAAAATAGGTCATGTTCTTCTATGTTGTCATTCTAACACACTTTTTTTTTTTTGAAGGAACCAAGTTGCTTAATCTCACAAAGGATAGCATCCCAAAGCACGCAAAGGGCACCAACAAAGATGATGATGAATCTGGATCAATGGCGATAAAAAAAATAAGTAGAATTTAGTTTGTTGAATGAAGAAGAATATCATGGCAATGGAAAATGAAGATGATCCATCTGTCATGAACGACAATATTGGGGGTATGAAGGCAAGAAGAGGCGGACTAAAGTGGTCAATGCCAATTTGGAAGTGTTGATGGTGAGGGCAAAGAGAATATTGCATCACATATATAGTGATAAGCAAGAGCACAAATGAGGGATGTTATGGTTTGATGCACAGGTAACATCCCGAGAGGATCAGAAGGCCCAAACAATAGAGAGGGTAGAAAGGGAGAAGAAAACCTAGGAGAGACAAAGGAGGCACCACCACACGAGAGTAGAGAAGAAAAGAGAATGAGATGATGAAAGAGGAAATTAATCAAGCCATGGAGAGGGAGGAAAATCACAACTAGTAGAGAACAAGGTCTCTCCTTAAGGGGATTGAAGAAGAAAATCTTGAAAACGCCAAATTAAGAAGACAAACTCTAACACAATATCTCATTTTCAAATGGCAAATGTGGAAATAAGTTATTAACTCAAATATCCACATATTTCAACAATTTTACCAGTATTGTAGTTCAATTATTTAGCTAGAAGAATTTCAGAATCGCTATGTTCTTAATAGTAATAGCCCCATATGATATGTCATGAGGAAAGTATCATAACTCAAAATATGCATCCTTAAGGTACTTGAGAATTCATGGGTTTGGATATCAAGACAATGCAACATAAAATAGGTAAACACAACAATGTTTCAAATATGCTTTTCTTTAACACCTGATTTTCCCTTTTTTATCAACAAGAAAAAATCACAAACAGGGTCTATATTAGTTGAATGATAATGTAGTCAATGTGACACAGGGAAGCTTTCTTGTTGACAATAAGTTCCATTCAAGTAGAACGATCAAGTTAAAAATATTGTTTATAGTGATACCATTAAGTGGAAGCAGTCACACGACAATTACCTTATAACTTGGACTTGGGCTTTGATAACAAGTGTGTCAGTAACAATAAAACCATCAAAAACTTTTGATAACTCCATGAACTTTTTCCAACCCCAATCATGCTCCTTCTTCCAGAATCTGTGTAACGTGTCTGCAAAATTTCTTATAAGGATAAGCTCCTGATAAAGATCAGTGGAACTTAATAGAATACCTGCAAGTTCATATTGTCGACATTGACTAACCAGAATACTTGGATTTCTTTGGATCTTTATTGACTACAGCTATTGTGAACTGTGCAAAGTGACTCCACCCTGCCAATATGATGAAGTACAAAGGAATAAGTCTGGTACTAATATTCAGAGCTTCATAGGGTGTAAACCAATATGAACAGCAAAAAGTGATGTTGAAAACCTGGTAGAAGTTTGTCATGATTAGCGACACAAAGAAACAAAGAAAGATGATTGCATACATCGCAACCCTGTGGGTAGATCAAAATATACCTGCAAATTCAATCAAAGATTAAAATAAATAGAGAAAGGTATTTTTTTCAGCAGAGAGTACATTAAGAAGCTGCTATATGCAGCACATTATGGTAAAATCAGGATGGCACGACAAACATTTTCACACAGCAACTAATGATGACAAGTACATTCCCTGACATCACTGCGCCATAGAGAAAACTGGCTATCAAGAAGTCAAAAACACTGAAAGGGGAGACAGTGTCAGTTGACTGAGATAACCAGTTGCAAAAATTCTAGCTAATGTAACAAAAATGACTTAATTAATTGAAATATTACTAGTGAATAGCCTTGCATATTGATAGTGATATAGCCAAAAAAACATTAGCCAATATAGCAGAAAAATAATGATATTATTGTCTATATAGCCTTGCATAGGGTTCAATGCGGGTTAGGCTTCATGTAGCTATCCCCCCAAATAGTTGAGGCAACCACAACTTTGTTATAGACAATGATATAAGATTACATGGAGTTTATGAGATGAGATCCAAATTCAAATAACCGACTCCATGATACACATGGTTTCAGAATTTGATTCATGTTGGCCAGCACAAATGGAAACATCTAGCCCCACCATCTGACTAGAGTGAGATACCAAAATTTGTTTTCTTTGACAAGTTCGTTTACTTCTCTGCTCATTCAGAATAGTTCCTTGACATGGAAAAGGTGAGATGCAAATAGTGAATGGCTCCTCTAGCAACTGAGTGAAACACAGTATGACACAAGCGAGGCAAGAGGCGAGCAACTTCTTCTTCCTCCTTCACTATCGCTACCTCTTTTACCGTTAGTGTTATGGTAAGCATAGGCACTGACACCACCATTGGCATGACCAACATGTCTCAGTTCAGTCATGGATTAAACCCCAACTCAAAGCAACTATTTAAACCTTGAAGCTGCTAAATAATTCATTCAGAAATTGGTTTGAAAGCATCAAGAAAGGCTCGAAATGGGTGCTAAATGTTAGTGTTAGGAACCTAGTCCGCCTCTTGAAATATCTAAGTGGGAGGACTCTACCTCAGTAAAGGAAGGGAACCATTCTTCACAAGTAGCATCCCACTCTTCAAAGAAGAGAACTCAGAGATAAGAATCTGACAAATGGACTTGGAAACTCTACTCAGAAAAGGAAGGGAACCATTCTTCACAAGTAGCATCCCACTCTTCGAAGAAGAGAACTCAGAGATGAGAATGGACTTGGAAACTAGGAAAAAATCAAAGGAGGAAAAGGTCACAGTGGAAAGTGATCACCACAACAATAGATTTGATTAATCAAGAAAAAGTAAATCTCCGTAGTGAATTATTAGAAAAGGTATATATTTTTCTCTAAAAAATAAATCTTTACACAATAAAAAGTTAAGACAATAAAAATTCACTCACTCACACGCACACACACAATTAGCACGTGACAAGCAAATCTAGGATGGCAAGTTAACATACGCAAGTCAACCTATAAAACAACCTATAAACACTAATTGTGTGGAAATTTTTTTTATTAAGAATCAGTATTATTCAATATGGATCTACATTGCTACCGGATACCCTGCCGCTTGCTGAGCATGCATACAGGGTCAATAAATTTTTTCCATATTAATTTTTTTGGTGCAATGAATTTAAAGTTAGCATAAGCAAATTGACAGAACAAAATTTGTTGAGATGGCAGAAACCGATATTTCATTCAAATTTGGATGGAACTCAGAACAAATACTTGGGGGCTAATACTAGAAAAATAACATAATATTTTCATATCCATCGCACAAACTTCACAATTTCATCGTAGAGTAAGACACTCATATGTCATATTCTTGGAAGTTGGCAGATGCTTGATTATTGAAACCAAAAAAAAAATGGATTCTTTAAACTTGATTATATCAGAACACATCTAACCAGAAGTCAAAGACAGTATAAAGTGCACAATAATGAGTGAAAAAATGATTAAAAATTGGCATAGAACAAAAATTAAACATATACCATTTGTAACCACCAATTTCAAATACATCACTTCTCAATTCTCTTTTATTGATTGTCGAGAAATTTTCAATCCTCCATGTAAATCTTCCATAGAGATCAGAAGGCTTTGGTCCTAAAAGAGATGACACAGAAGTTCAAGCACAATAAAGATAGAACAAATGTAAGACACAAAAAAACAGAATTTGAAGGGACAAGCATGGCATCAAGGTAATGAACAACATAAAAGTAAGTTTCTTGACAAAAAAAGTAATCCAAATACACCATTTTATTCAACTAGAAGATTGATAAAAATTAACCAATTGGTAAATCTTCAGTGTAGAATTATATCACCTACCAATGCAGCAAGACCAATCAGCATCATAAAGAATCGTTAATGAGACTCTGAAGAAGAATCTAAGAGATCATATCAAAAAATTATCTAAGCTATGGAAGGCCTGTATGCCAATCAAGTCAATGAAAACAAGAGCAAAAGAAGAGCTGAATGCTCCTTCCTTGTTTAGCATGTTAACAATCAAAATTTCTAGGCACATAACAATGGAAGTCTAATAATGCCAAATGACTAGCTAAATTCATCCACAAATTCATGAGTCCAAATATAAAATTTTTTGGCGCATGAGGTTTGTGTCAGTCAACGAGCACACTCATATCTAAAGAAACCAATCTACATTAAGATGATAAACAAGAACTTCCAGTTATTAAGTTTTGTCAGGTGACAACTAAGGAACTTGGGACAAAACAGCAAATTGAGGAGGTTAACAAGACACACCACAGTCGTCGTCGTCATCAGTATCCCAGTAAGAAGGTGAAGTGGAAGTTATTCCATTTTCGACTTGTTCAGAAGATCGCCATTCCGAGATTGAATCCCCAGATAGGCAACGCTGCTCACTCAACATCCCATCCGTAACAGGGAGCCTAAGATTCATCCCTAAATCCTCTGTTATATTTCCAGCCATAGCCAACTAAATTTCGTTCTGTGCTTCTTTTACTGCAAACAAATATTATCATAAAGTTATACAGAGGAAGAAAGATAAAAGGCAAGAGTAGAAGGTATAAAAAAACACGTTGTTTGAATATAGTTTATTCTGAGATAAGTAAATCGTTTGATTGAGATAAGATGAGAAGCAAAGGAAACACGAATAGAAAAATCCCCCAACATGCGACTGTCAAATTTTAGAAAAGGTGGAAATTCGTGAGAAAACCACATAATTTATCCACGCACAAAAACGCCATAAGAACGAAAACCTCGACCTCTCACTCAAATCGACTATAATACAACCTCTCTCACACTCTACTTTCAGGTAGTCAGGAACCATACGTGATACTCGCGGAAGACCAGAATCGATTGAGACAAGCATTGAAGACCAAACTACCAGATCAAAGGCAAAAGCAAAATCGACGTGGGAACCAATAAAGAATCTTAGCCCATGTCAGCCTATCGCTCGTTCTGCATAACCATAAACCTCCACACCCAAATCAAACAATAGCCCACAATCGGAAACCGTCATCCCCAGCTGCAGTAATGGCATCAGTCAGAACCAAGGTTGGAATCGAGCAAAGGTTTCTCCGATTCCATAATCGTCATCGAAACAAGCGCATCCGGGGAGTATCGAAAGAAACCGCCGCATGCTCGAAAAGGGAAGCAGATCTAAATCGGCTACCTCGAGAAGCAGTATCGAGGCGCGGCGGAAGCGGCCGGAGAAGGCTAACACGAGAGGGAAAAGCCTTGTCGCCGCCCGCCTTCGAGGGAGAGCGCGAGGGGCGAGAGAGGAACCGAAGGCGAGCGAGATTGGGGACACGGAGAGGCCGAAGAGACCGCAGTAAAAGGGGGAAAAATATACTCAAAACAGCTACAAAATTATGATACAGATATCGAAGGCATCGGCTTTGCATTTAACACCTCGAAGATTTTGGAGAAATATATCGTTGAATTTGTGAGTACCAAACTGCAAAGTTTCATTTCACGGTGTAATAATTAACAAGACTAATAATCTTTTTTGATTTTGCAAAATTAATTAATTGTACCTAAATTTAAAATTGTAGGTTCAAAATTCAAATCAGATTGATTTTTTTATATCCCATAAAATAATAATAATAAATAAACTCAATTTATAAAGTTAATATATAATAAAATTGTTGTATTCATTCATTGTTTCATAAAATATACGTCGCCCTTCATTTTAATTTATTTTGGCTCTTTAAATATTTATAAAAAATAAAAACACATTTTGACTTTATTAGTGAATGTAAAATTGTGTTTTGGATGTTGTGGTTAATTTAGGTTTGCTTTAGAAATTTAAACCTTTAAATATAATTCTTGCTTAAAAATCATTTTTGAAAATTTGTATAAGAAGTTAGAGGTTTTGGATTAGGGGTGCAAACGAGTTCAGTCACTCATGAGCAATTCGCGAGCGATTTGGTCAAAATTTGACTCGAGCTCGAAGTTGAGCCAAGCTCAAGCTGACTTAATTAGAAATCGAACCAAGTTCGAGCCTAATTATTACTGGCTGGGTGGCTCGTCAAACCAAATGACCCAATAATAATATATATTTTATATATTTTTATAATATATTATTTATTTATTTATTTAAATAATAAATAATTCGAGCTCGAGCTCAAGCCCGAGTCAAGACAATATAAATCAAGTCAAGTTGAGCTCGACCCTAGGCTGGCTCAAGCTCGACTCACCTCAGCTCGTTTACGACTCTAATTTGGGTAGCCACGCATATCAATCTCTTGAGACTCTATAATAGATTCGACAATTTACCAAAATACGTACATAGATTTCTAAATTAATTAAATAATGTATTATACTTTATTATTTACCAAAAGACACACTCAATTTTATATCCTTCCTATTTTACCCTTTTTGTCAAATTTAATTTTTCTCCCTTTCCTCTCCTCTCTTCTGTTTCTTCTTTCTTCCTTCTCTCTTTCTCTTTCTCTTTTCTCTCTTTTTACGCATGCATGCATACATGAATATTCAAGGAGTTGATATAGAATTATATCAAGGTCACGTTAGGTATGATATGAATCATATCAAGCCCAATGTGAAACTTTTTTCTCGATTCTTTAAAACCTACTGATTTAACCGAGAAAGCTTTGATTGTATCAATTTCAGGTCTTGTAGATTTACGAGATTACAAGTAATTCAAATATGATATTCATTATTTATTTCGATTTTTTTGAGGTGTTCAAATATAATAAGGAAGAATCAATAAAAAAAATCTCACATTGAGCCTGATATGATTCTATATCATGTCCAACGTGAGCCTGATAAATTCATATCAGGTCAAACGACCCAATATGAGGATTTCTCTACTATTCTTCTTTATTACATTATAATACCTTTAAAAAGTCAAAATAAATAATGAATAGCATATTTAAACTCTTTGTAACCTCAAAAATTCATGAGAACTGAAATTAATACAATCAGAGCTCTCTAGGTCAAAGCAATGGATTTCAGTTCTTCTATATTCCTAAGGTTACGAGAAGTTCAAATATGTTATCCATTATTTATTTCAACTTCTCCATGGTGATAAAATGTAATAATGAAGAATAGTCGAGAAAATCTCACAGTAGGCCCGTTGTACCTGATATAGATTCCATATCAGACCCAATGTGAGATTTTTTTTATCGATTCTTCCTTATTACATTTTCAAAAATGATACGCAACATAAATTCATAATGTGAAATTTAACGTGAATGACGTGACACTCCAATTGCAGCAATCCTTGACCGGTTCACCGTGCGCCCTAAGTTATAGTTTGGTTCGGGGTGGCGGACGGAGGTCGGTGTCTAGATGGCAATCGGAAGTGTACACAAAAGTGCAACGTCATTCATATTGAATTTCACATTGTGAATTCACGCTCTCTATTATAGCTCTTACATTTTAACACTTTGGATAAGCTGAAATAAATAATGGATAACATATTTGAGTTTATTGTAAACTTATTATTCCACGGGACCTGAAATTTATGCAATCAAAGTTCTATAGGTTAATCAGTGGGTTTTGAAGAATCGATAAAAAAATCTCACATTGGGTCTGATATAATTCATATCGGTCCCAACGTGAGCCTGATATAATTCCATATTAGGTCCTTGAAAATTCATGCATGCATGCATGCGTACCAAGAGAGGAAAAAGAGAGAAGGAAAAAAAGAAGAGAAGAGATGAAAGAGGAAAAAAGTTAAATTTGACAAAAGGGGTAAAATAAGAAGAATACAAAATTAAGTATGTCTTTTGGTAAATAAGAAAGTATCATCCGTCTTTTGATTAATTTAAAAACCTATATACGTCTTTTTGATAAATCATCGCAATAGATTTGAGGTTTTAAATGAAGGATTAAGTGTACAGGAGCTAGTACACGAATTAATACATATAATAATGGTCATTAAGGAATTAAATTTTGATTAAATGTTCTAATGCATGATAAAGGGGAGGGTTTTTATTTCCTAAACCGTGATGCAACGGTAAGACACTCACATAGTTATCAAGTACTCGTGGTTCAAATCTCAGCTACGATACATATCAGAGTAATTTTCTTCTGTGGAATGAACTTTTTGAGATGTTGCCTGTTGGACGAGGAGACTCTCTCGGTGGCCGATCTATAGGGTTAGGTCTGTTAGGACACGTCGAGAGTTAGAGGGGGTAAATAGTTCGTTTTTGCTCGTTAAATATTTTATCGAGGCGGAAGACTTGAGTAAACATTAACACCTTGATTTACTTGGTATCCACCTCTTTGAGATGACTAATTTAAGAATCCACACTGTGCACATAGCATTACTATGAACATACTCCTTCTCGGAAATAATCTGTAGGCGGAGAGGCCTCGTACAAGCTCGCATCAAAAAATACAACAAGAATACAAAGCAAAATACAAATGAAAACTGTAAAACACGATTACAGTAATTAACTCTTGTTTACATTAGACTCTTGAAGTTTGGAAAGTAACATGACACTTCTCTTCCAACTTGACAACTGGTGTGAAGATGGTGTCGATTGCTCTACCTTAAACCTGCGTGGAAAAATCTTTTTCTAGGGCTTACCGAAGCTCTTAATCTATTCAGCATTTCCCCAATTGATTACTACATCGGATGTAGTCATTCAATGATTATTTTTCAAATCTTACTTGATTACCCAATTGATTAAACCTTCTTAATCGATCAGGTAATCAATTAAGTCTGCTTCTGTGTCTTCTCGTGAATGTTAACCTCGATTCACCAATCGATTGGTCAGCCCTTAATTGATTGCCCAATCAATTAAGGGCTCTTTTTATTCTCGTGACAGAACTGCCTTAATCGACCACCTGATTGATTAAGGTTGATTCTGTTCTCGTGACAACACAGCCACCAATCAATTAACCTGCCTCTTAATCGATTGCCCAATCAATTAAGGGTCTTTCTGTTTCATAAGAAAATATCCCAATCGATCACCTACCCAAACCCTAACTTGCCTAACCAAAGCTTAGGATTCCCTTTGCTCAACTTTCGATCAATCATGACCTGTTATGACTTTCCATTGCTAGTTCCCAACTAGAACTCCACTCACGCCAGGTGTTTAGCTCTGAGCTAACCCACCTTTATCTTTACTTAGTTCCCAACTAGGTCTGTCTAGTCCCATTAGAATTTGTCTTTGCCTAACCGTAGTTAGGTCTAGTCTCTCGGTAGATACTTTGCCAACATGCGATCCTCTCAGATCCACTTGGACTTCACCTAGTTCCTAATTAGATCTGCCTAGTTTCACTAGGACTTCCCAGTCAAGTATCCGGTCAATCTTGACCCACTTGACTTGTCTCATACATTTTTTAAACATTATTATCAAACATCGAAATTCAAATTCGAGCCAATCTGAACTTAGTTAAATTGGTCAATCTTGACAAAAAAAAAATTGCATTAACAAGATCGTCTACCTCCATTATTAATTATCCCACAGACTCTTATACCTGATTATATATATATATAAAATATTTAAATTATTGGACGTGGATTATGGGTGGATTATGGGTAAATTCAATAACTTGGTCGTTAACGTGAATGAACTGTTAATAAAAGACCATTAACGAGGTTGGATAATGTCGGATGACCGATTCAACCCTATGAAAATTTTTCACTGGCCGTCCGGATAAATCGGAAAGTGCTCGTGGCGGATAGTCTAGAAATCCAGCGTCCCAGAGTTCGCGCCTCATTTATAGAAAAAATTCCTATAAAATAGACCATAGATGAGGATTGAACCATAAATATTTTTTAAAAAATAATTAATTATTCTTCTGCTATATCATAGCCTCATGGGCATGAGTAAACTGTCATGGACTTTGCGTGGATGATCCTGACCCCAACATACTAGGCATAAAAGAGAGGAAGCCAAAATTAATCAGGCATCTTGTTGATTTATTGACTCTTTTAATTTTCTTCCTTGAACTCTTCTCCATTGAGATCGAGATCAAATTATACTGCCTGTTCTGATAGAAGATCATTCTACTGCGCTTCTAAGAATTCATCTGATGACGAGTGAAGAACAATGACTAACATTGGAAGAATTCAGACGAGCCCTTTGTATGCTATTGTTTCAGTATGTAATATAGTCTTATATATATATATGATAATATAATTAGATTCGATTGATACATTATTTGTTTGTCATAAATCTGATTAAAATCACCTAAATAAGACATTAAAGTTGTCGAGTCCTTTTTGGTCATAAATTTTATTTGTTTGTCATAAATCTGATTAAAATCACCTAAATAAGACATTAAAGTTGTCGAGTCCTTTTTGGTCATAAATTTTAGTTGACCTAAATGTTCAATAGAAAACTTCTCGGCGGTCATCAAACAAACTCAAAGGCCACATTCATTTAATTGGTCAACTAAGGCATTTTGTTTAGTCAAACTAGCTAAACTGAGTTTGTAACCTTGTTTGAGAGTCATTGTCACTGAAGTCTTTGTTTAGAATTTGAAGGATCCTTCTTCGTTAATAGATAGATGAGTGAATGTCTCAGTAAAAATTTTGATTATTAATCGGCGGCACGTTCGACGTCCGATCGTTGATCGGATACTACCGACGACCTCTGGCCGCTGTCCCGAACCAAACTATACCCTGGGGGGCACGGTGAACCCGTCAAGGATCGCCGCAATTGTGATTTCGCATTATTCACCTTCGATTTCGACGGATTCACCATTGCCGACGATCCTAACGGGTTCACTGTCCTCCCAAGATATAGTTTGATTCGAGATGACGATCGAAGGTCGTCGATAGTGTCCGATCGGCGATCAAACGTAGAACGTGCCGTCGAGTGACGGTTAGAGTTTTCACTGAGGTATTCACTTTCACTGTACGTATCATTTCTCGGGATAGAATTAGCATGTCGTCTATTTATGAAGGGGTAATTTAGTAAATTTACTAGGAATTCACTGGCTATATTTTGATTAAAATGTGGTTCGTTTTTCAAATGTATAATAATAATAATAATATATACATATATACATAAAAATAAAAAGTTATAAGTTTTATGCTTATAAATAATAAAAAGTATTTTGATACCGAATAATATTTTAAATATATATAACTTTTAATTAAAGCCTAAAAAAATGATAAATTAGTTGACAAACCTAACTTTTAATTAAAGCCTAATTCCTCTCTCAACAATAAAGTGGAAGTAACTAGATTTTAATTAAAGCCTAGTTACTCCGACTTTAGCGTTGAGGGATGATATATTATACATTCATCCGCGATTAGTTAGTGTTAATTTTTTAAATTTTATTTTTTTTGTTATCTTTAATCTAACTACTAAATTCGGGGTAAAGCCACCCTTGGGCTAGGTGGGATTCGATACCATCCATTTTTTAAAAAAAATATTCTTTTTAAAATAAAATTAGTCCCACAAAATTAATTAATTTTTTTTGTTTTTCTCATGATTATTTGTCAAAAATTCTAATTAAATCTAAATTTCCTTGCACGACGTTTCATCTTCCATGCACAACGTGCTCTATATGCCTCACGAGTAGCTGGCGCCGCCGCCTTCCTTATTTTTGCTCACAGTCACAGAGCCAAGTGTGAAAGATTTTGATTTCAATCCTCTTTGTCTTTTTCCTTTCTTGGGTTCGAGCAGATTCGTTCGTCTCTAAAAATAATGGATTTTGTTCGAGGTCCTTTTTTCAACGGGTTAATTTTTATGTCTTGAAATCTTTACATTATCTTTTACTAAATCCTACATATTCACACGATGCTTATTGATACACTTGCATAGTGCATTATAACTTTTTTGTATGTATATAAAGTATTGATCTGCTATGTGCCTCCCCATGTGCGACGACATCCTCAATTAACTACTCTTTTGGGCACTCCAGTGCACTCAACGCGGACGGTGTCGCCTATAGGGAGATACACAATATATCAAAATTATATACACAACAACAACAACAACAACAAAGCCTTATCCCACTAGGTGGGGTCGGCTATATGGATCCTTTTACGCCATTGAGTTCTATCCCCTACTATATCATCATCTAGATTTAAATAAAATTTATCTTGTTTTATTGTTGCCAACCAAGTCTTTTTTGGTCTTCCTCTCCCTCTTTTAATGTGCGTATTTATCATAGTTTCACATCGTCTAACAGGGGCATTTATTGGTCTTCTAAGTACATGTCCGTACCATCTCAAACGTGTCTTCCGAAGTTTTTCTTCAATAGATGCAACTCCGACTCTCTCTCTAATACTCTCATTCCTTATTCTATCCATCCTCGTATGTCCACACATCCACCTTAACATCCTCATCTCTGCAACTTTCATCTTTTGCTCATGTGCTCGAGTCATAGCCCAACATTCAGCACCATATAACATAGCAGGTCTAACTGCCGTTTTGTAGAACTTCCCTTTAAGTTTTAGAGGTACTTTACGATCACATAAGACACCCGATGCTAATCTCCATTTCAACCATCCTGCTTGTATTCTATGTAAGACATCTCTCTCAATTCCTCCATCACTTTGCAAGAACGATCCTAAATACTTAAAGTTCTCGATTTTAGACAACTCATCATCTCCTATCTTAACAATTGTTTCACTACGTCTAGCATTGCTAAACTTAAATTCCATATATTCAGTCTTTACTCTACTAAGCCTAAAACCTTTCATTTCTAGAGTTTCCCGCCAAGATTCTAGTTTAGCATTTACTCCTTCACGTGTCTCATCTATCAAAACAATATCATCTGCAAACAACATGCACCATGGCACTGTATCTTGAATGTGCCTAGTGAGTTCATCCATGATTAGTGTAAAAAGATAGGGACTTAAAGCTGATCCTTGATGTAACCCTATCCTTATTGGAAATGCTTCAGTCAATCCACCTGAAGTCTTCACTCTAGTCGTTACATTTTCATACATATCTTTAATTAGGTCAATATATGTTACGCTAACGCCTCTCTTTTCTAGAATTCTCCATATAATTTCTCTTGGTACCCTATCATAAGCTTTTTCTAAATCAATAAATACCATGTGTAGATCTTTCTTTTGCTCCCGATATTTTTCAATTAATTGCCTAAGAAGATGTATAGCTTCTATTGTCGACCTTCCAGGCATGAACCCAAATTGATTTTCGGTTACCGTGGTCTCCTTCCTCAATCTTTTTTCTATTACTCTTTCCCAAAGTTTCATGGTATGACTCATTAATTTAATACCCCTATAGTTTGCACAATTTTGTATGTCTCCTTTGTTCTTATATAAGGGAACCAGACTACTTACCCTCCATTGATTAGGCATTTTTTTTGTTTTCAATATTAAATTAAATAATTTGTAAGCCATTCAATACCTTTTTTCCCTAAACATTTCCATACCTCTATTGGGATATCATCCGGTCCCACGGCCTTTCCATTTTGCATCCCTTTCAAAGCTTGTTCTACTTCTGAAGTTTGAATTCTCCGATGAAAATTAAAATTTCTATACTCATTTGAAATACTTAAATTGCCTAAGTCAAGTTGGTCCCCTAAACTTTCATTAAAAAGTTGATGAAAGTAAATCTTCCACCGCTCTTTTATTTCGCTATCATTTACTAGTACTCTATCGCATTCATCTTTAATACATCTTATTTGACTAAGGTCTCTTGTTTTCCTTTCTCTTGCTTTAGCTATTTTATAAATGTCTCTTTCCCCTTCTTTTGTATCTAAATTTTGATATAGTCGTTCAAAAGTTTTATTTTTTACTTTATTCACTGCTTTCTTAGCCTCTTTCTTGGCTATTGTATATTTTTTTAAGTTTTCCTCGTTCTTACAAATATATAATTCCTTATAAGCTATTCGTTTTTCTTTCACTTTCTCTTGTACTTTCTCATTCCACCACCAAGATTCCTTCCTTGGTGGTGCATGCCCCTTTGACTCACCGAGTACATCCTTAGCTACTATTTTCAACTTTGATACCATCTTATCCCATGTCGTATTAGAGTCGCTATATATTTCATCTAATGCTTGTATTCCTACCTTCTCCTTCAATATGTTTTGCTTCCCATCCTTTAACTTCCACCACTTAATTCTAGGAGTCGTGTATATTTTTCCTCTATTAATATTATAACTAAGGCGTATATCTAACACTACTAATCTATGTTGGGTAGTTAAGCTTTCTCCATGGGCAATGCAGAATTTTATATATATATCAAAATTATATATATATACAAAATTTTATGTTGTGTGTCACCCCATGGGCAATGCACAGAGCGACTGTGGAAAAGGGCGCACAACAAGAGGCCCTCTACTCCTCTCGCGTCATGCAACGTGATCCTGTCGACAAGCGAAGATCGGTTCTCCCTCGGATGACTCGGTCTAACCAAGCCGACTCGGTCTGCTGTAGTTTGGGAGGTCGGACTGAAGTTGGGCTCTCAATATGGTGGAGTGGTTGTAAAATGGCAGCGAGCCCCTCTCTGAAGTTCGAATGGGGTTTATATAGGGGGCAGAAGAGAGTCTTCCCATGTGTGAGCTGTCATGTCTCATTAAGAGAAGGTCAATCGCCAGATCTCGACAGTGATCGCTATATTAAATGCCATGACACTGCCATAGCCGCCTGACACTGGTAACCGTCTGACACATTGCCTAATATATCTTTTCTGTCCCTCTTTAATTGTTGGCGGCTTTCCCAGGCAATGATCCTGCCAAGGGGATTATCTTAAGGATATCTGAGAAGGGAGGCTTAGGCGAGCAGAGAGGCTTGCAGTTGTTTGGTCGTCCCCGTGTGACCACAAGTACCGAATCTCGAGCACTAGACCTTAAGGATCCCGACCTCGGATGATCGACCTTGAGGGTCCCGACCTCAGGTGGCCGGTCTCAAGGATCCCGACCTCGGATGATCGACCTTGGGGGTCCCGTCCCCAGATGGCCAGCCTCAGGGATCCCGACCTCGGAGGGCCAATCCCAAGGATCCTGACCTCAGATCGCCGGCCCTGGGGCTATCTTTACCCGGGCCTACTTACTACCGGTTCAGATCGGCCACTGAACCCGACCGAGCCCTTGATCTTTCTAAAAATCATACGCCCGGATCACAAACCTCCCTCTCAAGTCTAGTCGAAGGAGGAGCGTGGTCCGACTGACTAGGCTCCTTGCTCGGTCGGCTTGCCTCTTTTCTGTCTTCCTGTGCGTCACCTCGTACGGCCGACCTTTTCGTTTAATGCCATATCCTCCATTAAATTCTCATTAATGCGGGGGGCACGTGTCGTTTCCCGACTGGACGTCTCGAACAACGGAACGTCATCGGCATGGCCTGGGGGTCGTGTGAGTGATGCTTCGAGGTCTGGGGAATGACAGAGATCGGACGGCGAGGAGGCCACCCCGCCAATTCCTTTTTCTTGATCCGACGGCTCTCCTAGTTTTACCCCTAGTATAAATAGGTTTGTCCTTTCATTTCGCCTCTTTCTATCCCGACCTTCGTTTTTCCTCCGCTTCTTGTCCGATCTCCGCCGTCCGACCTCCTCGACCCCGACGAACAGTGTCTCCGGTGAACTCCATTCTTAGGTACTTTCTCTCCTTGCCAAACTCCTACCGTGCCTTTTCTGACTTTGTTTCGATGGCCTCATCTTCTGCACCTCCATCTGCGCCTCCCGAGCCCTGGTATTTGACCACCCGATCTTCCCTTACCCTAGGTCAGATAGAAACTTTACGCATAGATTACTCGATCCCCGAAGACCACTCGATAACTCAGCCCAACCGTCGAGGTCGGGCACACCAGCCTCCCTTAAGTCATTTCACCGTCTTTTCCGATCAGCTGTTATCCGGTCTACGCTTTCCCCTACATCCCTTCTTCCGCGAGATCTGCCGTTATTTCCAGGTCTCTTTGTCTCAATTAGCCCCGAACTCGATCCGAATCTTGTGTGGCGTCGTGATCGTCTTTACCGCCCACAAAATCTCCTTAGAACCCCGAGTATTTCATTTCTTCTATTATCTTAAGAAACAAGAGCCCGGGAATTTCTACTTCCAGGCTCGTATTAACTCTGCCTTCCTGGAGAAGGTACCTTCCTCCAACAAAGGTTGGAAATCTCACTTCTTCTACATCCAATCAACCCCCCGACCGAACTGGCCTACCGAGTGGAAAGAAAACCTTCCTGATCACCCACAGCTGCCCAAGAACCTTCGTTCAGAACCGGGCTACCGTTCTGCAGTTTCTAAGCTCGGGGGAGCCCGATACCACGCGGGCAAGCTACTGATTGAGGGGATGCTATATCTGTTCCGGCTGAGCCCCGTCCCGGCAGAGCTACCCGGCACCCTTGGTACGTTTCTACCTGGTTAGTGAGCTCGTTAGTGCTAACTAAAACTTTTTCTTTCGTGCAGCCGAAGTTATGTATAGCGCTAGGATCGACGCGGTGCTGGATCGGGAGGATGAAGCTATGAGGGCTCTGGCTGCCCAGCTAGCAGCCGCGCGTGCGGCGCCTCCCGTTACTGCGGTTGCTTCCGATCCGGAGCCACCGATAGTCGCTGCTAGCGACCCTGGAGAGGATCCCCCGATTGTGGAGGCTGGGGTCCCCACTCGGGCAACAGGCGAAGGGACCTCCGCTCCGTCGGAGGCAGAGGGAGAAGAAACGGACCCGACCTCTTCCTCTGGCTTGGTCCGAAAACGCCGCCGGTTGGTTCATCGCGTGGATGTGTCCTCGTCTCCTGAACCAACCGAGGCAGGTCAAACTATCCTGCCCTCTGGCCTTGCTCAGGTTGCGGCCAGCCCTCCACTCCCGACCTCTAGCTCAGCTCTAGCCGCTGCGATTCCTTCATCTGCTCCTCGGGCTCTGGCCCAAACAGCGCCTCGGCCGACGGCTCGACCTCCTGCTCTTGCGACAATACCTTCCGGTGCATCGACCTCGAGGTCCGCGCCCCATCCTCCAGCCCCCCGGCCGGGCACCGTCAATCTCGACGCAGCCGAAGCTCTTCTATCCATGAGCTCCCCGCCGTGGTCGACAGTGGAAGTTCAGGTGCCCTCGGCGATCTCTCTAACTCCGACCGTCCAACCTCAGCCCTTGAACCTGCATGATAATTTGGTCTCGGGCTGGGAGGAGGGATGGACAGCGTCCTTCGCGATGGACTCTGTTACCTTGGCTGACCATTTTTTCACGGGAATGACTCAGGTACCTTCTTTTCTCCTTCAATTGTTTATGTCCCCCCTCCTGACCTATACTTCACTTCGCAGCAATGGGCGCTGGGCCACTCAGTCAGCCAAGCGTTAGTTGAGAATACTCGAGCACACCGGGAGGCCGAAAGACGGGTGAGGGATCTGGAAGCTCGAGTGGCGCAGAGCACCCTTCCTTCGGGTGACCAGAATCTGGACCAGCTGCGCTCAGAAATAACCGCTCTAAGGTCTCATATATCGGAGCTGGAGACCCGTTCTGAGGAAGAGCAGCGGTTGGCGACTCAGTCAGCGGCGCAGACGGAGCGTCTGACTAACCGGGTGGCTCACTTGGAGGGCGAAAACAAGACCCTCAAGAGCCGGTATAACCGAGCTCATGTTGACCTGGCCAAGATGACAACCGACGCCAAGGAGCTCAAGCAGAAATTTAAGGAGTCGGACGCAGCTCATCACCAAACTTAGCTTGCACTGAAGAACAAAGAGACAGAGCTAGCTGCCCAACAAGAGGCCTTCCGTAATTTGGAACTCCAGCTAGTGGGCAAGGATGCGCAGCTGGCTATCCGAGAGACCACCATCTCGGGCCAGGCAGGTGAGCTTGCCCGACTCGAGAAGGAACTGGAGGATTATAAGTCAGGCGAGTCGGCTCGGATTGAAGCCGCCCGAGTAGCCTACATTCAGTCAGACTCCTTCTTGAATTTGATTTCTGAGCGGACGGGCGGCATGATTAAGTACGGAGCCATAGGTGCCATCCAGCAATTGACTGAGGCCGGCCATCTTCCTGAGGACCTTCCACCAGATGCAGTGACGCTGAGGCGGATTAAGGCCTCGATCCCCGAAGACGCCTTTCCCCCCTTTACCTAGGATCAACTTTCCCCAGCTTTCCTAGGTTGGCGGCCCCGACCTCCTTTTGTCCGAGCTATTGCCCAGCCCGTCTCCCTCTCGTCTTTAATTTCTCAAATTTTTGTAATGATATTCAACCTCCTGACTTAGCCGTCAAGGCCTAATTTTGTAATGGCCTTAAGCCTTAGCTTATTTCGGCAAGCTTTCCTTTTTCTTCGTTTCGTCTAACTGCTTTTGCCATGCAAGATTTTCGCTAAGTGTCGTTTGTTTGCTGCCCTCTCCCCTTTCGCCAAAGGATGATACTGCGAATCGTACACTCACACTATACCGAGCATGGGTTGCTCGGGACGCACAAATCATTATCGCAACATAAACTCCCTCAGGTCGATTCAAAAAATCGGCTAAGTGCGGGAGCTCGGTTTATCTAAACCCTTGATCTTTCAGTCAAGTTGTTGCTTGGAGCCCAGGCATATCGTTTGGTCGGGTGGGTATCTTGACTTAGCGATTTATCCCGACCCAACGAATTATCCTTATCGACTAAGCCCTGTTGGCTTGTGGGCGTGGGCTCGACTATTTCAGCTTTTTCAAGCTGGTCTAACATCGTTTTCGTTTTTCAGCACCTGAGGAGCCACGCCCGGGATGTTCATTCCGAGTTTCCTTAGCTCCATCTTTTAGTTCAACTCGAAAATTTAGCTAAGTGTTAAGCGTTCGGGCGATTCGCTCTGCTAGTCTTCCGATCCGGGCCTTTTTTCCCTGACTCGGGATCATAGCTTAGTTAGATCAGTATTTTGACTTAGAGACGGCATTTGGTCAGGAGCACAACCTGATCCAGTGATTTCGCTCAGTCAGGCCTTAGACCCGGGATCGCCGATATGTATTGCCAAGAGATAATGAATCATGTTTGTCTTCGAGCAAGAGCCTGGACACCGTCCGACTTACCCTGACCGAACGTGGATCGCCACGCCCGACCGGGCCCGACCGAACGTGGAACGCCACGCCCGATCGGCGCCGATCCGGTGGGTGCGTGAGAGCAAGCCCACTTATAACTTGCCTTAGCAAGAGTCTGGACACCGTCCGACTTACCCTGACCGAACGTGGATCGCCACGCCCGACCGGGCCCGACTGAACGTGGAACGCCACGCCCGGTCGGCGCCGATCCGGTGGGTGCGTGAGAGCAAGCCCACTTATAACTTGCCTTAGCAAGAGCCTGGACACCGTCCGACTTACCCTGACCGAACGTGGATCGCCACGCCCGACGGCCCGACCGAACGTGGAACGCCACGCCCGATCGGCGCCGATCCGGTGGGTGCGTGAGAGCAAGCCCACTTATAACTTGCCTTAGCAAGAGTCTGGACACCGTCCGACTTACCCTGACCGAACGTGGATCGCCACGCCCGACCGGGCCCGACCGAACGTGGAACGCCACGCCCGATCGGCGCCGATCCGGTGGGTGCGTGAGAGCAAGCCCACTTATAACTTGCCTTAGCAAGAGTCTGGACACCGTCCGACTTACCCTGACCGAACGTGGATCGCCACGCCCGACCGGGCCCGACCGAACGTGGAACGCCACGCCCGATCGGCGCCGATCCGGTGGGTGCGTGAGCCCGAGCTCACTTATAACTTGCTGTGGTTGTTTCCCTTGGAAAGCTGGAGTGGATCTTTATCATCGCTCTTTCTGATTACAGTTACAAGAGTCATTCCGCTCCACTCTCCTCACGGTACAATTTTAAATGCACAGCACTCCAAGGTCTCCGAGTCGCTTTCCTTGAGCATCCTGCAGATAATAGGCTCCCGACCCCAGCGCCTCGACCACCAGGAACGGACCACTCCATGGAGGCTCCAGCTTGCCTACTTCTCCCACTGGCTTGACTCTTTTCCATACCTTGTCCCCCACCTGGAAATGTCGAGGTATGACCTGTTGGTTGTATCTGTTCCGCATCCTTTGTTGGTAAGCGGCCATACGGACTGCAGCCTTAGCGCGGACCTCCTCGATCAGATCTAATTCAGCTCGTCTTTTCTCCGCATTGTCTTCTCCATACAATTGTCTTCTGTCCGACTCACAACCGACCTCCATGGGGACTACCGCTTCACTCCCATAGACTAACTGAAAGGGGGTACAGCCCGACCCCTCTTTGGGTGTGGTTCGGAGAGCCCATAGGACACCAGGGAGCTCATCCACCCAAGATCCGCCGACCTGGTCTAGCTTAGCTCTGAGCCCTTTCAGGATCTCTCTATTGGCTACCTCGGCCTGGCCATTACTCTGGGGGTATGCCACGGAAGTGAAGGCCTGCTTGATCCCAAATTCTTTGCACCAGCTTCTGATTATCCGACCTTGAAATTGTCGGCCATTGTCTGATACCAGCTTGTGAGGTATGTCATACCGACACAAAATATTCTGCCAGAGGAATTTCTTCACCGCCTGCTCAGTGATCCGAGCCAGGGCTTCTGCTTCAACCCACTTGGAGAAGTAATCTACTGCCACCAACAGGAATTTTTTCTGACCGGCTGCCCTGGGAAAGGGTCCCACTATATCCATGCCCCACTGATCAAAGGGACATGATACAGTGGAAGTTCGCAACATCTCCACCGGTCGGTGTGATAGGTTATGATACTTCTGGCAAGATAAACAAGAAAGAGCTATCTTCTCTGCATCCTTTTGGAGAGTCGGCCAAAAATAACCAGCTAGTAGAACCTTCCGAGCCATGGACCGACCTCCTGAATGATTTCCGCAGCACCCCAGATGCACTTCCCTGAGCACATAATCTGCATCTTCCTTCCCAAGGCATTTGGCTAGAGGTCGGGAAAAAGCCCGCTTATATACGCGTCCCTATCAGGTGAATCGGGCTGCTCTGATCTTCAAATCCGAGCTTGCTCGGGGTGTCTGGCAGAGTCCCCTCTTTCAGGTAAGCGATGAATGGAGCTCTCCAGTCCCCTCTATTTCCGCTTCTGCTTCCCTCTCGACTTGAGCCACCAGCATGACCTGGGGCGAAGGTTTGGGGAAAACCCATGGACGGACAGAGCTGGCCAGCCTAGCTAGCTCATCCGCCTTGGCATTGTCCCCTCGAGGGATCTGGATAAGCTGGACTTCTTGAAATTCTGCTTGTAACTTCTGGTATGCTTCTACATAGGCCTGTAGCTTTCATCATTCACTTCGAACCGCCCGGCCACCTGCTGAGTTACTAACTGAGAATCAGAATGCAGGATGACCCGAGTGGCCCGACCTGTCTGGCGCCTGGAGGCCGGCTAAGAGGGCGTCATACTCTGCCTGATTATTAGTAGCTTGGTATTCTAGTCGTACCGCGAGATGAATGGGGTCTCCTTTAGGAGACATCAACAGAATGCCTAAGCCACTCCCTACCCGGGTGGCCGACCCATCCACGTATATTTTCCAGACCCCCTCTTCTTCCTCTGTATGAAGTTCACTCAAGAAATCTGTCAAGGTCTGAGCTTTGATCGCCGTTCTGGGTTGATACTGAATGTCATACTCGCTTAGTTCGGTTGTCCATTTGACCAGCCGACCCGAGACTTCCGGATTGATCAAGACCTTCCCGAGTATGCTATTGGTCAGCACTCGGATAGGATGGGCCAGAAAGTAGGGTCTCAGTCGCCGAGCCATCAACACCAGGACATAAGCTAACTTCTCGAGTGTAGTGTACCTACACTCGGCTTCTTTAAGTAGATGCCCAAAGAAATAGACCGGTTGCTGCTCGGTCTCTTTCTGGGTTACAAGCACAGCACTAACAGCTTCTTCAGTAGTAGATAAATAAACATACAAGGGTTCTCCCTCTTCCGGCTTGGCCAGCACCGGCAGACCGACTAAGTAGGTCTTCAACTCTTCGAAAGCCCGGTCACACTCGGCATCCCACTGAAACTTGGAAGCTTTGCGCAAGATCTTGAAGAACGGCAGACTCCTGGTGGCCGACCGAGAGATGAAGCGGGACAGAGCTGTGATCCTCCCAGTCAAACGCTGCACTTCTCTTAAGTTCTTGGGCGGCGGCATGTTGAGCAAAGCTTCCACCTTGCCTGGGTTGGCTTCTATCCCTCGTTCGGTTAAGATGTAACCCAAGAATTTTCCACTCCTGGCCCCAAACAAGCATTTTGCAGGGTTGAGCTTAATGTCATACCTTCGAAGGGTGCAGCAGGTTTCCCGGACATCAGCTATCAGGTCGGTAGCTCGGAGGGACTTGATGAGGATGTCGTCCACATACACTTCAACATTTCTCCCGAGCTGATTCTTAAAGACCTTGTTCATCAATCTCTGATATGTAGCTCCGGCATTCTTGAGGCCGAAGGGCATAACAGTGTAGCAATAGGTGCCCTCCGCCGTGACAAAACTAACCTTTTCTTGGTCTTCTGGGAACAATGGGACTTGATGGTATCCCTGATAAGCGTCCAGCATGCAAATAAGTTCACTTCCCGCGGTAGAATCCACCATCTGATCTATTCGGGGGAGCGGGTAGTGATCCTTGGGACAGGCTTTGTTAAGGTCCCGAAAGTCTATACATACTCTCCACTTATCGCCTGGCTTGGAGACCAACACCACATTAGACAGCCAGGCCGGGAACTGGACCTCGCGGATGTGCCCAGCCTCCAGCAGTCTTTCCACCTCTGCCCTAATGACCTTGTTCTGCTCTGGACTGAAATCTCTTTTCTTCTGCTTCACGGGTCGGGCGTCAGGGTAAACATGCAACTTGTGCTCCATAATCTCAGGCCTGACCCCTTTCAGATCTTTCTGAGACCAGGCGAACACATCTTGATTCTGAGCCAGACACTCTATCAGCTGTTGCCGGAGGTCGGTCGGCAGCTCCGGAGCTATTCTCACCCTGGTCTCTTCTCGGTTGGGCAGCAATTGGACCTCTTCTTTCTCTTCTTTCATCTCATCCCAGGGGGAGGGCTGAGGGGACTGCACCATGTTACAACTGGCTGGGGCAGTTCGGCAAGCCTTGCTGACTTCTACACGGACATCATCAACATAACATCGGCGGGCGACCTTCTGATCCCCTTTGGCTTCCCCCACTTGGTCACCCACTGGGAATTTAACCTTTAAGTAAAAGGTGGACACCACGGCCCGGAACTCGTTCAGCACTGGCCGACCCAATATGGCATTGTAGGCTGAGGGGGCATCCACTACCAGGAATGTGGCCCACCTGGTTCTCCTCAAGGGTTCCTCGCCGAGTGATATGGCCAGCTTGATCTGACCCAAAGGCTGTACTTCATTTCCAGTGAAACCGAACAGAGGTGTGGCCACGGGTCGGAGCTCGGCAACTTCAATCTGCAATTGCTCGAAAGCTTTTAAGTACAGGATATTCACCGAACTTCCCGTATCCACAATAGTTCTGTGTATCTGGTAGTTGGCTATGATCGCAGTGATGACCAGGGCGTCGTCATGAGGGACTTCTACTCCTTGCAGATCTGATGGGCCGAAGCTGATCTGCGGGCCTTGAGCCTGGGCGGAACTGCAACCCACTTGGTAGATGTCAAGTCGCCTAGCCTGCGACTTCCGAGCTCTATTGGAATCTCCATAGGTGGGGCCTCCAGAAATCACGTGAATGGCCCCGTGCACTGCATTCCGTTGGTTGGCCTGTTCCTCATTAACATTGCCGTGCTCGGGAGAGGCGGGGGTCGGGAACAGTTGTCTGGCCGAGGAAGTGGTTGGCCGAGCCAGGGACTCGGGTTGGCGTGGTGACGTCCTTCCCCGACCTCGACCGCCTCCCTGGTGAGCTCCTCTCGGGCTTCCTCGACCAGCACGACCCCGACCTCTGCCGGCCTGCCAACAATCTTGCAAGTCGTGTGTATGGCTGTTATGAAAAGAGCAGTAAGGTTGCCACATGGAAGGGATATAACCTTGGGCCACTTGTTGAACTATTCCCCTCTCGGCTATCGGCCGGTGTCCCATCGCCCTGGGGCTTCTAAGAGGCCCCCCAGGAGGTGCGTTTCTTTGATGTTGCTGAGGATTTTCGGGCGTAGGCCTGACCTCCGGCCGCCTGGCAGCCTGTGCTTCTTCAACGTCCACGTATTTGCTGGCTTTTCCCAAAAGACTTTCGAAATCCTTCGGAGGCTTTCGGATCAGAGATCTGAAGAACTCGCCCTCTTGTAAGCCCTGCGCGAAGGCACTGACCAACACCTCGGACGTAGCAGTGGGAACGTCCAGCGCCACTTTATTGAACCTATTGATATAGGCCTTCAAGGGCTCCTTGGAGCCCTGCTTCATGGTAAATAGGTTCAAGCTGGTCTTGTGATGTCTCTTACTACTGGCAAAATGTTGCAGAAATAATCTCTTGAAATCAGAGAAGTCCTTGATTGATCCCTCGGGAAGTCTGTCAAACCACCGCTGGGCTGGTCCGGCTAGGGTAGTCAGGAAGGTCCTGCACTTAACACCATCCGGGTACTGGTGCAGCATCGAGGCATTTTCAAATTTCTTTAAGTGCTCTTCCGGGTCCGTAGCCCCTCCATACTCGGGAATAGATAGGAGTCGGAAGCGTTTCGGGAGCGGCTCCTGTAAAATCCTGTTAGAAAAGGGGAAACCCGTATGCTCTTCTGGGGTCGGCACAAGGGGGGCCTTCCCTTTATCAGTTTTAGCATGACTGGAAGTCGCTTCGTGGGGATCAGACTGTCCCGCTCCCTCTGCCGGCCTAAACAGTGCCGGGTGAAAATGGGGGCTCTCCCCCTGCCGCGCTCCTCCTTCGGTGCCCACGTGGGCAGTCTGCTCGGCCGGGCCCGCCTGAGCGGGTCGCGCTGCCGCTTGTTGTGCCTCCGCCAACTTCCTAGCTTTAGCTTCTACTAGCAGGTCGAGGTCTTCATGCGAAAGCATTACGGCCATCCGATTGGAGTCGCTCATCTTCAGCTTTCGATCAGGCGAGATTCCCACAGACGGCGCCAAATTTGATCCCGTCGACAAGCGAAGATCGGTTCTCTCTCGGATGACTCGGTCTCACCAAGCCGACCCGGTCTGCTGTAGTTTGGGAGGTCGGACCGAAATAGAGCTCTCAATGTGGTGGAGTGGTTGCAAATTGGCAGCGATCCTTTCTCTGAAGTTCGAATGGGGTTTATATAGGGGGCAGAAGAGAGTCTTCCCCTGTGTGAGCTGTCATGTCTCATTAAGAGAAGATCAATCGCCAGATCTCGACAGTGATCGCTATATTAAATGCCATGACACTGCCATAGCCGCCTGACACTGGTAACCGTCTGACACATTGCCTAATATATCTTTTCTGTCCCCCTTTAATTGTTGGCGGCTTTGCTAGGCAATGATCATGCCAAGGGGATTATCTTAAGAATATCTGAGAAGGGAGGCTTAGGCGAGCAGAGAGGCTTGCAGTTGTTTGGCAATTCCCGTGTGACCACAAGTATCGAATCTCGAGCACCAGACCTCAAGGATCCCGACCTCGGATGATCGACCTTGGGGGTCCCGACCTCAAGTGGCCGGCCTCAAGGATCCCGACCTCGGATGATCGACCTTGTGGGTCCCGACCTCAGATGGCCGACCTCAAGGATCCCGACCTCGGAGGGCCGTCCCCAAGGGTCCCGACCTCAGATCGCCGACCCTGGGGCGATCTTTACCCGGGCCTACTTACTACCGATTCAGATCGGCAAATGAACCCGACCGAACCCTCGATCTTTTTAAAAATCATACGCCCGGATCACTTGGTATTCCTTAAGATTGCCAATCGACGCACTCCGACACCACTCAGATAAAGGTAGTACTAGAGTCGGCGCAAGCCGAATCAGATCTGACACCACTCGTGTCTGAATTGCGAATATTTTGCTGACACAGTATATTCTTGATAAACTCTGGTAACCTGTACCATGGCTCCTCCTGCGTATGTCAGGATGAGACGACGCCGGTCGGCGAGCTGACAGTGGTCCCTGATTCTATCCCTGCATGCGACAAAATGGGGCAGAACGGAGACAAGGGTTGTCGGCTCTCCCGGCTATATAAGGTTTTCCTTCCTTCACCCACAGGTATGCGTAATATTTTTAACTATAGTCGCTTCTTCTTTAGCTTCAATCTTCTCCACCGGATTCTGACTTGATCGTCGGAGGGTCTTACCGGGAAACTCTCCTGGTGGATTACTGACGGTCATCTCTTTCGCATGATAGACGCTCCTTAGCCTGAATAGTCCTCAGCATCATTGTCCGACACCACCACTCCTCTCCATCAACAAGTTAGCCTCGTCATCAATTTGGGAGTTCATCTTGCTCTTTGACAGAATCATTAAATATTTATAATTCGATCTCTAATTTTGATATATTTTATAGATTTTTTTTAAATAAGATGTGAATCCTGAACGATGCTGGACTTCTGGATCATCCTTTATAAATACTTCTCAATTTATCCTGATAACTGTTAAAATTTTTTTATAAAAATAAATCAATCATCCAAAATTCGATATTATCCCACCCCATTAATCTAATAAAAGATTATATGATTTGCGAATATCACAAATCGTAGTCCAGTCATCACAACAAAATAAATATATCCATAAATTTCCAACCCCGTTGCGTCTTTAATTTGACTTTAGCAAAACTTCTCAAACTCGATCACGCAATTATTCCACACACCTGTATACAAATCCATCGTTGACTGTGACACGAGTACACTGACCAGGTGTCAAATGCAACCAACTCCATAGACAAGTCAAGTCAAACCCTAGCATGATCTGACCGCGTTCTCTCCCCGACGCGCTTGCTTCGTGGCCTCGGCGGTTTCCTGGTGCCCTCCGGCCAATACAAGTCAAGAACCGCCGCGGTTCTCGTCGCCTATAAAAGAAACCCTGCGCCATCCATCTCTTCCAGACATCATCACAGCAGCGTAGCATCCTCCTCTGTTCTTCTCTGCTCTGCTTCTGCAATCCCCATGGCGGACGCGAAGCAACAAGTCCACCTCAACGGCGCCTACTACGGCCCTCCGGTGCCCCCCAGCCACCGCTCCTCCCGCAGCATCGGTCGTTCCTCAAACTGTTGCTGCGGCCCCTTCTGCCTCGTCTGCAGCATCTTCAAGTTCTTCCTCTCCCTCGTCATCGCCCTCGGCGTCGTCGTCCTCGTCCTCTGGCTCGTGTTCCGCCCCAACCAGCCCAAGGCCCGCGTCGAAACCGCCTCCCTGGTCCAATTCGACCTCATCAACTCCACCAACCTCCGCTACAACCTCTCCTTCGACCTCACCGTCCGCAACCCCAACCGGCGGCTGTCCTTCTACTACGACCGCCTGGAGGCGCGGGCGGAATACGACGGCGAACGGTTCGGCTTCACCAACCTGCCCACCTTCTACCAGGGCCACAAGAACACCACCGTGATCAGGACGATTCGTTTCGACGGCACGCAGCCGATGTTCGGGGACTCCGTCGGCGAGACCTACCGGAGGGAGAGGAGCGAGGGGTTCTACTACGTTGACATCAAGGTGCGCCCCAAGATGAGGGTCAAAGTTTGGATCTTTAAGCTCCGGTATAACCGGCCGCGCATCGACTGCACGCTGAAGCTGCCGGTGCCGGGCTCGGGCGGCGTCTTCGAGAGCACCGGCTGTGATGTCCACGTCTTCTGATAGATTTCGTCCTCTTACACGCATAGATTATACCATATACAGGATCTATATTTGTTTATCTTGTGATCGTCTGATCGATTGCTCTGTATCCATTAGTGTGCCATTTTTTTCTCTCCATATGATCTATTATTTGATATATATATGTTTGTTGTTATTATGATAGTGATTACTCGTCGTTATGTTTATATATTTCATCTCCACTCACCCAATCATCTGAAAACATGAGTAGACTAAATGTTAAGTTTGACTTTAAAATGCAATGTCAGCTAGTGATTGGCTCACTACTTGCATTATGGAGTTTAAGTAAGAATGGCAATTCAGCCAGGCCACATCCTTGAACAAATTGACGTTGGAAAAAAAATATATAAATAAAGATATTAGTTGGGGTGGCATTTTCTTCTAACATTTATATGCACACAGGGGTGGACAACGTATCATACCCGTAGTTTATCCAATATTGCTAATATTAAGGGTTTTTATAAAAACTATATCAGTGTCGGAGGTAGGCTCTTGTACCCTATGTCCTTTGCCTCTGTTATCAAGTACAGGTGTAGAGTTTTACTTAAGGCTTGTAAGCTCAACTTCCTTAAACAAACCAACAACTTCTATGATGTATAAGGATAGTAATGACAAAATGTCTATTAGATTCTCATGTTATCAAGCTTCTATCTCTCTAGACGTAGAAAGTTTAGATGATAACTTAACTCACATGAAAATGAGCTCGATGCCCGCTGTCGAGTCGATCATTTGGTTGATCCGGGGCAAAGGGTAGCAATCCTTTGGACATGCTCGGTTGAGGTCCCGGAAGTCAATGCATATCCTCCACTTGTTGTCAGGCTTGGCCACTAGCACCACATTGGCTAGCTAGGGCGGGAACTGGACTTCTCGAACGTGGTCGGCCTCCAGCAATTTCTCAATCTCAGCCCGGATCAGTATGTTCTACTCCGTGCTGAAGTCACGTTTCCTTTGCTTAACCGACCGAACATTAGGGTATACGTGGAGGTGGTGCTCGGCTACCTCCGGTCGGATGCCCTTCAGTTCTTTGACTGACCAGACGAACACATCTTGATTCCGGGCTAAGCACTCCAGCAGGGGCTCCTTCAGCACGCTTGACAGTCCGGCGGCTATCTTGACTCGGGCTTCCTCTCGGTCAGGAAGTAACTGGACCTCTTCCTTGTCGTCATGCAGCTCAGCCCAAGGGGAAGTTTGCACCATGTTGCAGCTTGAGAAGGGGCGAGGGGCCTTCTGACTCTCCATTCGGACATCGTCCACATAGCATCTCGAGTCACCTTCTGATCTCCCCTGACCTCTCCGACCTTGTCGCCGACTGAGAATTTGATCTTAAGGTAGAAGGTTGAGGTAACTGCCCGGAACTCGTTGAGGGTCGGTCGGCCCAAGATTACGTTGTAGGCCAAGGGAGCATCCACTATTAGGAAAGTAGACCATCTGGTCTTCTTCAGTGGTTCCTCGCCTAAGGAAATGGTCAGGCGAATCTGACCAATGGGTTGCACCTGGTTCCCTATAAATCCGAACAACGGGGTTGCCACCACCTCCAGTTGGGACATCTCGATCTGCAGCTGGTTGAAGACTTTCTTGTAAAGTATGTTGACCAAACTACCCGTGTCCACTATAGTTCGGTGGACCTGATAGTTAGCTATGACTGCTATGATGACCAAGGCGTCATCATGCGGAACCTCTAATCCCTATAAGTCATGCGGCCCGAAACTGATCTGGGGCCTTGATGCTTTGCGCCGAGCTAGTGCCAACCTGATCAATTTCGAGTCATCGTACCTGTGATTTCGGGGCTCGATTAGAGTCTCCTTCGGTTGGCCCGCTCGAGATCATATGTACCCCTCCTCGGACAGCATTCTGTCGATTGGCCTGCTCCTCATCCAACTCTTCGGCCTCGGCTCGGTCCTCCTGCTGGAACAGATTGCGAGCAACCGGGGGGTTCCTTCTGGGTTCTTCAGCTTTGGGGTAGTGGCAGGGCCGCCTCGACCTGAGCCACGCCCGGGGGATGTTTGTCGTCCCTGCCCCAGGGAGCAGAAGCCCGACCTCTACCGGCCTATCGGCACTCTTCTGTGTCGTGGGTGTGGCTCTGTGGAAAGTGCAATAAGGTCTCCAGTGAGTCGGTAGGCACCCCCTGAGCCACTTGCTGCACATGTTGTCGCTCCATTCCCGTTCAGTCCATGGGTCCCCCGGACTACGGATGGGCCCGCACGGAGATCTGCTGTTTTGGGCGGGGTTGGGAGCCGCCACGCTGACCGACCCCTTCTTCCGAGCGGCCTGCGCTTCTTCCACGTTGATATATTTGACAGCTTTCCCTAGCAGGCTGTCAAAGTCCTTCGACGGCTTCCTGATCAATAAGCGAAAAAGTCTCCCTCCTGTAGTCAATGGGAGAAAGCACTGATCAAAACTTCAAGTGTGGTGGTTGGCATGTCTTGTGCCACTCCATTGAACCTCTTGATGTAAGCCCACAGAGATTCCTTCGGGCCCTGCTTTAGCGCGAACTAGTTGAGGCTCATTTTGTGATGCCTCTAACTGCTGGCAAAGTGTTAGAGGAAGATCCTCCTCAGCTCCTCAAAACTTGATACCAACCCACTGGGGAGTCGGTCGAACCATCTCTAAGCTGGTCTTGAGAAGGTTGTTAGGAAGGCACGACACTTTACGCCCTCCGAGTATTGGTGCAGCAGAGCAGCACTCTCAAACTTCATCAAATGCTCCTCCAGGTTGGTGGTTCTAGCATACTCAGGGATCGTAAAGAATCGTAGATGCCTGGGAACTGGGTCTTCCAAGATCCATGAAGAGAAATGGCTGCGTACCAGAGTGGCCTGAGATGGGCCAACTGGAGCCTTTCCCTTGTCTAGACGCGGCCCGTGCGTCTGGTTGGACGCCGACGCCTCGGCCGACATCGAATTGGCTTCGTCATCCCGACCCCAATAGAAAGTCTCAGGGAAGGGAACAGAACCAGCCTCAGGTCGGGCAAGCCTTCTCCGACCTCCTGAATGTCCAAGCGTCGATGCCTCGGGAAATCTGGGCGCCGAGCCACCAACCTGCAAAGGCCTTTGGGGGGTCTTCTGAGCTCAGGCGGCCATCGAGAGCTCGTACTTCTCGGGCAAATCATCAGATTGGGTTACCTTCACCAAATCCATCATTGACTGTGAGACGAATGCACTGACCATGTGTCAAATGCAACCAACTCCATAGACAAGTCAAGTCAAACCCTCACATGAGCTGACGGCGTTCTCTCCCCGACGCGCTTGCTTCGTGGCCTCGGCGGTTTCCTGGTGCCCTCCGGCCACTAAAGTCAAGAACCGCCGCGGTTCTCGTCGCCTATAAAAGAAGCCCTGCACCATCCATCTCTTCCAGACATCATCACAGCAGCGTAGCATCCTCCTCTGTTCTTCTCTGCTCTGCTTCTGCAATCCCCATGGCGGACGCGAAGCAACAAGTCCACCTCAACGGCGCCTACTACGGCCCTCCGGTGCCCCCCAGGCAGCGCTCCTACCGCAGCGTCGGTCGTTCCTCAAACTGTTGCTGTGGCCCCTTCTGGCTCGTCTGCAACATCTTCAAGTTCTTCCTCTCCCTCGTCATCGCCCTCGGCGTCGTCGTCCTCGTCCTCTGGCTCGTGTTCCGCCCCAACCAGCCCAAGGCCCGAGTCGAAACTGCCTCCCTGGTCCAATTCGACCTCGCCAACTCCACCAACCTCCGCTACGACCTCTCCTTCAACCTCACCGTCCGCAACCCCAACCGGCGGATGTCCTTCTACTACGACCGCCTGGAGGCGCGGGCGGAATACGACGGCGACCGGTTCGGCTTCACCAACCTGCCCACCTTCTACCAGGGCCACAAGAACACCACCGTGATCAGGACGATTCGTTTCGACGGCACGCAGCCGATGTTCGGGGACTCCGTCGGCGAGACCTACCGGAGGGAGAGGAGCGAGGGGTTCTACTACGTTGACATCAAGGTGCGCCCCAAGATGAGGGTCAAAGTTTGGATCTTTAAGCTCCGGTATAACCGGCCGCGCATCGACTGCACGCTGAAGCTGCCGGTGCCGGGCTCCGGCGGCGTCTTCGAGAGCACCGGCTGTGATGTCCACGTCTTCTGATAGATTGCGTCCTCTTACACGTATAGATTATACCGTATACAGGATCTATATTTGTTTATCTTGTGATCGTCTGATCGATTGCTCTGTATCCATTAGTGTGACATTTTTTTCTCTCCATATGATCTATTATTTGATATATGTTTGTTGTTATTATGATAGTGATTACTCGTCGTTATGTTTATCTATTTCATCTCCACTCACCCAATCATCTGAAAACAACAAATGTTAAGTTTGACTTTTAAAATGCAATGTCAGCTAGTGATTGGCTCATTACTTGCATTATGGAGTTTAAGTAAGATTGACAATTCAGCCGGGCCACATCCTTGAACAAATTGATGTTGGAAAAAAATATATATAAATAAAGATATTTGTTGGGGTGGCATTTTCTTCTAACATTTATATTCACAATATTGCCCTTCGGATTACGGTGCAACAGCAGGTTATCCATGTAATTTTCAAAATATCTATAATTTGATTTTTAATTATGATGCAGGGCAGAACATTTTCCTTCCATGGATGATAAATTAGAGATGTTGGACCTCCAGTTGCAAGCATTTTAAGATTTAATTTGATGGTAGATGAAAATTTTTCGTGGTTGAATCGGTCATAACCAAAATAAGTCAATCGGAAGGGCAATTATATAGGGATTGATATTGCTAATATTAAGGGTTTTTATAAAAACTATATCAGTGTCAGAGGTACAGGTTCTTGTATCGTATGTCCTTCGCCTGTGTTATCAAGTACAGGTGTAGAGTTTTACTTAAGCCATGTAAGCTCAACTTCCTTAAGCAAACCAACAACTTCTATGATGTATAAGGATAATAATGACAAAATATCTATTAGATTCTCATGTTATCAAGCTTCTATCTCTCAAGACGTAGAAAGTTTAGAAGATAACTTAACTCTCATGCTTAGACATAATGATGACCCAATTAACATACTACAAAAACATGGAACAAGATACACTTCTTTGATCAAGGTTAGTAAATAAGTAGGTTTATGAAATTCTGAAGAACTTCACTGTCCCGATCTGAAAGATCCTCAGGGCTGTCACAGAACAAGTAAGTCAAATTTTCCTATAGTTTTTGGGTTACTAAGGAACAAGAATCTTTACATAGGTTTTTGCTATTGCATTGACATACTTTCATCCGTAAGAGTGATGTGAGGAGTAATGAGCGTAGAAGATGTTGGTAGCTGACTTGTATCTCTTCGGTATTTCACTTAGTTGATTTACGATCGTTGGATCTTCCGAGAGATTGCTTTCGGAGGAAGCAAACTGATTGGTTTACGTCGAGGCTAGTGTTCGACACTATTACCGTAAAACGATATTGCTCCACTATTGGTGCTCACGGATAGCAGCAATTCGTTTCCAAGATACAACGACATCGTCTCGGAATAGTAGCACATCAAATTCCAAGATCGGCGAACCTTTCCATAGACTTTTTGGACTCTTGATGCATAAGACGGATGAGTGCGAATACTTTTAGATTGCAATGCTTGAATGAATGAAATGATCAAGTAGAGGGATCTATTTATATTGAGTGAAGAGGTAGGTACCCTTTGGTTCGACATATCTGAACTGTTCATAACGAAAGGGTATAACCCTTTAAAGGTCTTTTAATCTCGTCCCTTGATCTGAAGAGTCAGATCCATATTTATCTCAGCCGTCAGATTAGAATATTTAATCCGACCCTTTAATGTGCGCGTGCGCGGGTGGCGGGTGGCAGGCTCGCAGGTGCGAGCACCTGCTCGCCCAAGGGTAGAGACCTCCTATGTTTTTGTATTAACAACATTAGCATAGGAACACATATAAGAAAACACTGGCCGGTTAGCAATGTGGGACTAAAGCTCATCTTTTTCCTTAATGTTCATTTGAGCGTATCTTGAACAATTAATTTCTCATTCACCCTTAATCGATTTTGAGCAAATAAATAGTCCAGATTTATCTACGCGAAACGTAGATTTCGATTTTGAAGTGAAACTTGACTTTCAACGATTGATGACATCAAAATTTTGCTTTGCAAAATCTTATCCAACAGAAGAAGAGGTAGAGGGAGTAGAGGGATGTTTACGCATGGAGGAAGGATAATCAAAGACGATATGTGAGACAACAAGCGAGACAATAGGTATAGATAGGAAAATTGCATAATTTTTAGTAAGTAATAAGGCCTTATCTGGAGCAATAAGAAAGTTAAAGTCTGAGAATTAAGTAGATGTTAGGAATACTTCACAGGCGGCTCTCAAGGTGTGTTCGTCTTGACCTTCGAGTAGGTGGCTTCGTACCACTCTGGATGATACGTCCCTTCCTCCTTAGACCTCTCCTTCCTATCCTGACCTTTTTTTTCCCCTTTTCTTCCTTGCCCATGGTAATGAAGAAAAGAGGAAGATGGAGGTGAACGAGACTTACGCGTGAAGAAGAAGTCTTAGCAAAAGAAAACTCTAGTAGGTAGAAACGGGATGCGCAAACTCTGATAGTCGGCGGTGCAAGAAGACGGAAGACTGTTTTCACCTTCCCTTTTTATAAGAAAGCAACCGCTCTCGTGCGAAGAACAGAGGCACGACACGTGGACGATGATAACTGTAAATCTCGAAGCATCGCCGTTTATTATGGTCGTTGGCTGGTATGACCCTACTTAGCGTATCAGAGGGAAATCACGTAGAAAAGACCCGGCAACATGGCAGTATTCTATTCGCTGAAACGCTCTCTCGCTATTAAGATATCTCATGCGCTCTTAATGGGTGATGGACATCTATCATTACCGGGCTCTGAAACTCGTAAGGATTCTTGGATTAACTTAAAGGACCACTTTGGGCCAAAGGCCGAATATTTTGATACCTAGGACCCGACAAGTCATCAAGAGAGAAGGAACAGTAATATGGGCCCCACAGATACTTCGCTCCCCCTCATCGTACCATCAACCTAATCAGTTAGCCACACTTCTTTCGATTAGACTTGAAGGGGGGACTTGTGATAGGGATGAGCAACCCAGGGTGGACACGTGGCACGGGAAAGCTATGTGTCAAGGCCCGCCAAACTGATGCGCCGAAGTCAGATCGGGAATCGGGCTCCTGAGACTATCTCGGGAGAACAGAAGAAAGCCTTCGGGGTCAGACCGGGAATTGGACTCTCAAGACTGTCTCAGAAAATGGAAGAAGGCCCCGAGGCCAGCTTGGTAGACAAGACTCCGAGATTGACTCAGAAGATTGGAGCCCAAAGATCAACGTAGAGATAAGAAAGTCAGGCTTCAAGCTCCCGCTCCTCCTTCCAAAACAAGAATTTCATTAGGCAATTATTGTTCGCAATGCACGATAATTAAGACCTTAATAGTCACAGTGGTCGTTACCAAAAGAGAACAACTATCAAGTAACCAATAATTAAGAAACGTGAAAAAGGACGTGAGGGCACGTGTGATGAAGACATCAGATATATAAGATGTCTCGGCACCCAGGTAAATGGGGTAAGCTTTCCAAATTATAGTGCTTTTGATTCCTCGTTCTCCTGAAAGGATAGAATCCTGACTTGAGCATCGAAGAGGGTTTCATCGGAATATCTTCCGGTGTATCCCTTTTACGCTCATGTTAATCTCACAGGCGTTGACATCTCTCTCCGTCATTGTCGACGTGAGCTGCGCTTTGGTGATTCATCATCCCCGTCATTCGCTTCCGGATCAGACGTCAAGGTGTGTGACAAGATGAGGGTCAAAGTTTGGATCTTTAAGCTCCGGTATAACAGGCCACACATCGACTGCACGCTGAAGCTGCCGGTGCTGGGCTCCAGCAGCACCTTCCTGAGCTCTGGCTGTGATGTGCACATCTTCTGATAGATTGCTCGCCACGATCTTTTATTTGATTTATATTTGTAGTTATGATGCTTAATATATATGCTATAGACACTGATTACTCGTGTGTGCGTGTGTGAATTTGATCTCCTGCGGACTGCGTACGTGATACCTGCCTGATCGGTCAAGAACTAGCATGACCGATCAGGCAGGTATAGTCAACTTGATTGATCAGGCGCCGACGGGTTCACCGCTACCCCTGGGGTTTACCATGCCGATGGGTTCACCGCACTCCCTAGGATTATAGTTTTATTAAAGGGCGGCGGCCTTCGGCCGCCGATGGTGTCCGATCGACGATCGGCCACCATCGGCGCAGCGCCCTGCGTGACCGATCAGGCAGTTGCCTGATCGATCTGGCGCTGTGATCCGCACGGGTCCGCACCGCGCTGTCCGCAGGTGATCAAAACTCTCTCTCTCTATATATATATAGTTTTGATCTCCAACGGACCGCGAGGTGCGGACCCGTGCAGACCACAACGCCAGACCGATCAAGCAACTGCATGATTGGTCACGCGCTGTGCCGATGATGATCGATCGTCGATCGGACACCATCAGCGGCCTTCGGCCGTCGCCCCCGAACTAAACTATAATTCTAGGGGGTGCAGTGAACCCTAGAGGTAGCGATGAATCCGTCAACATGATAAACCTCAGGGGTAGTGGTGAATTCATCAATGCCTGATTGGTCAGGTTTACTATATATATCATCCCCACTTAATCATCTGAAAACATGGGTAGACGGCTGAATTATTAAAAAAAAAAATTAAAAACATGGGCAGACTAATTGTTAAGTTTTACTTTTAACATGCAATGTCGATCAGCTTATGATGGCTAGTTAGACGATCCACATTGATGGATTATCGAGTTTAATTAATATTTCAATTAATACGGATTCATCATGGAGTTTCATTAAGGTTGACTATTCTGCCAGACCATATTTTTGAACAAATTGATGTAGGAAAAAAATATATAAATAAAGATATTACTGGGGGCGGCATTTGCTTTTAACATTTATATTCACATTGTATAAAATTTAACAGCAATCATAGGGAGAATGAAAATAAGAGTGTGAAAGTAATGTAAATGACGTGACATTTTACATATACATATTGATTATCACCTGTACACCATCGGCAGTGTTCGGCTGTCGTCCCGATTCAAACTATACCCTGGAGGGCACGGTGAATCCGTCCGAGATCGTTGCATACAAAGTGTCATGTCATTCACTTTACCTTTCACTCTCCCATTTTCACTCTCCCTATCATTTTTCAAATTTAAACAACAAAATCTCTACCTACTCATTTAAATTATGAAAAATGATAGGGAGAGTGAAAATGGAGGTAAAAAATATAGTAAATGACGTGGAGCCTTGCATGCAGCGATCTCCAACGGATTCACCGTGCCCCCAGGGTATAGTTTGATTCGGGATGGCGGTCGAAGGCCACCGATAGTATCCAAGCGATAATCGAACATATATATATAAAATGTCACATCATACCACATTATTTATTATACTTTTCACTCTCTCATTTTTACTCTTCCTGCTCTTAAATTATACAAATAAATGGTCAAGTCGTGCATTATTCTTTCTCCGTAGTTGGGCCTAAGAAAGTGACCAAAATTAGGCGGCCCGATTAGGCCCATTATGATACAAAACAATCTCTATTAATTTTCTGTCGGTGCGTCGTCGTTGAAGAAAGCGATCAAGCGAAGACTCCATTGCCGAAAGCTCGATTGCTTCCTCTCTTCTCCCCTCTGTCTCTGTCTCTCATTCTCTCCCTCTCCCGCTAACTCCTCCTTTTAGCTTTACATCCATTTGTATTCTCTTTTTGACCGCCCTTAGCTTTTCCGCTGTTCTTTTTTTCCTTTCCTCTCTGATGGAGCAACAGGAGCAAATTTAAAGCAGCAGCAGCAAGCCCCAAGTGTTCAATTTTCTTGGGCAAAGTATCAAGTAAAGAGAGGCTTCCCGTCTCCTCGGATCCCTCAACTCTTCAATCACCTTTGAAATCATGAGATCGATCGATTGCCACAATTTATGATTTTATTCCATCGAACACAATCATGACCTCCATTTGCAGAAAGAAAGAAAGAAAGAAAGATGGAAAGAAAGAAAGATTCATTCTTTGGCTTCCCTTACTTCCATGCATATCTGCGTTGAACAGAATTAGGAGAAGAAAGGCATGCATTCAGCGAGGAGGTTAATAGCTTCCCCTTTTATACATCTCAAAGCGCTGCTGCTGCTGCAAAAGATTTTGAGGCGTGGAAACTTTGTCTCTTAATCCATATGATCATCCCCTTTTGCTTTGCAGAGACCAATGCCACCTCTTCATCTCTACCCTTTTTCTGATACGTACGTAGAATTAAGATATATGTGATTCCTATGCCAAAATATTCAAAATCAAGTGTAACCAATATGGCACAGTTCATGCATGCTATATTGTATACTCTTTTATCAGCTTTTCAGTTTAAAGTTTTTCTCATCCGAATTACTTTTCAAACATGTTATTAATGGGTCGAGGGTGATCAATCAAGCCAATCTGGATGATATCAGGTGCTGTGCCCACAAAATTGCAGTCTGGATGATCTCAAAAATCACAAGCACAAATGGATGATAAAAAGACGACCCAAAAAACCCTTACAAAAACCTGATCAGATAAAGAAGTTGGTGCTGCAAACAAAGCAGCCATTGGAGACAGCAGTCAAAAGTTTGATTAGGAAAAGGTGAATAGAGGAGGCTAGTTATTTAAAGCGCCACCCACTTTGTAATTTGTATATTATATGCTTCTTGTCTATTTACTCTCCCTGCTCTTGCTGTTGCTACTGCTCTTTTTTGCACAATCCAAGGGAGAGAATCCACTAAAACATTGTTAACTCCTTTGCCCCCATCTCTTATTTCATCTTTTGAGACCCTCCACTGGATTCTCCCAAAGCCCCTCTCATTTTAAGGCACCCTTCCTGACATAAGATCTAAATTTTCATTTCTGAAATCATATATTCACTGTAAACCCAAGATTATTCACACAGGACAGAGCAGAAACACCTGCCTGCCTCTATATTATCTTAATCCTAAGATTCCAATACATTAAGTTTGAGACCTTAAGGAAATATGTAATCCTTAGTTGCGATAATCTTTTCACCTTCACTAGTTTCCACATATGAGAATGTCGAGTCGTGTACCCCAAAGTTGATAAAAATGATTCCTCTTCATCATTATGCACGAAAGTAGCTCCTTTTAATAATTGTTAGTGAAGGTGTAGTGCTGCTTTTGCCTTTCAAATTTAGCTTCATCCTTTGAAAATCTTTGCAACTATATTGCTTGCTTGTTTCCTTCCTCCTTTACATATCTATATCAACAAGTTACCTATTGATGAATTTGTGTTGTTTTTTCACATTAAGATCATGATTTGTTGAAGACATGATGAAAATTATTGAAGAGGATGGATAGTTACCAGATAAAGAAAAACGACAAGTGACAATGATTTAAGCATACATGATCCTTTAGCTGTTCATTCTTTTAGCAACAGAAGATTCTTTAACTTAAAGAAAATATCTTGTTTGATATGGAGCTTAATGAACAAGCATAATAAAATACTAGACCGCGAAAATCACAAGTACTAATATGTCTTTACCATTATTTTGCTAATATCAGAATTCAGTTGACAGGATTGTAAGAACTGTGTGGATAACAAGCAGCAAATACACATGCTTCACTTCTAAGCATCCTAATTAACGCAGTTTCACATACAAACTTAACAAAATCAATTGTGTTCAGGCAGTTTAAAAATAATTGTTCTATCAACAAGCTCAGAAAGCTCCACACCATCCACATCGGCAGGAGCAGAAAGATTCAAATCCAGAACAAAAGGATGGGTATCCTTGGCATCCTTCTCGTCATCAAAATTCAATCTTGGCTTAGCCGTAGAACTAGAGCATGCACTAGATCTGGTGTGCTCAAAGCTTTCACAAGTCAAGATGAGGATAGCATCACTCACACCAATCTCCTCTCCACTGGACCTCTTAATCCTTCCACTTCCTATTGCATTCATAATACCTTCTTGCATTTGGTAGTCCACTTGCTCCATGTCTTCCATCAAGATGACACTATGAGGATTATCTCTAATTGCTTCAGCAAACCGTTCAAGGTAGCCATGGCTTGCTTCAGAACTAATCGGAATGAAGTCGGTGTAAGAACCAAAGACTAGTCTGGCTAGCTCCATGGCAATCTTCACTTTGCCTTCGAAATCGCTACCTTGGAAGAGCAGCCATGTCTCTTGCTTCGCCTCGGCTGGTTCTGACTGCTCCTTCCTTCTTCGCATGCCGGACCTGCATTGAAGAATGATGCTCACTATGTCAGAGATGATGTGCTTCTGCCACGGGACTTGCTCCTCCAATGCACTACATAGCGTCTTAAGATTCTCAGCGCTCAGCTCCTTGAACTTTGGGGCGTGTTCAACTTCCATGGAGTCACTAGAGGAGTTCATGTTAACACACAGTTTCTCATTATTGATGTCTGGCCTTAAATCCTGATCATGGTCCTTGTGAGTAGCTCGACTCATCCAGAAATTGAACTCATGACAGGAATCTTTTTCCTTTCCTTGGATGGGAGAAGATGGAGAACTCCAAGAGAAATTGAGTGTTTTCTTTGGTCGGTTTGACATGCTTAAGGTGCTCCACTTGCATAGATCAGCAAGCTTAGGAGTATCCTGAGAAATTGAAAGGTGATTGATCATAAATTGAGATGAACTGTTCGAGCATATATATGAAGCATGCGTACTGTAGTATCAGCTGATGATATGCCTCCTTTTTCAAGCTTTTGAAGCCATGAAGGTAAACAGCTCGAGGGTCTTGGGCCACTAGTTCTTTGAGGCCCTTTAAGCATGCTGCTCCAATCAGAAGAGCCGAAGCTCTTGTTCCTCTCTCGAGCTTCTAGTAGCCAGGATGGTTCCACACCAATCCCCTGTCCTCGGACTTGCCTGTCAACTCCAATGCTAGAAAGACAAGTAGATCAATCAGGTATCTCGACAAGCCAAATAGAAGAAATCATTGAAGGTTACATCAACTAGTGACCTATTACATCAATCATCCAATCAAAGGTCAAAATCCACTTCAAAATGGAGTTTGAGAAAAATGTAGCTTGTACCTGTCAACTCTGAGGCTCAAGTCCAAGCCTCCACCGGGAACAAACAATGGCTCAACATCAAGAACTCCTAAAGAACGAAGCCAGCGGATGGAACTCTGATGAGTGTGGGATGTTGCTATTCCCACAACCCAAATCTTGCCACCATCAACGCCATGAGAGAGCAATCTTCCAAGTTCCATGACTGCGTGCTCCATCGAGGAACGCAAGCTCTCTTCTTTGTGATCATCACAATCAGTGATCTTGAACCCGGTGAGATCTCCCAAGTAGATTACGCTGCTCCTTCCCTTCACGAGGTTACTCAGTTCCTTAGTCTTCTCTTCCACCTCTAGTCTGGAAGAGCGCTCGAAAGAAGAGAGTGAGAAGCTTGTGAGCTGGAGGCTCCGCAGAGTTTGAGGGACGTCGCCGCTCACGGCCCTCTCCATGATCCTTCTCATGACGGCTTCGCAGGTGGCTAAATTTTCCGCGACTAACACGAAGCCGCTCTGTTTATTGGCTCTCGCCAGAGAATCCATGACGCCGTCGACGTCGTCCTCTCGAGCTTGAGCAGCGTACTCTAAAGACCTTGTTTTCTTGCGTAACGGCGAGAGGGAGAAGGAGTCTTCGGTGGTGGGAGACATAGCTTGCTCAACATTGCACTTAACTTGGGTGCTGGAGAACCCGGCCTCCCGCATGACTCTGCTCACACTGGGGTCGTCCAAGATGGAGACGACCAGCTGGTGGAGATCGACCTTGACGACGAGCAGCGGCTGTTGCTGGGCCTCCACGGAGCCGCGGCGCTGGTGAGCCTGGGCGCGCTTGAAGGCGGCGACAAGGGCATTGGAGAGGCCCGGAGGGCGTTGGAGATGGTGGTTGCGGTGGCTGTAGGCGCCGAGGAGAGAACAGGGGGAGGAGGAGGAGGAAGGGGAGGCATCGACTGCGGCGGCGGGGAGGCGGTTGAGCGAGACGTTGAAGCAGAGCTCGAGGGCCTTGCAGCGAAGTGGGTGGGAGTGGGAGCGGAGGCAGGCAGCTCGGAGGAGGCCGCCGGCGCCGGAAAAGGAGAGCATTACACTGGCGACATGGAGCGGGGTGACCTGCGCGTGGCCGCGCTGCTGCGCCAGCCCGACGGCTTGTGCCACCACGCTCGCCGCCTCCGGGCTCAGAGATTGTTGCACCGTGCTGCCTCCTCTCATTCTTCTACGTCGAATTAATTCTTCTTCTCCTCCTCGATCGCGGTCAAACAACAATCATAGGTATTAAACATATACGAAGGAAAAATGGCGGATAGATTTTGGAGGGAAGGAATGAATAAGATTGTCGAGGCAGAGGAGGGAAGCGAGGACTTTGTAGAGCTGCTTCATCTGGATATCTGAGTGAGGGAGCCGCTCAGCATAACTGTTGCTGTCTCTGCTTTGGCCGCTTTTGTTCTTTTTATTTAAATTTTTTTTTGAAAAGAAAAAAAAAACAATCTTTTTGGAGATTTGAGAAATTTGATTTCTTTTTTGGTGGGAGGAACGTGAGAATTGATGATGCGAAGTAGCAGGGCCGATGCTTTTCTTGCGAAGGAGGGAAAATGGAAGGCAAAGCCTTGATCCTGCGCCGGAAAGTGGAGCAGATGTATATAAACAAGCAGGCATCAAATTCAAGGACACACCTGCCTGCCTCCAATCTTTCCACTCTAGCTCGCCAAACAGTAAACAGTAGTAGTCTAAGGAACAGCAAGGTTCCTCCATGAATTCACACATAGAAGAGATTTTCTTCTAAACAGAGAAAGAAATACAATAGTTACACCTAGCTAAGAAGAAGCGAGACTCAGAAGTAAATCCAGGAAGGCCTCAATTATGATCGCCTGGTGACTCTTTGCATTCATCTTCAAGTACCAGCACAGCATCTCTTCTAGCCACTGCACCTTCGTTTCTCCATTTGCCAATACCACCTCTTCCATAGACAGCCTGAAATCTGAGAACGGGTCCTCGGAATCCAATTCCATGGCGATGTTTCCCTTAAACTGAAGCCTCTCGGTTTTCACTGCCTCGTCCACTAGGGACCTCGTCCTGACCGGCTCAAAGAACAACCTGTCGGATCCCATTCCGCGGGCGACTGCCAGGACAGCAGCAGCCTCCGCTGCTGACGACGTCTCTGCTTCCACCTGACTCTGGCTCGAATTAGAAGTAGGAAAGTGACTGGTTTGCGATTTCTTTTCTTGTAGAAGAGAGAAGCAGTGAAGCTAACTTTTCCGGCCATTTGGTTTCTTTGCTAGGATAAGGATGATGATCACTTGCTAATGATCCACCTGACTCTTGCCGAGGCTTTAATAGTGGCTGGCAGATGCAGATTAGGTTGGAGGTTGGAGGAAGGTGGGAGTGAAACAGAGCAAGTGCAGACAAACAATGAATGATCACTCGATTTGAGCAGTACATGTACGTGGAAGGGAGTAGTGGTTGTGATTAAGAAAGGTTAGTTGTTGTTTAGGTAGAAGATCATTCAACATTGCTTACTGATCTCTTAGCTGTCATGTCTCAGGAAGTTCAGACAATGCTATTTCCTTATGGCATTGCCAACACCTCAATCATGGAAGGTCCTGTTAAACAGGAAATTATAGGTTATCACCTGTAATTAAGGGTTTAGAGACAACCATGAAGTAATTAAGGGTTATCACCTAAGTGAATTATCATGTCTCTGTCTAAGGATACAGTCAACTAATTAGAGTTTAAATTATACCTAGTATAACAACTTGTATCCAACTAATATTGGGAATCATGTCTTTTTGTTAGGCAACCTTCAAGGAAATTTCAAATGAAAGCCAACATTATTTCCTCTACTTGCTGGCCGATAAACACCTACATGCAGATGATGTTATATTAGTTCTAGACTTCTATCTGTACTTTGATCTGATTATCTATGGATCTGAAGGAACTGTTGTTCATATGTGCTGAATATTAAGATTCAAATTGCAAATGCATCAAAAAGCCAGCAAAAGCTTTATCTTTTCGATAAAACTAGTCCTCTGGTGGGATCTGTGGCATAATATGATAAAACAAGTCCTCGTTGTACAGTCCACCAGTGCTCCTTGTTACGTATGATACAGTCAAGATCAGAAAAACTTGAGCTTAAGTTAAATGTGCCTGAATCATATAAAATGATGCCAGTTGACTTAAGTTACATGCAGTTGTCACCTATGAGTTAACGTCTACAGTCCTCATGTTGTTTGCAGCTGTATTATGTCGAAAAGTCTAATCAACCACTATAGATAGTATAGGATTCTTGGTCTTCAGTATTTTGTCTTCTTATCTGCCATTAATTATGGTATTAAAATTGAGACCAAGTCCACTATAGAGAAGTTTAACAAAACTTGGACCATGTGCATGAATCTCAGTATCTTACTAATAGATTGTTCGTCAGATTTCAGTATCCAAAATCCCCTGTTTTGCCAAGGATCAACACTCAGAAGTTGCTAATCAAAGAACCGATCAACATTCAACAATAAAGGAATACAAATTGTATAATTTATTGTAATTCCTATGTCAGCAAACTTCCAGACCGTAGAGAACTCCGGCGTGCCTCTCGCCGTCGTCCTCCATGAAGAAGATCTCCTTCATCCGGCGGAAGGCCAGCCATGTTAGCAAGCTGTCGGAGCCTGCCTGGTGGCACCGTCCCACAACCCGGCCGACCCGGAGCGTGGCAGCGACTCGATCCAACCCGCCATACAAACTGTCGCAGTATCTGATCATGTGTTTCATGTCGAATACCCTCTCCCCGAAGAAAATCCTAACGAGAACCATGAATTCCGGCAGATTCTTGGGAAGGTCCCGATAAGTAAGGATCTTTATCAAGTAGCCGAAGTCGTACGCGCTGTGGAACGTGACCCACGACACGGCGGAGTCGTTGCACACCAGCCCGGACGACATGAGGAGCTCGGCGAAGCGGCGGGAGTCGATCCCACGCGCTCGGTTCTTCTCGAAGTCGATCCCATTGGCCTTGAGCAGTTCGACGGACTCCGGCGCGTGGCGGTCGCGGCAGGGGTCGAAGTCGCGGAAGTTAAATTCCCAGAGGTAGCGAACCCCAGCCTCGCCGCCGAGGCCCGGAAGATTCCCGGCGGCGTCGGAGAGGGTGAGTCCCACCTGAATCAGGTGGAGGGCGTCGTAACGCTCGGCGGCGGTGAGGACGGCCGGGTGCTTCCGGGAGCGGTGGATCACGCCGGGGAACTCGGTGTCCATGGCGGCGAAGGGGTAGCGCTCGACGGCCTCCCTGATGAGGTCGAACTCGTCGTCGAGGTTGTCGGCCCAGACGGACCGGATCAAGATTTGGGCCGACTCGCCGCCGGCCGACGATTTGTGCGCTTCCGACGACGGCATATTGCTTCGATCCTCGTACTTGTCTGTCGATTTTGTTCTGGTTTCGGTGGATGTGGTCGAGAAGATGGTCAATTTATAGTGAGAGAGAGGTTTTGAAGAAGCAGAGGAAAAGACGACGTCGCCGACCCCCGGAATCAATAAAGAAAACCGACGAAGAGATGGGATCCAGATCGAATATTAGCCGTCAGATCGCGGGACCCACTCCGCGAAACCGTCCGCACGCTGCGGGCCGAGTGAAGTCTGATGTTTGACTCCACGGGGAAAACTAAATACGATCCGAGTCCCTGCGTGTGAGGATCAGGAGTAGGATAGTGAACAGGAAACGGTCAGACTATCCCGTGCTAAGGCAGACCTGTCGTACGCATATTGTATTTTGATCGGGTAAATGTGATTCGTGTCCGGATAGTAACAGCTGAGCGGCAGCGAGGGTCTGCCGTGAACGTGGAAAACGTGTTGCGATAAATAATCGTCGGCAGAAGTCACATATTTATTACATGCCATCAAATCCTCGTGCACTTTGCTTATGCTTTATTAGTACCGTACTGCTAAATAATCAGTAATTAAAATTTGATGGGTCAAAATGGACAAATTAATATAATTAAAAATTTTAATTTAATAATATTTTTCAATTTCATCATTTCTTATTTATTTTCATTTTAAAGTATATACTTTTTTATTTATTTTTATATTAAATTATATCTTTCCTTATTTATTTTCATATTAAATTAATTTTTAACTTATAAAAATAAATAAATTCATTATAAATTTATTTAATAATTTGAATATCATTATTAAAGTTTTCTAAACACAATTATATTATTTCTTATTTATTTTATACTAAATTATATTTTTTATATTTATTTTCATATTAAATTATCTTTTATTTATTTATAAAACCCTAATCTGATCCGATTCTGGCAATCCAAATTTATCGTTAGTATCTAAGCAACATTATCTCTTGCTTTTTTATTTAGGACAGTACTAAATGGCTAGAATCTAGTTAGCTAGATTTTTTTTAAGGGTTTTAAGATTTTAAAAAAATTAAATCATTATTAAAGATGTTTAAACGCAATTATATCATTTTCTATTTATTTTCCTATTAAATAAATTTTTTTCCTATTTATTTCTTATTAAATTATATTCTTTCCTATTTATTTTCATATTAAATCAATTTTTTAATTTATAAAAATTCATTATGATTTTTTTATAATTTTTAGGATCATTAAAGGTGTCTAAATTCAATTATATTTTAATATTTTTATTCTCATATCAAATTATATGTTTTTCTTATTTATTTTTATTTATAAAAATTTATTCTGTCTAGCCAAATTGTCGCTAGAATTACTATTATATTTAATAAACACTATAATTTTTAACGGTAATTCTAGGTGGCTATCTGACCACCCAAAATTAATTTTTTTAATTGCCTTTGAGCCCATATAAATATATATATTTTAAATTAAAGTCACAAGAGACATATTATTATGACTTATTTTAAAATAATTCATTTTTTTCTTAATTATTTCGAGTCTATTAAATTTTTATTTTTGTTAATTATTATAGTAATGATAAAATAGATAATATATTTGATATAAATATATATAGATTCTAAATTAAAATTACAAAATACATATTATACTTTATTTTAAAATAAAACCTTTTAAATATTTTTAAAAGTTATAACAAAATAAATTTTGAATATTTAGATTCTAGACATTTAATATTATCCAATTTTTAATTCAAATTCGTCAAGTAATCGTCAGTCTGCCCAATTGCATACAACAACGTACGTAAAATTATTTTGGTCGTGCATCGATAGATTCGCGATATCATGAATTCTTTATCTCTTGCTTAATACAATCTGTCATAATTGCATGGGGATTCGTAGTGATTAGTATACGAGGGTCTTGTCTAAGATATCATGAATTTGAGTCGTACGAGGTGCATTGAATTACAATTCTGAACGTTTGATGTATCAATTCTGGATCCAACTGTATACTAATTATTTTAGAGATCATGATTTATCTCTTCCATGATGATCTTGGGACGGATACGACGAAAATATTAGGGACGAACGATTCCGCCTTTTGTCTAAACTAACCCATGCATTAATCCTTAGAGACCTTCGACGGCCAATTGAGCGATTAATGACTCGCCGGTGCTCCTCCTCCGTCCAGGGAATTAACCCCTCGCTTCCGCTCCTCTACTCTGTTCTTGGCGACAGACTGCTGTGGCGACCTGCCCGCGCGCGCCGCCGCCGGAACACTCTCCCCCGCAGCCTACGTCCTCGTCCCAGCGCGCCGGAACCTCCGCCATGGCCCACGTAATCATTTGGCAGTCCCGCCTGGTACCGCTCCCACACCTCCACCGGGCTGCGCCCCGGCACCTCCCTCGCGATGGCCGACCATCGGTCCGCCATACCCTCCGGCTGGGACGAGACGAATCCGGACGTCGGCGCGAGCGCACGAGTCTGATCTGGAAGGTTCGGCCTTGTTGCAAGGTGGCATGTTCCATAAGATGACACGGGGCACAAGGGTGCTGGCGGATGACGTGTGACATCGTACAACTCTTATCTGGGATTGAGTGCCCGCATAGATTTGGCGAATGCGATTAGTAGATTTGGTCGTCAGTGAAATGATGAATAATGATTGATAGAGTGAATTTGGGAGAGTGAATGGGAGAGTGAATGACGACCAGTTATTGTATACACGTCCGATCGACGATCGGACACCACCGGCGACCTCTGATTATCGTCCCGAATCAAACTATACCTTGGGAGGACGGTGAACTCGTCAGGATGGCCGGCAACGGTGAACCCATCGAAATCGACGGTCAATGATGCGAGATCGCAATTGTGGCGATCCCCGACGGGTTCACCGTGCCCCCCAGGGTATAGTTTGGTTCGGGGCGGCGGCCGAAGGCCGCCGGTGGTGTCCGATCGTCGATCGGACGTGTATACAATAACTGCCACGTCATTCACTCTCCCATTCACTCTCCCAAATTCACTCTCCCTATCATCACTCGTGAAATGATGGTGGACTTTGGATGTTAACAACAGCAACAAAAAAAAAAAAAAAAAAAAAAATCATTTCAACGTCTTTCTCAATTCGTTCAAAGATTAATACGAACAAAATAAATCATAAAAATTATTAATTCAAATATTATAATTAATTTATAGAGAAAATGAACACATGAACTTTATCAAATTTTAATCCCAAACCACATGTTAACAACACCTACATAATGATTATGCATCCATCTCACAGGGAAAGGGTGGATTTTAGAGTTTGTATGCTGAAGACGCGCAGCCATTTGTTTGTCAGATCGGAGTGCTAGATTTGATGGAGATCTCTCTGATGGTGGGGAAAAATTACAAAGACACAGATTTGCAGGGCAGAAAATCACTTTACCTTCGAAAATAAAGATCGGATTCGAGAAGATCATTTGAATTTGTAGGCCAATTAATTAGCAGCGGCAGCGGGATGCAAGAGGTGGAAAGTTGAGCTCCAATTTGCATCAACGTTTATTTCGTACTATTAAATTATAAATTTACAATGACAAAATGAAAAATGAAGTAGTAGATGATGTATAAACCTTCTGCTGTTTTAACTCGGAGGTGTGAACGAAGAGCTTCCGGGCTAATAGTACTGTGGTAGGATGATTAATTATTATTTTATATATTTGTAGTTTGCTTCCCTATTTACTCTGATGGCTGATAATAAATTTTCATGAGATCGAGCTGATCATTTCAAGTTCATCTGTTACTTGGTCTAATTTTTTTTTTCGAAGACGCGAATGAAGGAAAGGAATATGTAATAGAAATAAATATAGAAACAAAAAAATAAAAGATAAATGATATGTTTGGTTCAAGTTATTATATATAATCTTGATTATGTGATTATTTGATAGTCACATAACGAAGGTTATGAGGAATGAAACATAATTTAAAGTTATTTGGTTATATTTAATTATAAAATAAAATCTTGTTTGTTTAGAGATAATAATCTATGGTATAATATAATATTTTATTGTATTATCGTTTAGTTAAATTTAAGTATAATAATATTATATATTTATTTAAATTTGAAATTAAAAAATAAGATATTTTTTAGATAAATTTAAATATAATAATATTATTTATTTATCTAAATTTAAAGTAAAAAAAATAAAATAATATTATATAAATACTCGCACTTCGGCTCCGTCTCCGTCTCTAATCCCTTGTGTGTTTTTTTACATGTAAACAATAGCGGTATCTTATTCCTGTGCAGCTTGTTTTTATTTTCTCATCCGTGCTTTCAAGTAAACAAGTATTAGTATTGTCAAACTGGGCATTTCATGATACGACGAATAGATCCATTCTTTCAGTGGATTGAGAAATTTCAATTCAATTTATGATAGTTTAGAAAAAAAAGGTCAAGCAAATGAGCTAATTAAATTTCCCATTTTAATTTTTGTTCTCAATCTAGGATTAACTTGAGCTCGCTTGAGCCTTAATTTGCACAGATCGGCTCACTCGAACTAGTTTTAAAATATGTTTATAAAATTTCAACACAACCTTTTAAAATTATTTGATTTAATACATATTTTAAAAAAATAACTTATAATTTGATGAGTATAATTTTCTATTATGCAATATATTAAATTTACAAGAACTACAGATATAGTATATTACTTTCAAATTATCTGACTTAATTTAATAAAATTCGGAATAATAATATTAAAAGAATTGACAGCTGTGGGATTTGAACCCACGCCCTTTCGGACCAGACCCTAAATCTGGCGCCTTAGACCACTCGGCCAAACTGTCGGTGTTGTTTTACATTTTATAAAATATAATTATAGACTTACAAAGGAATAATCGAGAAGAAGAACAATGCCTGGATGGCTGGATCTCATTCTCCGTCTCGATCACACTCCCATCTTTGTGAGCCCTAGCCGTCGCTTCTCCCGGCGCTCAGCTCAGCCAACGCTGGTGGTTGCTGGCCGAGGCTATTCTGCACATAGGTATTTCTTCCTGTTCAATTCCTTCGCTTTCCGCCTTCTCAATCCATTTTTTTTTCTCGCTTCGCTCTCATCATTCGGTTTAGTCCTCTCTTTTTTGTCCTCCGAGGTTTAATCTTTTTTTCTTTGTAATTATCTTAATCGTTCATAAAGAGATTATTAGATGAATTTATATCCCAATATCTATGATGGCTACTCTAATTTTTGCTATGTCGCATGATTTTAAGTTCCTGGATCCAATACCTCCGTAATTTTCCACGGCACAGTGCAGTCCTACGAGTCTGGGCGAGCGATGTTGAGGTACGCAGTGCGACATATGGTGCCGTTGTTTCGCAGCCGGCTGCAAGTTCGACGGTCTCAATTTCGGCCGCTGAGTTCTGCCGGAGAGGTGCCTTCTGATGCCATCCACATGACGGAGAATTGTGTCCGGGTAAGCTTTATGCCCTCTTATCGATATACTTGTTATGCTGTTCTTGTAATTGTCTCTACCAGTATTTTAATCTCTTCGATTATCTGAAACTTTAAAGAATTTACTAACAGATAGTCACGGATATAAAGTTTGTTTGCTTAGTGAAGATTATGTATTTGTACAATCACTCTGATGACAAAGTGGTTGCTTTTTAATTAAAATTACTACCTTAATGTATGAGACTAATTCATCACAACTTTTCAATTTTCTATGTTCTCCTTGTTGATGGTATACCTCTTTTCACAGATTCAGGGAGCTTAATGCAATAAAAATGCCCTCTCTTATTTTTCATAAAAGGAATAATCACAAGGACCAACTTTAACTAATTTTTTCACATTAATACGACATGAACTTATGATTTGTGATAATTTTTTTTGGGCATATACAGTAACAACCAATCATATTGTATGGGTTAAGACTTAAGAGTTTTGAACAGTTAAGAAATCATGCTTATAAAAACTAATGTAGCTGAGAAATGCAAATGAATGTGTGGGTTTTGAGAAAAGATAACAATGCTATTATCTGAAATGATATAGCCTTATGTTCAGATCAATTGGGAGCTAAAATCGAAATAACCCACCCCCAATAGTAGGGATCTAGTTTTGTAATAAAAGGAATCATCTCAAGGCTCAATGCGTTGTCAAGCTAAGCATGCAGGTCCTGTTTTTATTTCAAATACTCAGCAAATGAGGGGGTGCTTGGTAAGCAGGTTTAGAAGGCGGAATTGAGAATGAAATCTATTTCATTCCCATTTATGATGCTTGGTATACGGGAATCGAAATCAAAATATGGATATGATACCCTTGATTTTATAACAACCCCACTAGGTTATCACTAAACCCATAAACCCTCAATCAAAACCTATTATCATTTCCATTGCCGAATATATACCAAGTGCTCCTGAGTGTTGAAGTGTTTTGCATGGTAAATAAAATAAAGCAGATGGCATTTGTTGGGTTAATTTGGATTGCACATACATATTTGCGGAGTTACATACACCAGATTATTATTGCATTTTTGTCATTTCTACTTTATATGATGGATTTTTTTTTTTCCTTTTTCAGAGATTGAAAGAGTTGCAAACTACAGAGTCATCCAATGAAGGCAAGATGCTGCGGTTAGCAGTGGAAACTGGTGGATGCTCTGGCTTCCAATATGTGTTTTGTCTAGATGATAAGAAAGATTCAGATGACAGGTTGGCCATGTTATTTATTTTGGAAATAGTTAAATTATATAAACTGTGCATTTAATAGATTTGTTAGTTTCTATCTTGTATAATTTCTTGAATGTGGTTTAGGATATTTGAGAAGGATGGTGTTAAATTGGTGGTGGACAATGTCTCTTATGACTTTGTCAAAGGAGCAAGTGTTGATTATGTTGAGGAATTGATCCGCTCCGCATTCCAGGTAAACACCCATTATTGGAAATACATTGTGTCAAATGATATCCTCTTCTTCTGTACAAGCATATCTGGCAGTAGCTAATAAGACCTAATGCTTATCATCTTGGTTTTCTGTTTCATAAATGTTTCTTACAATTCCCTTTGCTGAGAGAACAGGTCTATTGGCTTTGTTAAGGCACAAGCCATTTTTTTAAAAGGAGTTTATCTATTGTTAAAGATATGTGAATCACAGCAACATAATTGTCTTGCCTCTTAAAATAGATGATTGAAGAGGAGTTAAATGAAGATCAAGTTCATAAAAAATAAAATAAGAATTAAACATATTGCTTTATTTAGAAATCTCATTCCAGACATTATTTTGGATTTATAAGAACAATGCAGTGAGTTTGCAATTAAAAATCATATATAGGAATCATCCATATGATGAAGTGTTACCTTCAGGTATATTTTCGTCCCGTTGATTATAATAGAGGCTTTGTGGGTACAATAAAAGCTGTTTGTTTGGTTTAACTTCTGCAACAACTGATTGATTGCTATGGTTAATGTATGTTGTCAAGCAACAACTACTTTCAGGTATACGAATTTGCTCTCTGCCCCTTCCCAGGAACTTGGAGAGAACAAAGGAACCTTCTGGTGTTTGCTTATGCAACAATAGGAAGCAAGAAATATGGCAAAAAATTTGATATAGATGTCTGTAAATGCTAACCCATGCCATGAATTTACATTTCTGAGAAATTGGTACACAGATTATATCGTTATCATCAAAAAGTGAATTTTTCCTATCTTGGCACGATCCCTTACAATCATCCAGAAGAATACTAAATATTCATTCAATCAATTGTTTGGTAACAAATCCTATCATTCCACTGCCTCTCAGAATTTATTGGCATATATATATTTTTTCTTTTTTGGAAACTGTTTGACAATCATATTTATATGTTTTCAGAGGAAATACTTTACTATCTGAGTATACTTTAAACTTGAAGATTGATCTTGCTCTAGATTTTCCATAATACATTGTGTTATTAATAGTTGATGGAATAGCAACTGATTGAGCTAAACCTGCAGGTGGTAACAAATCCAAGTGCAGTTGGTGGCTGCAGCTGTAAAAGCTCCTTTATGGTCAAATAGCTTGAAGTTTTCTCAGAGTTCAACTGGAGTGAGCATACCGACTATATTCTTGTTTATGCACATTTTTTTTTCCTCTTCCAATTTTTGTATCCGAGCAGCCAACAAAAACATTAGTCTAATTTTGTCGATCTTAAATTTGCTGACAACAGGCATCTGTTGTGGTCACAATAGTTGTCGATTTGTTCCCTATGTATATCGAAATAAATTTATAATATGCTCTTTTCCAACACAACGAACACCTGCAAAACAACACTAAATAAACCGTGCATGGATTGTTTCTTTAGCTAATGTTGTGCAGATAATGATACAATGCTTTCAAATATTGGTTCTTAGTTTGAGTCTTGGTTGGTTATTAGTGATTGACGGAAGCATGCAATTGATGATATTTGATGCTTAAATATTCCAGGTGCTATTTCTTATTCATATATAAATTTGATCCACAGTTTAAATTTCCACCCTTTAATTGGAGAATCACATTAATACGTGACTAGGCGGTTGGGTAAGTACAATAGACACGGGCCATGTGGACCAGTTAGGTCAAACTAGCCAGATGAGTCGGGTAAACCTGGTCGACCACACAAATTGGATCAAGGTTAATCAGGATTTAAGTTTTAGGCTACTCAAAGTGATGATTCCTCCTATATATTAAATCGAAAGAAAAAAAAACATTTATTTAGCATTATTCCTAGACAATATATATAGTTCAGTTAATTTATCTTTTATCTACATCAGGATCTCATTTTTCTTCCCTTTCTTTTGATTTTCAACACCTTTGTTTGACCTGAAACATGAATGTTTTTGGTGTTTAGCTTATAAAGTCGGTCAAAAGTTGAATAATTTAAGTCGAAACTTACATGCTCTCCATCGCACTCGTGCTTTAAGCATTTATTTATATGTATTATTTTCTATGTTTCTTTATCAATTTTGTTGTCTTGATCTCGATAAGCAATTCAGTAAAGGGGTTCGCACACTTGCAAATATTTCATTTAAAAACTTTTATTATCTCTTGGATTGTCTTCGTTGTACTTTAGACAATTAGGGTAGGTGCCATCAAGAACAATATTTTAATTGCCTTATGCCACATCATGTTAATTCTTGTAAATTTATTTTATCTTATGCCTTACATAGGCAAATCTAAATTCTGTTTTTCAAACGTTACTGGTTAATTAATTATCTGCCATAAGTCCATGACATATATAATACTCAACTAATTATGATCTGTTGTTTAGTTTATGGTACAATTAGTATCTGACGTATTGCCATCTCTATATGAAACTACTATCAATATACATTCAATAACAATGGCATGAAGAAAGTAAAGAGTAAGTTCTGTGTAAATTCTGATAGAAGGATAAGTATTTATTATAAGGAAAATGCTAAAATTGGGCACTTGAAATCTTTGAACAGTGTAGTCAAAGACAAATTAATCTTATTCAGAATTAGCTTAGCAGGATCCACGAGTGTTGGCCCAATCAGTGACACTCACTGTTGCTGTTGCCATGTCTATTCCTTCATGATTCAGTAATTTCTAATATCAACACCATCAGCACCATCAGCATATGATTATTTTTTTTTTTTTTTTTTTTTTTTTTTTTTTTTTTTTTTTTTTTATTCATTTTGTATTTATTTTTATTATCTAAACATGAAAAAAATAAAACAACAATCATAATAATAAGCTTTTATTTTAAGGTCAACGTATGATTTTTATTTTTATTTTTCCAAAAATGCATGCCTTCACAAAACTAGGCCAACTCCTCCATTTCCATCCCCTCTTCCTGGTTCCTCACTCTTCCTCTTCTTCCTCCTCCACATGGGTCTGAGGGAGTCGCTGCCCATGGAGTACACCTCCCTCGGCTTCTTCCTCCAACCTCCTCCTCTCCATCAATGGCTCCACCAACCACCACCACAACCCTCCTCTTCCTTAACAGTGGTGCAACCCCATGAAGCAGAGTGCTTGCCTCTGCTGAGCCAGCTCGATGAGCCCGCAGAAAAGAAGACGACCATGAAAGAAGAGAGCACTAATTACTGCTTCGACCAAGATGTGGCCTTGAATATCGGTTTGCCTGGTACTGATGCGGCTGTGGATGATGATGAGGAGGAGAGCTGCAGCTTGATCTGTGATCAGAAAGAAGAATGGATTGCCATGGAGGAGGGATCAGGAGTTCATGGATTAAGCAGCAGCAGGTATTGGATCCCTACTCCAGCTCAAATTCTCATTGGCCCAGAGCAGTTCGCTTGCTCTGTCTGCAACAAGTCCTTCAATAGGTATAACAATTTGCAGGTATATACTAAACGTAATTTTATGTCGATCAATTGTGTATATATATGTGGTAGCTCGTTTTGATTGTTGCAATTGATTGGATTGATTAGATGCATATGTGGGGGCATGGACCGGAGTACAGGAAGGGGAGGGAGTTGCTGAAGGGAGGGTCGGCGGCGGCGGAGTCTGGGGCGGTGCTGATGAAGTTGCCGTGCTACTGCTGCGCGGCCGGGTGCAAGAACAGCGTGGGGCATCCGCGGGCGCGGCCGCTGAAGGACTTCCGGACTCTGCAGACGCACTACAAGCGCAAGCACGTGGCGGCGCGCTGCTTCGGCTGCCGTAAGTGCGGGAAGGCCTTCGCGGTGCGCGGCGACTGGCGCACCCACGAGAAGAACTGCGGCCGCCTCTGGAGCTGCTCCTGCGGTTCCCGGTTCCGCCACAAGCGATCCCTCAACGACCACGTCCGCTCCTTCGGCGCCGGCCACGCCGCCGCCGCCGCCAAGACTAATTCATGCTCAGTAATTAATCAATTCAATCTCTCGATGGAGAGAGACCATCAAATCGTACAGGATTAATCTAAAGGTATGGGTGTCGATCTGGTGCTCAAGAACAAAAAATTCTCGAGAGAAGGGAGTTGTTTGTTCCGGAGCACGAGAACTAGGAGATTGGAAGATGTATTTGAACGCCATTAACGATGGGCAAGTATGGTTCGTTGATAGTCGTGCATTTGATTGATTGATTAGCAGTTTTTTATCGAACGATATAGACGAGTTTGTTTATTATCGAAATCACATATCTTTTTTGAAAAATTATTAAATAAACGTATAGGATATCAATTTTACCCCCTTGTCTTTTTTTCTCGTGGTCTTCATTGCGCGCGTCACAACTAATTAAGACCGATGGTCGATCATGGCGCAACTTCTTCGTCAAAAAGACGAATATAAAAATCTAAACCTAAACATCATGTCATTCTCAACACCGACGGTCTGCAACATTACACATGCAACAATTCAACAAAAGATAAATGACCTTCTCCTCCTGACTACTGAAGTTCTAATCGATGAAATGCAACATTCCTCTCAGCTAGCTCTGACTGCGAAGTTCTAATCGATGAAATGCAGCATTCCTCTCGGCTAGCTCTGACGGCAACGGTCAGGTGAAATTGAGGGGTATATGATCCCGACCCAGCTTATGTGTCGTTAAGTCGGCCTGCCTGGCACCACCTAGGGTCGAGTCGGATTTTTATCCTGGATAGGACGAGAGGCAGAGTAGGGACCCTATCGCTAACCCGGTTCAGGGGAGACTGATTGAGCCGACCTCAGGCGATGCATCAGCCCGAATTCCCGAGCCTAACGGCCGAGTAACTGACCCCGACCAGCATACCTCTCGCAGAGGGTTAGCACACAAGGCTCCCATGTCCGAGTCCCGAGCTGGCTGATCGCCCTTCGTACCGAGTTCACGAAGGTTGTCCGCACATTGCTTTAGCATGCCCTTCTGTCCCGAGCCGGTGAATCCACTCGAGCATCCTCGCACTAGGGCAAAGGCCTTGCTTCACTTGGGAGATGGCACAGGTGACCCGATCTCACTCGGGTAAGCCAAACGAGGGGCCGGTAAGTTACCCCAGCTTCCGTCGACCCGACCCCTACGCCCTGCCACTGCATTAAATAACCCCAGTACGAGGGTCGGCGCAACCCTTACCCCTTTGCAACGCACGTCACGGACGACTCATTAAATGACCCTAGTACAAGGAACGACGCGGGCCACACTCATTTATAGCGCACGTCTCGAACGCCCTTTCGGCCTCGTACTTCCTGTACTTCTGTCCGGAGTCGACACCTTGCTCCATGCTGCCCTGACACGGTGCGCGGCGCCACTTGGTGCCCAGAGCTGACAAACCTATACCCCTGTCTCGGCCTGGTATGGAGATTGAAATTGACACGGACAGGGCCCTGTCAGCTCCCCGATTATATAAACCCCTCCCCTCTTCGACCCGCAGTTATGTGAACTGTTCATTTTCGGTCCACTGCTTTTGCTTCCTTGCTCTTTTCTCTCGCACATGGGCTAACTTGATCGTCGGATGGCCTGACTGGGGATTTTTCCCGACGGGTTTGCTAACGGTCCTTCCTTGCAGGTCAGCCGCAGGCGTCAGCAATTCGTACCACTCAGGAGACCTTCGCGCTATTGGAATTCCACCTCATTCGATGACAGGATTAGTATATATATATTTTTGAGTCAATGCTCAAATCTTCTTGCAGGATGACGCATATTTAAAATTGAAGTTTTGTGTGTAAATCATTATTTCGACAGCTCCAAAACCCCCAATGCTATTCCAGTAATTGCAAACATTCCAGAAAAACTCCAGAGTACTGACAACATCTAAAATCCTATCGAGAGCGGAGCTTTTTCCTGTGATCAATCGAGACATCTATTTTTTTCTACCCGTTTTTAGTTGCCTTTTCGCTCTTTTCATAGATTAACATTATCAATTTGTAAGAAAATTAACCATTTAAATTTTAAATGTCTTTATTTAATTCTTTAAATCAAACTCTTAATTTTATTTTTATCTAAAAGATAATTATTTATAAAAGGATAAATACTAAAAGTTATAGTATAATTTTAGCATGATATATATTGAATGATCTGTTGACTTTCTCTACTCGAGTATTGCATTTTTAAAATATTCACAATTATAATAAATTTTTGTTTGCAATATGGTTAATTTTTAAATGTATCATTTTAGAGAAGAACAAATTTCAAATGAGATGTTCACAGTTATGATGCAATCTATAGATTCACATAAAATCGAAACAAATTCATTATTCCAAATATAAATATGAATACCTGCAATATGACACTTTCAATTTCCTTTAGTGTTGTGGTCAATACTTGAGAGATTATTAATTATAATTTTAATTTAAATGAACAAGCTCTTAATTTTGAGGATGACCCGTACATAAAAGTACAATATTGGAAGAGCTTTTAAGGATACGTGAACTGAAAAAGAGCACAATTAGAGAACTGAAAAAGAGTACAATATTGGAAGAACTTTTAGGAATTAATCAACCCTGCATGAACCTTTAGTTTTGAAAATTAATACTGGGAATTAGCAAACGTGTACAATTAGAGAAATGAATAGATACACATGTGACCATTATGCAAATGTTTCAGAATTTTGATTAATGATTCACGATAAGTATTATCCAGAAATTAATAATTAAATAAGTTAAATTTGAGATAATTAATCTGATCTCATAGAAATTATTAGAGTAAATCTAAAATGTTCCTAAATCGTCAATATTACAGTATTGCGCATCCATTAAATATCATTAGGTGTGAAGTGTGTGGTGTCTCTTCTTTTATATATATATATATATATATATATAATATATATATATATATATATTATATATATATATATATATATATATATATATATATATATATATATATAGTAGACGATTATGAGATAACTAATTCGGTCGTACGAAAATTCTTCATCGGTCACGAGAGTAAATCGAGAAGCGTTCTTGATGGATGGTGTAGAAGTCAGTGTCTCACGATTTACGTTCTATTTGAAAAAAAAAAATCTTATAAAATATATCAAATATAAATACTTAGGATAACGACTAATCACTCTTTGTTATAATCCGAGGCAGTGTCTGCGCGTCAAAGTGTCGTGTGAAAGAAGAGAAGAAAACAATAATCCTAGCAATTAATGTAATTGACTGCAACGGCGAAAATGAACCCTTTGTCTGTGTGTGTGTGTGAAAGTCCACCACTCGAGGTAATCTTGTTTTTTGTTTTGCATCTAAAGTCAAACTTTGAGGCTTAAAGTCATATCGTCGTCGTCGACAACGAACCCTAACAAACCCCACTATCGTCCATACGCGATCTGCTGTTTGAACAATCAAGAACAAGTATATATATGTATATGAGTAATAATTGGGACAGTGAATTTGGGACAGTGAATAAGATAGTGAATGACGTACAATTAATGTGTACATATCTGATCGTCGATCGGACACCACCGATGACCTTTGATTATCGTCCTGAATCAAACTATACCTTCGGAGGACGGTGAACTCGTCAGGATCGCCGGCAACGGTGAACCTATCGAAATCGACGGTCAATTATGCGAGATCGCAATTGCGGCGATTTCCGACGGGTTCACCGTGCCCCCCAGGGTATAGTTTGGTTCGGGGTGGCAGCCGAAGGCCGCCGGTAGTGTCCGATCGACGATCGGACGTGTACACAATAATTGCCACGTCATTCACTGTCCCTATCATTACCGCCCATGAAAAATGAAGGGGTAGAATTGAGGGGGCCGCCATGCACATAGAATTGTCGAGGTTTCAACGAAGACCATTTCCTTTTCTCACGTGGTAAAAGGCAAAATGTTCATCCCAACGTCTATGTCAGTTCATTTCAGGATTAACAAAAAAATAGGATTGGTAATCGAATCTCTAATATAATTTAGATTATATATTATTGATTTTGTAATTTAGATTATAATATTTTTATTAATTTTTATAATACAGATTATATTATATTAAATCAAAATTGAAAAATATATCAAATAAAATAATATATAAATGTTGTAATGTAATCTGATTATTATATTTTATAAAACGTAGACTAAATGTATAAGACGGAGAGAAAGATTCAACTCCTGAGTGTTGAACTCATGATCTCGTCCAAAAAAACTTTCATAGCATTCCAACTAAGGCTGTGGAGAGCAGATCATTTCCTTTTCTCACTTATCGGGAGGGTATCACCATGGCGTATTTAAAGCCGGAGAGACATACCCATACGGATGGATGAGATGTGCATGTGCATGGGGGTGACGATGGATGATCCCATGCTTCGGCCATGCCGTGTCTTTATGACTGACGCAACGACGCGTACCAGGCTTCGCTGGCTGTCCTCCGGGAATGACGAATACGATTCAGTCGAATTTCAATATCTCATAAATATCCGTACGTTCTCATTACTTTTTTATATTCATATTCTTCCTATCTGTTATCCTATTACTAAACTGGATACGATCTTTCCGAAGGTATATTAAATATTTTGTTCGACAAGAGAAATTCAGAAACAAAACTTAAACCCCAAACCAATCGTAAATGACCAGAATCACACACGAGAACAGGCTTCATGAGTTTGGCTGATGGCATACTCGATCCAGCATTTTTTTCAGCTTTGCTGCTTTTCTTCCAAGTTCCACCCCACGTACAGCCTCTTAATTCCCTGAGTTTCTTCACGTGCATTCTCGACTTCTTTCCCTTTAAACGGAAGATGAAAATGAATTGAATTGCATTGCATCAGAGATCATCACAAAAAAAAAAAAGAGGAAAAGTAGTGTTGGTTCTGCAGATGTTTAGATGATAATAAAGCCGCATTAAAATGTGTCCTTAATGCATCTTTCTTGGTGATTAGATATCGTCCTAATATCTAGCAAGATGGAAATATATTTTAGTAGAAGCCCCTCGCATGGTCGCTTCAAATAAGCACCAAGAAGTTCAAGTAACATCAACAATTTTCAAGATGTCAACAAAACATGTAATGAAACTAGCATATTAATATATATTACTATTATTAACAGCAATTAAATATTTGCTTGTAATCACTTCGGTCAAGTTCAACATGTAATGAAACTATATTTGATACCGGCAGTTATGGGTATTTCAACCGAGTAGAATAAGTCTTGATTCGAACGGTTGACGTCGAAGTACTGGAGGATACATGACCGGAGAGGCCCTAAGAATAGTGAACTATTCGAAGTACAAATAGCTAGATCGGTCAATCGAGAGTCGATCGGCGTCTCACTCCCTAAAGCCGATCGGCGTCTCACGCCTAACGACCGATCGGCGAACCACTCAACCGAGGTCATGACCTCAATACCCTTACATGCATCTGAACATCCCCGATCGGCAGGGTTCACCCATATCTATATTGTCGATCGACGGACAAGCTCCTTTTCCTGGATCACTTTAGATACTTAAGTTGGAACCTAATTATCATCTCCCATGGGCCTTAACCCAACTATCCTATTGGGCCAATTAGGTCTCCTCCTTTGAGAGTTTCTCTATTAGGCCTCTAGTTGAGCATTATAGAGGAGCTTATCATCCAGATTAAGACCAGGATGATATTACCTTGCCACTTTCTTAAAAATTAACTCACTTTCTTGACAGGGTCAGTTACTTAGTGAGTTTGCATACCCAATATATAATTGCTCAGTGGCTCAATGGACTAAACACTGATCTAGTCAGTCAATCCTTGACATAACCCCTCTGTTATAACGGATGTGACACATTTACGGTGGAGGGTTAATTTTCAAAAGTGCATATATATATAGGGGTCTCTTTTCTACAGATTTAACTTGAGCGTCGGAGTGTCAGCACCGAGACCCTCGGTCTTGCTTCTGACCTCTTCTTTGATTTTCTTTTCAGGAGTCTTCTGACAATCATCTTAGCTTAGTTTTAAGTCTTCGGTGAGTTTATTGTTGCTATGTTGGCTCGTAAGCGAGCGACATTATTACTGTGTTGGCTTGTATTGATGACACGGTATTTTTTCAATTTGAGCACGAGATCAAATATATATATATATATAATTTCACTCTTCCATTAATCTTAAACAAATCTAAATACGCGCGCACGCAGTAAAAGACCCGGTGGATCACCCGCGTATCCAATCCAAAATTCGATTCTCATATTCGTCACCAATAAGTTCGATTCTGCCAACATGGATAGTGTTTGAACCCAATCAAATATTACTACGTGGATACCCATATATATGATACTATATATCTGATTAGATTCCGATATTGCCCAAGTAAATAGGATCGAACTTACCCAGGGCACCATACGCCCATAGTGCTGAACGACTGAGACAATCGGTATATTTAAATCCATGCATACCTATTTCATACTTATGATGGGTTCTTATTAATCTACTCATACTTGTTCTATCACCATCTAAGGTAGATTATCAAATTCAAATCAAACCACATTTATGCTTATTTATACCCCCAATAATATATAAAAACAAAAATAAAATAAGATAACTAACTAAACTTTCGATAAATAAAATTTGTTGAAGTTCAAAATTTATTTTCTAATATATAAAAATAATAAGTAACGAGGTTTTTTCAATCTCGAGGGATCGATCCGATCTCATAGAAGTTTCTCACCGGCCGCTAGGGTAAATCGGGAAGCGCTCGCGGTGGGCGGTCTAGAAGCCCAGCATCCCAGGGTTCGCGCCCCATTTGGAGGAAAAATTATTACAAATACGCCATAGTTGGGAATTGAACCGTGAATACCTGGTATAGCGACTAGTCACCCTACCGCTGCATCATAGCTCCGGGGACTATTTTTTAATAGAATAATGATTGGGGGAGTGAAAACTATAATGAATGATGTGGCATCTTGCATGCACGATCTCCGACGGGTTCACCGTACTCTCAGGGTGTAATTTGATTCGGGGCGGCGATCGAAGGCCGCCGATGATGTCCAAGCGATAATCGAACGTGTGCATGTAAAGTGTCACGTCATGCCACATCATTCATTATTATTTTCACTCTCCTATTTTCACTCTCTCTATCATTGCTCTTTTTAATAGAATAGTATATGAAATGTGCGATCTGGATGGATATAGTACATTATTTGAAGGTTCGGAGTAAACTCATCATCTTCCTCTCGGCTATGAAGTCATTCTTGTTGTCGAATGTTTTGAGGGTTTCTTGGTGATCTTCCTCTTGCAAGTTAAACCCAGAAGCCCTAATTTCATGTTCTGATGTTCAGATAGTTTGCAATCTAAAAGGAGACCATAAGACCATTAAGACAAAGCAAGCAAAGAAAAATAGCCCTAGCTAGCTATATATTCATTTCAAAGAATATACTAAACTGGAAGAAGTTAATTAAGGCTTGCTTGGGAACTGAATTTTTTTTCTTCTAATGCTCAGTTTATTATTTTTTGGAAAATAAAAATTAGTATGGAAATATGTTTGGCATAGTCGTGATTATTTTTAATCTTTTAATATTTTTTTTTTCAAAATTCTCTAATTTCTAAAAAAATGTTTATAATTTTTTCTTTCTGTTTTTTTATAAAATACTAATGGAAAAGTAATGTGTGTATAAAAATTAGATCTATTCTTTAAGTGATTAATTTTCATCATTATATTTTATAATTTTATGTTCATCTCTAAAATTAATGATAAAATTAATTATTTTTTTTCTAATTAACATAATTTATTATGTTGATAATCAAGATGAATCGATTTAGAATTATTCTAATTTGTTAGATTTATAGATATATTTTCATAATAATAAATTAGTTAAGATTCTCTATCACTAAAAGATCAAGGATAAATTTTTCTAAACTCCCTATTTACCAAGTCAACTTTGCATGTAATCTCTATACAAACATTTCTTTGCACCCTGATGAGATGCTTGATGAGTATTGTTTGAAGAAAAGTAAGTATAAAAGCTAGAAAATTGAGTATGGCAGTTTGCATCCACCACATCAATACCCATGTATTCAATTTTCACTCTTTTATACTCAAGTTTCACTTTTTTATACTCAGTTTTTACTGATGTATACTCAATTTTTACCCTTTTATACTCAGTTGCATCAGGGAGTAAAAATAAAGATAAACTTGTGTGGGGAGTGAATGCAAATCTCAAAGAGTTATTGGAGAATTTATGACAATTTACCGTATCATCAATTTTACTATTAAAATATTGTATTTCAAACATTTTTTTTCCCATCTTTTTTCTCAGGTTATACCAAACAGATTTACTTTTGCTTGAAAACGAAAATTTTTCATTCCAAAATTTTTGATCCATTGAAAAGATTTTTTTTTTGAAAAAAAATTAAACTCTCAAACACAACCTTATCCTTTGAAATGGGAGAAAAAAATCACATCAGTACTTCAAATTTTGTTCCCGATAAAATAGGAGCGATGAGGGGTGACATGATTTTTTTTCTTTTTTTCTACTTTTGCTCCCTGAGAAATTCGATACTACAATTACGGATAGTGTCCCAATTCTACCGGGGATCGCCACATATACACCACGTGTCAAATTTTTTAAAAAAAATATACACGTGGTAACGCCTAGCTAAGTGGTATTGGGGCACTACCCTATAAAGTGTAGGGTCGAATTAACCTAATAAGCTACAATATATTTATAAGATTTTTTTTTAAATAAAACGTAAATTTTAGGACGTTGAATTTTTAGATCGTTCATTACAAGTGCTTCTCGATTTAATTTGATAATCGGTGGAAAACTTTTGTGAGACGGGATTGATCGTCCGAGATTGAAAAAATCTCGTTAATTATTTATTTATTTATTTATGTCTCTGGGATTATGATACGTTTGGAAAATAATTAATTGTCATCCCAGATATTTACGGTTCGATTCCTAATTATTACTATTTTATAAAAAAAAATTCTTCATATGAGGTACGACTTCTGAGATGTTAGGTTTTTAGATCATCTTTCACGAGTACTTTTCGTTTTATTTTGACGGTCGATTAGAAATTTTAATTCTGTGAAATTGGACTAGTCCTCCGAGGTAATTGGAAAAACTTCGTTCATTTTTTTATTTATTCATTCTCGATTTCTGATAAAATTAATAAAAATATTTTCTCGTAATGATTTATTTAATTTTTTAATTTATCTCTCGATGATAATTAGGACTTGGGTAAAACGTTAGAATTGCGTTTGATTGAAGTTATCATATATATATATATATATATATATATATATATATAATCTTGGTTTTGTAAAGTTATTTGATTTAATTTAGATAATTAAATAAAATCATATTTGTTTGGAGGTAATAGTCTATAATATAATATAATATAATATTTTATCGTATTACGCTATAGAATTTGTTTAGATAATTTTATTAAATTTTAAATTAAATTTATTTAATTTATTAAAATTTTATTTAAAATATTAAATTAAAAAAATATTCGTCGGTGACACCGACGTCGGCGTCGATGTCGACCATCGGTGTCTGTGTAGACAGTCGGTGTCCAACACCGACGACCGGCTGTCGATGTCGACGGCAGGCGATCGGCGGCGACCACCAGCGATCGACGATCGGTTGTCGGCACTGGCTGTCGATGATCGACGGTCGTCTGTCGGTGCCGACCGCCGGCCGATCGTCAGCGGACCGCCAACCGTCGGTCCCCGACGGACCGCCGACCGCCGGCCGCCGGTCGCCGACCATGGTTGCTGACTGTAGTTGTCGGTTGTCGACCGCGAATAATGCTTCTGGAATTTAATAAATTGTAATGGTTATTTTTGTTTTAAATGTAAATATTGAAGGATAAGTTTAGAATGATAAGTTTTATAATCCCGGGATCCAAAAAAAACCCGTACTTTCTTAAGGTTTTTCGATTTCGGGTTGCATGTCCATTTTACTGACGTGTCGGGCATCGATCATTACTTGAAAATCGCTGATTATATAAATCAAATAAGATTTTTATTGATAATCTTGGATAGATAACCAAGATTATCAAGGATAATTTCCAACCAAACACACTATAGGATTAATGTATGACCCTCTGCCAAATCCTATTTATCTATCCAATTAAACAAGCATTACAATTGTAAACAGCAAGACGAGTGCTGCTTCACATGGATCCAGGTACTACATGAAGCAAGGGGAAGTACGTTAATAAGCATACAACAGAGTAACATACTGAGACGTTTCTTCTCATAATTCCATCCGGGGGAACTCTAATAGCAATTGCAAATACGAAGTTGACTGGTAGAAATGATTCAAACAAGTGTACGTAAGTTTCTTCTAAATCTAGCCTTGATTCGATCCGTTCCATTTCATTCTAGAGGCAGCCTGACAATGATACCAAATGTCACCTTAAAGAGGTATCCATTGCTTGTGTAAAAATTAAAAACAGATGAATGTTAAATGTAGCTGCACAACTGGAACAGCAGTAGAGTGCTGATCAGATTGTGGAGGTAAATGCAGTATATGTAGCGGAACATTAACAATCTGCTACAAGCCAATTATAGCAGACATATTTAATAGTTCTTTTAAAATCGAAAACAAGTTCACTAACTTGCAATTCATATATATAGTTCAGTAGTGTCCTTCAAACAATATTTCCATTTGATCGAAAGATTTTGGATTGCTCTGATCCTACCTTAAGATTCTCTTTCACACAACTCAGCTAATACAGCAGTTACAACGATGCATAAGCATAAGTAATCATTATTTTAAGGTATTTTGGAAATAGTTCATAGGATCAATAATATGCAAAGATGAATGAAATGAATCTTAAATCTAATTTTGCTACGTGGAAAACAACTAACAACAGATCAGAACAAGTTATACCTGATTATCAAAAACTAAACTCTTTTTTTTAAAAAAAAAATTGCTCTCATAAACTATTTATTTTAGCTAAGATAAATGAAAACAAATATCATAAATTAAATTTAAATGCTTTTCAAATATTCATGGAATTTAACAGCGAATTATTTAAAAATCATAGAAAAAATAAATAGATACTGTTTGAACAACTTCAAGTTATTTACTCGAAGAGTAGAATAACAAATCACAACCTCTTCAATCAAATTTACATTTCTTTTGAGGATAATCAACCATTTAAAAAAAATCCAAAAAAGATAAGTAAAAAAATATCAGCCAAAATGTACATTGTTCAAAATCATGGACTTTGTGAGCCTCAGAGTCTCAACTACACAGTTGAAGTATCAAGAGATCAACTACACCAGTTTCTTCCATAGACACTAGTTTTTGGATCACAAAAGGAAGTAGTGTCTATGGAAGAAATCAAAATAAAAAAAATCTTAACCTCTGATCTTTCCCCCACTTTCATATTACATGCTAGCCTGTTGCTTGAGTTTTTGTTAAGAATATATTAAAAAGGAAGATTAATGGAAGATCACAAAATCCAAGACAATTACTCTGTGGCTTATTTGGAATATAACACGGAATGGCGCAATTTAGTAAAGAAAGAATTTTAAAGCGAATGTCTGTTTTAAGTCCACTTAACTTGTGCGAACACAAGAACCAAATGTTATAATTTACAAGAGCGACCAACATTTGTTTTCAATGAGCACTTCACCACCAACTGATATTAACCAGGAGCGCATGGACATGTCTGAAGCACAAACAAAATTATTTAGACTATTTCCCATCATCCTCATCGTCACCTTCAAGTCCAGCTTCATCGCCTAATCCTTCAAGGAGCGAGTCCACATCCTCACCCAACTCTGTCAGTCTAGTGCTGAGCTTTTCCACCTTGCTTTGCTCTTGTCCCAGGCAAATAAGTAGATCATTCAGTTCAGCTTCACTCTCCTTCTCAGCTGCTTCTCTTGCCTCTGCTTTGATTGTTTCAATATCAGGATGCTGGACGCTTCCACCTTTTCTCAACTCCTCTGCCTCCGATTCAAGACGGAAGTTCACCTGCTCCAGGCTGTTGTAAGCATCTGACAGACTTTTCAGGTCAGACTCCAGCTTTGCAGCAAGATTTCTGTAGCTGTTGGCTTCATCCTGGATCTTCGCTTTCTCAGCTGTAAGAATCTGAGCACATCGTCTTGCCTCATGAAGATCTTGGCGATGAGATTCATTCAGAACCCTCTCTCTACCACTGCTGGGTCCTTGGGAAATGGTTGATATGGTTGCACCCCCAGTCCTCAACAATTCCTCAGCTAAAGTAGCATTGCGACATAATAGGTCCTTCACATCATTTCCAGCAAATATCAGTTAAATCATCAAGCAAAGAAACCATAAATTGGAAAAATCAAAAAGGCAAGAAAAGAGAAATCCGGGAAGTGGATAAATTTGTTTGACCCTTGATAAAAAAAAATCCTTTTACTATAGGAAAATCGTATCAAAATTTCAAGACGGACCTGCATCTCATTGCATTGTGAAGCAACAAATACTTTCAACCTCTTGATGTAATCTCTATCAGTCTCTTTATCACTTTGCTCCAGTTCAGCTGGCAGTACTGCAACCTTATTTTTCGTATTGCTATATATCCCTAAAATGCTCTCTCTAATTTCTGCTTCAAGCTTATCAACATATCTAATGAACATTGAATCAAATATTTCCAGTAGGACAGGGTGCTCATGCTTCTGATTTGTACCATCATTTTCGACATCTTCAGCTTCTGCAGTACTAGCTGCACTAGATCTTCCAAGCGACTGGCTGTGTTGACCTAGTGTAGAAAGATGTGAAAGGAATTTTTGTAGCTCATCAAACTTCGAAAAGAAGTAACTTAAGCCAACCTTTTGGGTCAAAGCATCAACCACAAAAAAGGCATCTCTTTTGGTCTCGTTATTTCTATTGTATAGGACACATTCTCCAAGGACAATAGCAGCCAAACCCTGAACAGCAATACTTACTTGTGGGTTTGATACTAGACTTAGCAAATAGGTAAGATGTCCCGGTGATTCTAATAGGCAGTTCACAGCATTTGGGCAGTCAGCAAGCCAGGTGACCAGTAATTGGAGAAAAAGAGGTTGAATGTATAATAAATCTCCCTCAGATTTGTGGTTTTGCTTCTCATCAATGCTTCTTGATGAGGATGCAATAGCCAAATACTTCATGATACGGTGCAAAAGAGGCTCTGGTGAACTTAATGTTGGTACTGGTGCTTCAAGCTCAACCTTGAGAACCTGAAATGTTTTAGGGATACCTCAGCTTTCCACTTCGATTTGCAGATGAGCACTTGTATATGTAATATGCTAAAGACACTATAACCATTCATATTATCAACAAAACATAGTTTCACAAGATTTGTGGGAACAAAGGTTCAGTTAGAAACTAAAGAATCAGCGCGGTCAGAAAATGTACATACCAGTTCCTTGCATTTGAGATTGTTCTTCAGTATATGAGAAAGAACACATGCAGCCCTGGCACACTTCTGCAGTTGACAATTAAACATTTATTCTTGAATTTCATGTTCAGGTCGATGAAGGGAAAATGGAATTAAACATAAGTCCTATTATAAAAGTTACTGCAATCATTCAATAAGTCTTTTTCAAGTCAGTGCATGATATAGAATTGCATACGAGTATAGTTCCCAGCAGTTAACAGATAATGTAATAAAAAATTTCAAGACAATGCAGGGAACCTTGTACCATTCAGATTAATCATACCACAGGAAGAAAGTTGCTATAACAAATGTCTTTCATGAGCTACACAGAGATCATCAAATGAATAGTCATTAGGATGGCAAAAATATGAAACTACAGAAATCCTTCATGTTCATTTAACACAAGTAATCAACTAGAACCTATGAAATACATAAGATCAAAGAAAGGAAATTAAAAAGGAATCATAACAGGTATAACAGAGACCTAGTATTTAAACCAATTCATAAAATATGAATGGGACAAAAAAACATAAATTATGAAAAAGTGGCTGATAAAATTTGAGATAGACAATATGATTATTACAAAATCTTATGGGTTAATTTGAAAAACAATTGAGAATCAGAAACTGGTCAACTTACTTGTAAACATTAAAGACAGGAAAAACAGTTATCTAGAACTACCAGCTTATACTGGCAACCATCTTTCCAACTTACATAACTATCACGTGAGTTGACCAACGTTATGCAATAAACACTGCTGACTACTAAACTGAGATAAGATACAGGGGTGGAAAAATATAACAAACTATCAATCACTGGTCCAGAGAGTGAAAAGATGGAGCAGAACCATCAAGCAGCTACTGACATGTTCCCAATCTTTGCTAATGATGAAAAAGAAGAGGAAACATGAAAAGAGATACCTACAGTGTCAGACATCTTGCAGGTATATTTTGACAAATGTTAGAGAAACCATCCTGAAGACAAGATTACTTTAAAAAGGAGAGAATCCTTAAACTGACCTCAAGTTCTCCATTAGCCCCATTTGAGAGTAGAGCTTGCAAAAGCATACTGCCTCAAAAGAACATGTCAAACAAACAAAAATGTGAGAACCAGAGAATTAGATTCCAGATAAAGATTTTTTCTTAATAGAATAAAATCCAAACGAGAACATGTGATGCTGCAGAACCAAACAAACACTAGTCCATGAGAAGTTCAAATTGCAGCAAACCTTCCAAAAGGAATGCTACCACCAGAATCAATAATTGCATTGGAATTTGATTGTGTTATTGTGGACGCCAACATTTCTTGACCATCAGAATAACCCTTTTCATTTTCACAAAAGAAACAGAAGAAACTATTAGGATAAACAGATGCAAAGCAATATACAATAGAAGTACTATTTTATATGATAAATGAACTTTCTGCTGAGTGGGCAAAAATTAGGATATTTCACAGAACAAAGAGCACATTCAGAACAATCATTAATAATTCAAACAGCCATGCTGTGAACTCAGCATCAAGATGATGGGTTGTAATCAAAATATTATTAGCTCATGGAATGTTCCTTTTTCTGACAAATGAAATTGTTCTAATAAGAAAAGTTCAAATTTTCATCATAAAAACACCTAATGTTACCTAAATTGCATCTCTAACTTTTTGTAGCTATAGTAGTCTAACAGACATAAGATGTCATAACGAGTCAATGACTGCAGTCGATTGTAGCAAAAATAATAAAAAAAAAGGTGGAATCCGCCATCCAGTGGCCCCACACGATCAGCCCCATGGCCATCTGTGAGGAGGTAAATCAGGAAGTTGTAGTTGGCCACTGCAGGGAGGGCATTTTTCTCGGATTTGCTGAGATTCAAACCCTTGCCCATCGTAACAATATCTGCCCCGCAAATAGCCAACTCAACCGTGCCCCGGGGGCGTCAATGACTGCGGTCAAGCCCATTGGCAACAACTTCTATTTTTACCTCTATTTTAGCTATTGGGATAATCAATGATTTTCATCAATCTTACAAATCGATTAGAGTTAAATGGATTAAAATCTAACCTGGCACACACAAAAGATAATCCTTCTGTATGCTGTTACAGGAAAAATTAACTTTTTGACTGTGACGTCTCCTTTCTGATCGTGATGTCATCACAGGAAGGATTAAGATACCTTTTTCTTCTGAAAGTATACCTTTATATAAATGAAAGTATGATATTAATCTTTTATAAGAAAATGGCCTACTTAGATGCAGACGATACTCTGATTATCTGATGTCTTATACAATGAGGCATGAGAAATTGTCATTTTCAATGGATTTTATACAAGGTAGTTTTCCTAATGCTACATTTTCAAACCAAAACTAGTGGAACTTAGCAGTGGCTTTAACAAGAGGTCATTCAAACAAAGATCACAACCTCAACTAATACACGATCAGGTACCCACTACCCAGCTCTATTTACCTCCAAACAGAATGTCATTCAATATTTATTGTGGGGCATACTATAACTTTTTCCTATTTATGTACTAAATCGGCACCAGCTTAGATGTATACTCTGAGAGAATTTAGGATAGATAATTTAGTCTCACATGACCAATGTAACCACAGGTGGTATCATATTGATGTATATTATATGCAGATGTAGTGTCTTCTTTTCTTGACCCGTCGTACTCAGGACTAGAATGGAATGAGTAAATGAATTAAAGTTGAAGGTGTATGATATAAGGAAACTAAAGAAATTTATAGTTAATAAAATTAAAATTATTTTGAACATCATTATAGAGATAGTCTGCCAAAAATTCTCTTTTCTATTTCCATGAAATAATAGAACTCTATTCTATTACTCTCAATTTCTACATTGATATACCATTCCATTAATATGTTACACCACAACAATAGCAAGTGATCAATCAATCAACATAATTTATAGATGCATGATCATCACATACTTCAAATGATGAGAAGAGATTATAGACCAAAAATCTTGAAATCATTCATAAAAATTTGACTTGATGAGAGGAGACTCTGAACAGTTATGGTCGAAATTATTGGAAGCTCGGAAGTCAAGAAATAACCTCACAGAAGCATTTGAGGGCATAATCAGCTGCTATGAATTCCTGAATAGCAGAGGCACGTAAAACGACACGAAATGCAGCACTCAAGGCGGGCTCGAGATGAGGTTCTTCTCCAACTAACTTACTTCCAAGGATGAGGAGATTGTGAGGATTTTTAATAACCAAATTCCCTATGCATCGCAATGCCTGAAAGTAAAGTTCACACAAGCATAAAACAAGAATGGAAAAAGTAATATAATTTTAAGCTAAACTGAAAAGATTAAATATTGCAATAGAACAAGATGTTTCACAGTTGAAAGAAAGATTATACATAACTGCAGAAAAATAACTCAGGAAAAAGGATGAGTTAAATTATTAACAGGTGCACTCTGAAACAAGCTGAGCTTAGGTTACTACAATAACAATGCGCACATGGATCCATCTTGAAATGCAAGAGAAACATATTAAAAAAAATGTTGTCTATAACTAGGGTAACTTACCGAAGAACGCAAAGCAACTGGAGCCCATTGACTTTCAATCCCCAAGAGCAAAAGATGGTCCAAAATTTTTTTCTGAGTTGATTTGCAAAACACAAATTTTGCATTTCAGATAAAGGAGGATAAGATAAGCTTCAAAAGTAATGAGAAGTTGTACCTGAGCTAATGCAGTTTGATTTGCAAGCCTACTAGAATCTTTATCTGGTTCACTAGTCGAACCTCCAACCAGAAGCAGTCGAACAGTTTCCATTACACTAAGCAGATTTATTGTCTAACATCACAGAAATTTCAGAAATTGAGAATGCTCTGTTACTTCATTGCTAAGATACCATCATGTATCTCTAGGTGCTAAAGTACATAGATTCATACCTTCTGCTGAGTAAAATTGTAAGCACTGCCTCTACGAAGTTTCAATATTGATACTAGAGGATCAAATCCAATAGTCTCCTTCAGCAACATCTGAATCATGTGTTTAATAAATCAAATATAATTCCAATGTATAACTGAAAATCTTGAAGGTATTAATTATTGCTAGAGGATCAAATTCAATAATACCTGATTGGATGCATTATTACGAATGAGATTATTCAGCAATTCAAGAGAGTCCTGTTTAACAACAAAGATATTATTCACATGCAATGAACACTTCCAGGCAATCGATCCTAGAGGCACTATTGACTAACAGAAAACCAAGAGGTTACAAATTCCTTGAGCAGCTAACAGAAGAGTCAACAAGAACATGATAATAATGTGAGGAAACATCGAAAACTTAGTTAAAAACTAGTGTCAATTTAATACAAAAGGCATTAACAAATTTCATGAAAAAAAGTGGAAAACCGTACGTAACCTTAAGGACTAAGTATTTTCATTGTAACTTTATGTTGATTTGCTCTTAACTGTGGCCTTAACCTTATGGAATAGAAATCTCACCAGCTACACAAGTTTTCATGAAAATATACATTCTGAAAGGTTTAAAACTACATTTATCATCTAGATTCTGTATCAATCTTTAATATGTGTTCCTATTCCAAGAAAATAGACTTGCCTAATTTACAACATGATTGTGGAGAGCAATTTTTTTACTCTGAACATTTGATGTAATATTATAATCTGGTCTGCGCTCATGACCTTCTACACCATATCAAAATTTTCATTGGATGACAACTTATCCCAAAAACTTAAGTTGTTAGAAAACAAGAAGAAAAAAAAACAATTAGATGTATTTCTTGTTTAACAAGTACAACTCATTCCAAAGTGTACAACTAATTAATTCACATTGACTATATCTTCTAAAGACTAAAGAGGTCTTCTTAGTATTTACTTGAAAATTAATTGCAATGTTATAAAAGAAGGTACTTTTGCTTATGGCCTCTTTATCATTATATCATCATAGGAAGTCATTCCGTGACCACAAAGTTTCAGAGAAGACCTTGTTAATGTTGTACGAGCATAAGAAGTTCATGGTAATGTGTTTTGTAGTGGAATCAGGTAGGTATAATGTGTACATATAAGAAACTTGACTACTATTTGTTGCACTAAGACTGGCAGAAGTAGGAAAATGATGTTCCAATTGATCAAAAGGTTACATTTATCAAAAACCAGAATGAAGATGTAAATAAACAACAACACTAGAAGAAACAATATTCACCTGCACAACCACACCTCCTTCAGAATCCCCTTCTTCTTTAATAATACTAAATATCTTTTCGAATGCACCTTCAAACACTACAATTTTTTGAATCTCCTGAAGATCAATAACAACTAGTTAAAGAGAAATTGCTAATGGTACATTACTTCAAACTTCAAATTATTACCATTGGGAGACCCACCTCTGCTTGACGTGTCAAATAAGTGAGCAGAAGTAAGGCTTCATTCCTAATGACCTAACATAAGAATTAAACCATCAGCTCAAAGCAGAAGTTATATTGGCTAATATGGATTCATACAAAATAAAATAAATAAAAAAGAAAAGGAAACATATTTGAGCAAGAATCTAAATAAGCAACCATAATTCCAGGTTGTCAAAGTACCACACAGCATACGAGCTAAGGAAGTGCATCCAGAAGGCTTAACGATTAGAAAAATAATGTGAAAATCTGAAATGAGGAGAAAGCTAGGTGTGAGCTGAAGTGAAGTGTTTGTCAAATTGAACCAGTAAAAGGAAGAGCTAAGGAACAGACATTAACTACAGCCTGTGATAAATATTTTGTGCTGACTAAGATTAAATTAGACAGAAATAGAAGCAATAATGCTAAGGATGAAAAATTAAAATCAAATATCAGTATCATCCATACTAATGTGGAAAGATACTAAATGTCTTACAAGGACTGAACTTCATAAAATGCATATAAAATGAGGCCACATACTTGGATAGCATAAATCCTATGAAATGTCATCATATAACTAGATATGTATCACTTGAAAGTTTAGCAAAATCACAGGTCCAAGAGAGAATTACTCAGCAACAATGTATTTAAAAATAGGAAGAATTTAGAAATTTCCTTTCTTTATGAAAATTGAAAAATCTATAGCCATTAACAGATTCATTTCCATAACCACATATAAAATCATACGAGAAACTAAGGATACTGTATAGGTATTTAACCAAGACCAAACTGTTTACTGAAATAAATCCTATCCTATGAAGCCTACCACTAAAATGGAATATCTCTGGTTAAGGAGATAAGCTCACACTAAATTTTGATGGAACAAGAAGTTACTATAAATTAAATTAAGCCACAAGCCTTAGCTATGACAAATTGCATTGATGCAAGTATGACAGTAGCAAAATAGCTTCATTTCTCCATGAGAGCTTCTTTAACATTAGGTAATTTAGGAACAACAACAACAGCCATCCAAATAATTGATATAAAACTAAATGAACAGTTGAGGTTCTAACCTCACGATCCATAAGCATATCCATTAACCTAGTTATGCCACGAGGAATGGAAATAATTTCTTCTTGTATTCTGCATATTAGATAAAAGTTGCATAGGTACAAAGAAGAAGAAAAAATGGTGAACAAGCCACAATTACTTTCTTGCATGATTACCTATTGGGGGAATGTGTGAGGAGGGCAGTTATAATCTGAAGGGTGTAATATCTGACATAGAAGTCATCCTCCGACTGCACAGAACCAAAATGTAAGTACAAGGTGGAGAAGCAAGAAGAAGAGGCGTCACTTAGTTACCAATAAACTTAGAAGAAGAGAAATATTCTCTGATTCTCTGGAAATAAGATCTGAATTCACTAAAGCTGGTTGAACCACGTTTTTCTGCCCTTGTGCAGTTTCTATGGGAGTTAAGGAACTCAGAATAGTCTCTAGTGCACCGCGTATCAACTCAACATCAACACGTTCTTCCTTTAGAACATTAAGAAGAACAGGAAATCCTGTTTAAAGGAAGGAAAAACAAATAAGGACTAACTGGAACCAGAAGATTATGTACTACAGACTTAAAAATAGCAGTACCCATAGCCCCAAATGACATCTGAGCTGTACTGCTTTCTGCAACAAGAGACTGGAGATTAAGCATAGCTGATCGCCTGTCATCAGCTAGTACACCATTGCTTATACGGTCGAGATACTTTTCAATATAGCTGTCAATATAAAATGTGATCAATGTAATTATAAAATCTATTCAAAAACAACATGTGGAAACATAAAGGTTAAATCTTTCAGTGTCATAGAGAAGGCGTTTTTTCAGAAGTGTAGGCCATTGAAACAACCTTTGTTCATCTGAGACCATGATATTTATTGTTTATATTACCAAATCATTCCATACTGGTATCGTTGAGATTTAGAAACGAGCTACACACAAAATGTTCCACTTTCATTACAAATATGAGAGAGAACCAGAAAACAGAAACAAGATGCAGGATGATTTAAGATTAAAAAAAATAAAAGAAAACTGGTCAGAAAAAAAATTGAATTCTCAACTATCAACTGTTCCTCCATTTAATAAGATCAATAAAAGACGGTCCGATGCACGAAGCTCCCGCCAATATAGTCCGGGAAGGGTCTATTGTACGCAATCTTACCCTGCATTGCAAGAGGCTATTTCTGCAACTTGAACCCATAACCTCCAAGTACACGGCAACAACTTTGTTGTTGCGCCAAGGCTCTTCTTAATTCCATTTAATAAGATCCATATGAGAGATTATTCTATAATGAAGTTTCCAATTTCGGGCTATCAAATCTCCCCAACATCATGTTGTGGAAATAATAGAGAATCATAATAAATCCAGAACAACAGGTAATTGTATATTAAATATGTATATGGCATCCAAGTAAATCAACATATGAACAAACTTAGATATTGATCATGAAGAAGTTTCATGTTTGGCAGGCCAATGTAAATAAACAATCAAATTCAATTCAATCACTTGGGTGCACAAATAGCCAGCCACAAGATACACTATTTAAACTCAGAGATCAATCTCAAACATATTTTAGTGAATAATAGATTAACTAAGTAATGCAGAAGATAATATCTTCAAGCATTTTTAACTTTTAAAGTATTTGCTAAGAAGACAACCTTGTTCCTGCTGTTTTTCATGAAGGAAATGATAAATTGTATTTTAGTATTGTGTTGAGCATTTTGGAATTGCTGTAGATAAATCACCACAAGTGTGATATTTTAAACTACTTCCGGCTTATCTCCAAAATTGTCAACTTGTGAATAGTGCCCCAAGTGACAACTTTGCATGAACGGGAGCATTCAGAATTCAGGTTTTAATGGCACTCTCAAATGCTAACAAGCAGAGATGACCAGGATATTTTTCTTCGAAAGAAAACTTGCATTTTATATCATAAAAAATGCTATGCTCAGAAAAAAATCTCTAAGGAAAACCTCAAGGAATGACGTGACAATTTACATGCAGTGATCCTCAACGGGTTCACCGTGCCTCCTAGGGTATAGTTTGATTCGGGAGGGGGGGGGGGTGCCGCCGATGGTGTCCGGACGACAATCGGACGTATGCATGCAAAGTGTCACGTCATTCCTTTATATCACAACTCAGAAATAAATTCAACACTTCAATCACATGAACTGCGTATATCAAGCATGTAACACTCTGTTACTTAAAGTCAAATCACAATGTATTCACTGTAACAGAATATATATAAACACATCATTATTCAACTATGACAAAAATACATGTCAATCATTAAATAGATTAACAGATTAGTATTATTTAAGTAGAAGTCCGTAATACCTATCTTCATTTGAAGTAGAGTTCTCATTACCGAAGACAAGTCCACCAACACCCTGCATGCAAATTGTTGTCAAAGGAAAGCCATCTACCCAATATAGCAATGGATGCTCACTAACTAACTATAAGAAGCCACGTTAGAGCAATGTTAGAAACAAAAAGAAATTTCAAGCCAGCAATTTGTCTTATTGTCAACCAAAATATCAAGCAAGCTGTTTAAGGTTTAAGACATCAGCACATAAACCTTATTCGCTCTATATAAGTCTTGGCACTGAAGATTGCAAAATTTCAGAGAGATACCTGGGCAACAGCATTGAGATTAAGGCGGCCAATCTTGAAATCCATCCTGAAATGATTCGTCAAGTATAACTAAGCTCCTTCCTAGCTACAGATTTGAACAAAATAAAAATAAAAAATAAAGAAGGGGGCGGCGAAGCTTTAAAATGGTTTGGAAACAGCTGCCACGAGACAGAACGAAGCCCTAATCTCGATGAATGAATACCTCCAGTAAAAGAGCGAGGAGAGAAACCCTAGAACAGATCAGACCGACTGAATAATCTCGAGGGGCTTAAGGAGACTTAGGATCAATCCCCACAAAATTGGCAATTGCGATGATATTAGCAATCACAAATCTCGTGGAGAAGAGCCGGAAGAACAGAAGAACCGATAGCCGACAACGAGAATACAGCGTATACTCTGTTGCGAGACTAACGATTAGGTCTCCGCTCCGATTGCAACGGCTGAGGAATGGACTCGATCTCCTTTGGGAGAACTGCGAAGGTGGGCGGGGCGAAGCAGTTACGTGCGACCGTGAGTCGAGAGTTGGAGGCGGCGTCGGAGGTTGCCGGAGTTGATCGCGCGATGATGCAGTAGAGATTGGGGATCAACCGATCGAGGAGAGAGGGAAATGAGGAGCAGACCAAATTAACTCTTGTTGCTTACCTTTCTTTTCTTTTTTTAGTATAAATACAAGTTTGATCGTATCAAAAAAAAAAATCCCTATTAACGTAGTTTGGAATTGTTACCTACAATGGCCTTGGATGAGATGAGTTGGCAGGGAGGTTAAGGGCAAACGAATATTTTTTTTATCACATGAAATTGTTTCCTACAAACTTATTGGCTGATGCTTCTTTGTGGATCTCCTTTGTCTCCGGATTATTTTCATCGATATTTCTTAGCATACTTGATATATTTCATGTTCATAGTGTCAAAGTATAATTGAGATCGTGTGGTTACTAGAATAAATTTTGAGATTAATTTTTAATAGGTTAAAGTATGCTATTAGGGTGTCGAACCTTTCCATACAAAGGATTATTGTGTCAGAATAAAATATTCTCTATAATTTATTTATTTGTATCTAGTCAGAGCGCCACTAATGCTGGGACGTCTAGGATGAATGTTATCATCTTTTACACTAATATAAGTCAATTCCCTAAAGCGTCAATTTTTTAGACGTCTAAGATGAGTGTTATCATCTTTTACTCTAATATAGGTCAATTCCCTAGAGCGTCAATTTTTTAGACATCTAGGATCGAATCTTAGCCCGAACAAATCAATAGATGAATTTTCTTTAATAAACAATCGATCTAAGAATGCTGGGTTGATAGACGCCAATTAATAGATAAGTTTTTCTTAATAGATAGTTGCTGAGTTGATGGGTCACTGATTGCGAGTACTTTTCGATTTACCTGATAATTAATGTAAAACTTCTATGGGACCAAATTGATGATCCCTAAAATTTATCAAGGTAAACACCCCTAAAATTTATCAACGCAAGCAGGATACATGGTGCCAATTAAAAAGTAGAGGTCAATTTGCCTTTTACGAACATGGTGCAACGATTAAGACATAATAGATATTCTCATAGTATCGTGATTCAATCCTAGACATTTTGACGAACGAAAAACTTACTGGATAATCGTGGACTAAGTACCCATGTATACCCATAAGTTTATCTTCGCAAGCATTTGAAGGTTATACAGGGACGACGAAAACCGCAAGGATTATCTATTGACGACTTGATGCTACATTCCCGTAATTTATCTTTGGAAATCCATAGGAAACTTTTATAAAACTAAATTGATGGTCTCTATAATTAATTAGATCATAAAAATCGATTTGGGTTATAAAAAAACATATCAATTTGATCATATATGAAAATCTTTCAAACTGTAACTATATAATATAAAAACGATAATTCCATAAAAAGGGGATTGAATGGCTGAGCTAGTTAGGTCCAAAAGTTAAGAAAATAAAATTTTAAGGTTCAAAAACAAATTATTTTTATAAAAAAAATAATAAGAAACCATCTCACTAACTAAAGTGTATTAAGGGAGTGTTTGGAAGAGCTTCTGCTACCTATTTTTTAGATTCTGGCTACACAGAATCACTTTTGAATGTTTGGGAAGGCTAGATTCTGTTTTAGCTTCTGTTACTTTTACTCAAAAGTTAGAAGCAAGAATTTGATGCTTCTACCTGCTTTTGCTTTTTTATTTATAATATAACATTAAAAAATAATATTTATATCCTTAAACAATATAACATTTTACCTGATTGCCACTTGCCGCTATATATATATTATATTTATATAAATTATATTATTTTTATTTTTATTTTTTATTAATTTTATATATTTTTTCAAACATTCAAATTATAAAAAAATTAATTTTAATACTATATTTAAAATATAATAATAATTATATCACTATTTAAAATATAATAATAATTACGTGAACAAATTATTGATAGTATCAAAATTATATTTAAATAATTAAAAAATGATTAATTTATATAGTTTAAGGATATTATTGTCATTCAATTAAAAATTAAGCTTGGAAGCAATTATTCTCCCAAACATTCAAACTTTATGTTGTATCAGCTTTTGGCTTCTATTTTCAAACACTGCTTACTTTAGCTTCTTACTAACTTCAATAATACTTATAGTTTTACTTAATATATATTGGTTAATAAGTAACTTCCAATAAATATTATTCAGAAAAGAATCTATTCAAAAAAAAAGTGGTGCTTCCAGAGAGAATGGAATTAATAATTATATTTGGATTAAAAAAAAAAAAATAAGAAAATAATCAAAAATGAATTGGCCAAGTTTATGTACTTGGTTATTATATCACCCAGAAATGAATTAAGTCTTGCAGATAAAAGTTTGAACTCCCGTGTGCCTGAAAAGGTTGGATGAAGTTCCTACATAAGAATTAGCACCAGGTTAAGAATCTCAGACACAAAATGTATTCAATTACAAACCAAGATGAACAAACCTCATATCGTTTCTGAATGCACCATTTGCAATTTAGATAAGATTGCACAACAAGAGTCAATGCCACCCAATCATTCATGGGCAAAATGGATTGGATACAATGCAATTTTAACCAAAGCAAGCCGTATAGGTTAACAAAAGAAACTGCATGATACAGAATGAAATTAAAACCTTATTTAAGATAGCATTATGTTCAAAGCAATATGAATTGTTTACTGAGACAAAATTCAATGAGGTAGATATAAGAGTCCTGGAAGCCAAAATATGAAGAAAAGGTAGATATAAAGGTGTTTCAATAGGTAGAAGTGATTAAGTCACCAAAGACCCTTGGATATGTAGTATGATGAGTCTAAAGTTGAGACTGTACTGGGGCAAAACTATGGAATATATTTTATTCTTTGACAAGCAGTAAAATTTTTGTAACAGAAGGATGTCAAAAATGACAAACTAATTTCCTGCTCTGTGAACCAAGGAGATAGTAGCATATTTCACACTTGTAGAAGAACTATCAGCCAACTAAGTTAAACCACTAAGACAGCTAAATGTAATCTTCTTCAGCTAAAGTCCATTTTCAAAAGGGGAAAGCATGGAGAAAACTAACATATTCCAGCGCATGGGATATAACAATGTGCAGAACAAGTACTCCAACAGAAAACAGAAAGGCTTAGTCACAATCCTACTCGCTGGAAAATAGATAGAAAATAATAAAAAATATAAGAGATGATTAAGAACTAAATATGGTAGAATAAAAAACACTACAAGTCAACAAGTTCATACTTACTGTTCCAGTTGATCAGCAAATTGTGCAACAGTGCAACCTTTTGGTTACATTGATTGGCAGAAGTTGTCACTTCCTCGCTTTGAAAGAGATCAGCCGCCTGTTCAAAGTACATGATAGCCAGGACTAAATCCTGCTCTTGCTCACATAACACACCAAGATCCTGTAAGATGATAGAAATTCACAGAAAAAGAAGATCAAATAACTAAAAACATCTGAAATTCATACATACAACATCAACAAAAAATCAGGGAATAAAAAGTAACACCAATTCTATCCAAGCACAAAATCTGGAGAGTTTTTATTCTCAAAACTATTATAATTGCAAATTACAGAGTAGCATAACACAGCTCATGAATAGAGAATGCTGCGAGTGCCCACTTAGCAGCAAAAACCAGATAAGTAATTAAAATACAAAGAATTCCCCCTACTGGTGCATGATAGCCAGGACTAAATCCTGCTCTTGCTCACATAACTCACCAAAATCCTGTAAGATGATAAAAATTCACAGAAAAAGAAGATCAAATAACTAAAAACATCTGAAATTCATACATACAACATCAACATAAATTCAGGGAATAATAAGTAACATCAATTCTATCCAAGCACAAAATCTGGAGAGTTTTTATTCTCAAAACTATTATAATTGCAAATTACATAGTAGCATAACACAGCTCATGAATAGAGAATGCTGCGAGTGCACACTTAGCAGCAAAAACCAGATTAAGTAATTAAAATACAAAGTCACGTATAATTGCATCACCTTGCAATATCTTGCAGCCATGTTTAGTTTACCAATCTCTAGGAAAAGATTAACAGATTGCTTTAGTGACTGGGCAGCATCTGCATCGACCTGGATTATGTTTTTGAGGTACAAATAGCAAAGTAATTACTAGAAAATGCTTAGACACCCTTTGACAACATCAAGATGTTAATTAGTAATGAAACTGGAAGCAACAAGAAACATGAAACTCAAACATTTAAAACAGCCAAGGAAGTAGCAACTTGTTTGAATAATGGAGACACTCAATTAAGCTTTGTTCAGATGATTATATACCTTAAATTGAGATTTTCTTGTAGCAATTTGCTGCATCGACATATGACAAGGCAGCTTCATGCTTGCTGTCTAACTGCATAGTGGTATCAAGTACCAACATAGATGATTAAACACAATTTAAACTAATGACGTGTCAAACTACTCATCCTATTGAACTAAAAATAATATTATCTAACCTTCAATTGACAGTCAGCAATTTTGATGTACATGGATCCAGCTCTGTCTCCTGCAATGAAATTAATCTTTTATATATATGAATGCAATCCGTCCAATAAAGCTAAACTTTATTGTAATTATCTTACAGTAATTTCCAATCCTACTGATGTTAATTTTAGTTGTCATAATCATCATCCATCAAGCATACTCTCACCTATTAAAGGTCCGCTGCATGGATCATCCCTTCATTGAATATACAAATATATTATCATTGGCAATATTTAAATCTCCTAAATTGCTTTTAATTACATGGAGTATAGTTAAATTTGTGCAATTCTGAATTCACTAATTCAAATTTTGTAGTCATGTATCTATTTGCTAGACTTATATCTGTATTGAAAAATATATCATGCATAAATTTGCCAACATAAATTGATAGACCTATGAATGCAATTTTTTTGGTGATATAATCAAATAAAGCAGTCCTTATTTGATTGGGATTGCATATGTGTATATAGATATATTCCCAGCTTAGCCATTGGATATTCACATTATGCAATTTGAAGTCTATCAAATAACCACTCTAAAATATCTGCAGCAAAAGCATTTTAAAATCTCATAAATGACATTGAATATCATCTGGACGTGCTTTGAAAGCAGAAAAATGAAAAGAAAAAAAAACAATTGCTATATCAGCAGAGATTTCCGTAGACCTCAAAGGGTCTGATCAGTTTCACGAACACGAATAACATATTTGAAGGACAACAAATGACATTCATGTATTCCTGTCAAATTGCTAATGGGCATCAAATGACTAGTTGACCTAAATGTTATTGCAATAAAAATTACAGCTGTTTACAATTAGTTAAAGATATTGAATGCTCCTAATTCAACCTACAAAGTTCTAGGATTCACTAGATTCGCAGCTAGAAGTGGAAATTACTACCCACAGTCAACATTTAACAAAAATGCCTATGTAATCGCCTTCCAATCGGATTTCCAATGGGATATAAAACTAGATCCAACAAGCGCAATACAAAATTGCTTGAGATACTCCGTTCAACCGGAGACAATCCAGATAAGGATCTTTTCATTACTAAAACTTTTTATTGCCCCGCGGAAAAATAAAACAACTATATACACCAAAGAAGGGTGAAAGAAATGATTTCTCCAACCAGACACAAATATACAATGAAAAACATGCAAACCCAATTTCCACAAGGGAAAGAAGCATGAAGAGGCAAGAAAAATACAATTTGTCGCGAGCTTGAAGCAATCGGCAGCCTTTTCGAACAAGTCGGCCACGTCAATCGTACTTGGATCCGAAGAATCCCCATCCGAATAGCTTCTTCTCCGCCTTCTGCGCGAAGTCCTCTCCCTTGGCGTTCTGATCGTCCATCTCTTCTTTCCTCAACGATCCGGCAGCTTCTTCTCCGCTCCAGAGCTAGAAAGGACGCGGAGGCCGCGTCGATACGAACGAGGAAAGCAAAGAAAACGCCGATAAACTTGCATACTTTCAAATGGAGCAAAAATACTTTTTTTTTTCCCATTTACATATATGCCCCTAGTTTTTATGAGCTTTTGAGGGGGCTCTTTTTGGTGATTTGACTTGGGATCTTGGTCGAGATCGAGCAGGAGGGCAGGCGCTTCTTCTTCTTCTTCTTCCTAGCCCACCGCAAATCGGCCTTCGCGTCTCATCTACTCGCCTCGTCAGTGGAAAGGCGACGGCCGCCCCACCTCTTGGTTCTGAGAGGCGGAACCTTTGGGCGTCGGAAGGCCGGTTGGGGTGGTCGATCTCCGTGAAAAGGGAGGCCGAGCGCCACTTGATATCGATTTGAAGGCATGATGGATTCATTGACCCTTGGCGGCTTCCGGTCGCTTTGCCACTCGCGCCCGTCCTTTCCGTCTCACATCGATTCCAGAATGGCGGCAACCACCGCCGTGATCGGTCCGCCCGACCTCCGCCTCTATTGCAATGTCTTACCTTTTGTCCCTCGTCTTCGTGGGTCCTTCCCGGCCATGGATCCACCGCGATGCGTCGGGTCGGGTGATCTCCTGGAGTCTAGCGATGAGATCGCTGCCCAGTCCTTTGCTGGAGGAGTTCCTCCTGAATTGGTGGAGAAGATGGCTTACGACGCCCTAGTCTGGAGCTCACTAAATGGACTTGTCGTCGGTGATAGGCGCGTTCAGGTCCCTTATTCTGTTCCGGCTTCTCCACGACGAACTTGCTATTTGCATTTTCCCCTTTACTTTTTGTGTTTAACTATTAGATATGAGATTCTAAATATGTATATAATCATGGCTTATAGTTTATAGGAATTTTTCTCATTAGTTCAAGTTTACCTAGATTTTCATTGTGTATCCTCCCAATTTATTTTTCAATTTATGTACTTTATTGATTCCTGTTTCCAGTACTGTTTTTCAGTTCATCTACATGTGCAGCTAACTATTCCATGCAGGATTTTGAGATTGAATCATATAAAATTTTAACGCAGGATTGGATAAATGTTCATACAGGGTTCAGGAACTGTTCCTGGTATCGGTCTAGTTCATGCTCCATTTGCTCTGCTCCCCATGCCATTTCCTGTAAAGAATTGGAAGCAGGCATGTCATTTGGCTCCGGTTTTTAATGAGCTCATTGATCGTGTCAGCTTGGATGGAAAATTTTTGCAAGATTCTTTATCCAGGTTTCTCTAATTGTTTTCGTACTTAGGAGCCAGGCTTTTATTGTAGTGGCAGAGATTTAAACTCATTCACAACAATGTTATTTTTGGTTTCTAGTCTCTCACTCCTATTATTTACATTATGTAGCACCAGTAAACTAAGGGTGCAAATAAAGGTCTGTTATGATGATTAATTAAACTATGAAAGTATGAGAAGCAAATAAAGACTAAACAAACTAGGGTCTGTGAGGAAATTAATTAAAAGCAGAAAAATTGAGAACCAACTAAGTTAAATAAAAATATTTTTTCAAATGAGGAGTGATTTGATCTGGATAATGTGAGCTTGTACTGTTGCTAGTGTTTGTTATGCTTTGTTATGCAGGTGCTGATGATGGCTCCCTTGAAGAGGATAAACTTCAGTGCCCTAAATCTAAGAAATAAGGCTAATATGTAAATAGATTGGTTGGATTAATCAAGAATGGGCAAACCTTAATTAATTTGACTTTGAAAGTTTGTACAATGCCATGTGATTTGTGATGTTCAGTAAAGGGCGCCGAAGTAAGTGAGGCAGCAGCTAGGATCAAGGTCAAATCAAATCTACATATTCTTGACTTCCACATGCGCGAAGATTGAAACATCAATGTTGGCAGTAGACATCGATCGATGGTCTCTTGAGTGGGAAGCACCGCCTGAAAGGGAGGTAGTAAGACTTGGGGAGATTGCTAGGAAGTCAGTGTGGGTTGGGTAGAAATGGGTTGTGGTCGATTTGGCATGTGGGGTTTATTGAGTGTTTGATTGATGCAATGATGCTGGGGACACAACAAGCATGGAGGAGGGGGAGCTAGCAAAGTGGTTGTAGTGGGAGCTCGACATTGTGCAAGAGAGTAGAGATTGGGGAAGATTGGCTCGTGATCTCCCTTGGCTTTTGTTGCTAAATTGGAGAAAAAAATGATGATCGAGAGTCAAACAATGGGGAGAAGAGCCCACACAAAAAAGTGACACTTTGTTCTAGAAGAGAAAGAGGAGTATTTGGAAGCAAACTGAATAGGAGTTTTTGGCTATGCTTTCACTTGATACAACATGAACTGCTCATGCCGCCAAACAACTAACTCTCAACGAACGACAAAGCAATTGATATTATAAAGTAAAGATGAGATGTATGAAGGATCCTAAATCCTTTTTATAGACTCATAATACGACTGAGCTGTTGAGAAAATCCTAACTTATCTCTAAATTGTAACAAACTTTTAAGGTAATGACAATCAAATATTAATTTTTTTAGAAAACAAATTCTAATAACTTGTTGAAAACCTTAATGACGTCCCTTGCCTTAATTGACAGAATTGTTTGAATTTATCATTGTTTTCCTCAATAAAATGAGGACAATATATCTATTTCTGCAGTTTGTGCTAGCTTCTATTTTCTCTCTTGTAAATGCATGCAATAACTTTTCAATGTACTGAAATGAATATATTTTGCACATCTTTTTTTTTTTGATGTTATTATATTTGATAATGACCAAATGATAATATCACCAAAAATTGAATTATTTTATGAAAAAAATCTAAACTATGAACAATATTTTGTCTTCCATCCTTATTGGCTTTTAAATACCTAGATTGTGTTCTTGAACCAACTGTGAGTTGCATTTTAAATATTATCTTAATGATGCAGAACAAAGAAGGTGGACCCCTTTACTGATAGACTCCTTGATATACACTCAAAGATGCTGGAAATGAATAAAACTGAAGTGATTCTCTGTACTAACTTTTAATTTTCCTTTTTTCAGCATCTAAGATTCCGCTAATAAACTTTTTAACAGATAATTTATACTTTTTTGTTCATTAGTTCTCGTGCTGTATTAACTCGAACTACAACATACCAGGATATTCACCTGGGTCTGCACCGGTCAGATTATATGCTGGATGCTGAAACTAATCTACTACTACAAATAGAGTTCAACACCATTTCATCTTCATTTCCTGGTCTTAGTTGCCTTGTCAGTGAGCTTCACAAGTTAAATATCACTCTCAACTTGTTCCTTTTTTGTTCTGCAGTTTTTTCTCTTGCATCTCTCAGATTGTATATCCATATCACTAAGTTGGACCAACTTGGAGCTTGATTTTTTTTTTTGATAAAAGCAAGGAGTAATTTTTCCTATTAAAATAGCAAAAAGAAACATCAACTCGTTAAGTGCTTGGACTGAGAATTTTGTTTGTAATGTTGTTACCTGAATCACTTTGCAGAAATTTGCTTAACTCTTATGGGAAGGAACTTGGAATGGATTCAGAAAGAGTTCCTAGAAACATGGCTGTAAGTGGATTTGCAGAGGCATTAGCCAAAGCATGGAATGAATACAATAATATCAGGTTGGATACAAGAAATGTATTGGTTCTTACCTATAATCATGGATGAAAGCTCCCTAGTTCACCGTTTATATTTCAATTCAGTGCTGTAGTTATGGTGGTTGTCCAAAATGAGGAGCGCAACATGTATGATCAGCACTGGCTCGCTGCTGTTCTAAAAGAGAAATATCCTTGTAGTATCGCAATATATTCTCTCTTTTTTTGGTGTAATTTTTCATGTTAATGAAGGATATGATAAATCATTTAGGTTTACTGTCAGGTACTCTCTTCATATCACGTCTCTGTCTAACATTATGATTTTGTGATTTCTTATTCGAGTTGTTTGTTAGAGGTTATAGTGATTGCATTAATATAATATTGCTTGGCATCTTATCTGAAAAGATGTATTTCAATTTCATATATTTAGATATGTTATCTTGGTACTCTTCCTCCTAGGTTTTTTCCTTAAACATTTTAACACACATGGCATACTTACTATCCGCAAAACCTTATCAGAAATAGAAGCACAAGCTCAAATTCTTCCAGATGGAACACTTTCTGTGTATGATACTCTTGTCCATTAATCAACTTTGGTTTAAACTGTGCATGAGTATGCCTACAGCAATTGTACTTGAATGCAGAGATGGACAAACAGTTGCTGTCATCTATTTTAGAGCTGGGTACTCACCGAATGATTATCCTTCAGAAACAGTTAGGAATATTCTGCGGTCTTATTTATTTTAATATACTTGGTTATCTGACATGTTTGCATCATACATGAAATTTTTTTCCTCTCTTATCATGTGTTGATGATGGTATAGACATTTTACAAAAATTTCGCACAACAGGAATGGAGAGCAAGGCTTTTAATGGAAAAATCATCAGCCATCAAGTGCCCATCAATCTCATATCATTTGGTTGGAACAAAGAAGATTCAGCAAGAATTATCCAAACCAAATGTGTTGGAAAGGTTTTCATTATTTCCCTTTTAATTTCTCGAATTTATTTTCTTTTGGTAATTTCCAAGTTTTGCTTGTAGTTATATGGTTTGTTTAACTGCTCAGTAGCAAGCCCTTTGATTGTTGGAACAGAAACAACTTGTAATGCAATTTTCCCCCAAATGTTCTGTCTTTTCTGAATTTTGAAAATACTAAAGTTTGAATAATCTTAACCAATTTCTATTCCTAGATGGTATGTGTAAGTTTAACGAAATTAGCTATTAGAGATCTGAACCATCTAAGGAGATTTTAACGTTGATCTGCAATTTTGTGAACTACAATTTGGATGATTTTGACATGATCCACGTTGAATAGGTTAACCAGAAACTGGTTGTGCCTGGATCAATTTTTTTCATGTTTTCTTGTCACTGATTGATAATCAAATTTGCTATCTATGATTTACTTTAAAATCGTAAAAGTTGTTAATGGGTCATAATTGTGTCAGTTTCATTATGCTTGGCATATACATTTGCACGCTTAGTCATGTTTCTTGTGTATTTCAGGTTCCTCGATAATAAAGATGATATTGCAAAAGTGAGGAAGTGTTTTGCAGGGTTGTGGAGTTTGGATGATGCAGATGCTGTTAGGTCTGCTGTTGAAAAGCCTGATCTATTTGTTCTCAAACCGCAGCGAGAAGGAGGAGGTACCTCTTTATCCACATTTTCACTATGCTTATTATTTCCTTCACTTGAAGGGGAGCCTTGGCGCAACGGTAAAGTTGTTGCCGTGTGACCTGGAAGTACGTGTTCAAGTCTCGGAAACAACCTCTTGCAAAGCAAGGTAAGGCTACGTACAATAGACCCTTCTCCAGGACCTGCCAATCTCCAGGACCCGTATTGGCGGGAGTTTCGTGCATTGGTTTGTCCTTTTTTATTATTTCCTTCACTTGGGAGATTTTATACGTCCTATCTGCTTGTAGGAAACAACATTTATGGTGACAGTGTAAGGGAAACATTATTTAGGGTGCAAAAGGAAGGGATGGAGGAACTTGCTGCATACATTTTGATGCAGAGAATCTTCCCAACATCTGTTCCTTCTTTTCTCGTCCGAGAAGGTATTTGGCATCAGGATAATGCAATTTCTGAACTCGGAATCTACAGCGCTTACTTAAGGTTAATGAAATACTCAGCAGTTGGTTATCTTTGTTAATTTCTTTGATCCTGAAGAACATGGAATAATTTGTAATTTGCAGGAACAAAGACAAGGTCATTATGAATGATCAATGTGGTTATTTGATGCGGACAAAAGTTTCATCATCAAATGAAGGTGGTGTTGCTGCTGGGTTTGCAGTATTGGATAGTATTTATCTGAGCTGAGAAAGGATGCTCGTTAAGGTAATGTGAGCAATTCTGTTCTCTTAAGCATCTACTAGCATTACTTTTTCTATTGATTTTTTTTTTTTTTTTTTTATTGCTTTTTCTTGATTATATGCTTTCATGAATGCTTAGTTGCATTTTTGTGTTCTCATTTGATATTCTTTGTTCTTTCGACATGTTATTATTTTTTTTTTTTCGCCAGTTTATTTTTGATATATTACAATTATGCTCAATTGCTGTTTTTTTTTTCCGTTATAGTTTGATATGTATTTTTGTCTGAAACTCTTTACGGATTCATATATTATGATCGCAATGTTGCTTTTGATTGAGCTGCAAGGTGCTTATTTAACGGATGCAAATTGAGCACGAATAAACTCTTCTAGGTTGTAAAGCCAAAGCATATCAATATGGATGTGCCTTGTGGAATCGTTTCTGAATAAAACTTAAACTTGGCAGAAAATAGAAGAATTCATAATTTTCCTATTCCCCCGAAATTGTATTATCAAACGTTTTTCATCGTATTCCTTGATTTATTCAAGGTATGATTTGTCAAAGATTAACAATGGCCCATTTATTTCATCCTGAGTCATGTTTTTTATTCTCACTTTTTCATTTGGGTCGCACCGTTAGTTGGTAAACAAGCATATTAGCCATATTAAATAGACGACATTTTTATTGAGCTTTAATATGGTACAGTAGTCCTTCAAAAATATTATCTGAGGAAATAACTTACCTTGTAATACTTGATTAACGCCAAAACCTTGACTCTTTGTTAATAAATGGCCTTTTCCATCCATAAAGATGAATAAATGTTTAGTTAAATGCAAAAGGGTAAAGTTAAGACTTGATCAGCCATCACATTTAGACAACTGTTTATTAATGTTCAAGTTTCACAAATTCCAATTCACATGAGTAAAATTGTCTACACAAAGGCCAAATGAGCAAAATGCGGCATCTTTTACACAGTGACAGATTAAGGATGTCACAACTCATCCTTTACATGAAAGCACTCCTCATCCCAATAGTATGGGAATTTCAACTTGGCTGCCGTATGGGGCATATCCCAGTTCTCGTATATAAACCTGTGCGATGCAAATCAATGTATGTAAATTGCAATAATCAGAAAATAATGCATGGTTTGCATCTGCAAATTCAAAATGTGAATAAAGATATTATAGGGAGATTACATGTGATAATTAATATGAAAAATATGTAAGATAGTGTCAATTCTGTGATTTCTAATACATCCTAGACTTTGCCCAAGTTTGCATTCATACACCAAGAGAACCAATTTCAATGCTGAAAACAAACTAAGCAAAGGCTGAGAGAGTTTTCCAGGGGGGAAAGAATCTTCTCATGATATAACCCTTGATCGTGCCATGCGTACTAAAAGAAACGTCAAGACGAAGCAGACACAATTTCTATTGTTGCATCTGCCTTACTGGACTTATCTGCACGTGCTCCGTACTAGTAGCAAAAGGCCCACTCAAATTCTCAGGTTCAGTGAAGCATAGCTCATGAAATTCCGATGGGGTACTAGACAGGAATAAGAGGAAACTTATTGAGATACACAGGTGCTAGTGTGTAGAGAAGAAGTGACTCGAGGAGAAAAGCTTGAAAAGCAGTAATAGTGAGGAAACTGAAGTATGACTTTTGTGAGGCCACTGAGAATATTGAGGAACAAAAATGGACCACATGACAGAAGTGGATAATAGAATGGTGAGAATAGTGTAGAAAGGATATAGGAGGAGGGTTGTGTGAGGTTGCCAGTTAGCATAAAAAACTATGACAAATATTCAATGAATGGATCCATTAAACTATTATACTAGCTAGGATGTTCTCCGGAAGAAACGCGTTGTAGGATCCGACTGTAACGTCTCGGCAAGGACAGCTACATTCCAGAACTCGGATATAGTGCTAAATATACAAAGGTTCACGTTGCAGGGTCCGACTGTAACATCTCGACAAGGATCATATATCTCCATGAGAACTTGGGTGTAGTGTTAAATAGGTAAGAGTTCTCACACCATAGGTGGGATAAGAATAAACATTATAAAAAAACTAATAGTCTGAGATTTGGAACATGAGATATAGAAATCTCACTGGTAAAATAATGGAAGTAGTAGATACGATAATTAGGAGAAAAATTAGTATTTTATGTATGCAAGACACAAAATGGATAGGCGAAAAGGCAAAAATAATAGAGAACTCAGATGTTAAATTATGGTACACAGGAAAAAGTATAATAAAAAATGGAGTAAGTATTTTTGTAGATAGTTCTTTAAAAGATGAAGTTGAAGTAGTTAGAAAAAGGATAGAATTATAACTCTCAAGCTAGTAGTGGCGAAAGAAGCTGTGAACATAATTAAAATATATACACCTCAATTAGGATTAGATGAAGAAATCAAATTAAGATTTTGGGACGATTTAGAAGAGGTATTACAAAATATTCCGCCAAATGAAATAATTTTAATAAGAGGTGATCTAAATGGACATGTCGGAGTGAAAAATGAGAAATATGAGAGGGTACATAAGAGTTATGGGTTTGGAACAAGAAATGAAGATGTGAAAACTATATTGGATTTTGCAATAACACATGACCTTATACTAACTAATATATTTTTTAAGAAAAAGAATACTTGGTCATATTAAAAATTGAGAATAATATATCGCAAATTGACTTTTTATGGTTAGGAAGAGAGATAGGAAGATTTATAAAGATTGTAAGTCATCCCTAGAGAAAGCTTAACTACCCAACATAGATTAATAGTGTTAGATATATATCTTAATCGTAATATCAATAGAGGAAAAATATACACGACTCCTAGAATTAAGTGGTGGAAGTTAAAGGATGGGAAGCAAAACATATTGACAGAGAAGGTAAGAATACAAGCATTAGATGAAATATATAGTGACACTAATACGACATGGGATAAGATAGTATCAAAGTTGAAAATAATAGTTAAGGGTGTACTCGGTGAGTCAAAGGGGCATTCAACACCATGTAAGGAATCTTGGTAGAGGAATGAGAAATTACAAGAAAAAGTCAAGGAAAACGAATAGCCTATAAGGAATTATATATTTGTAAGAACGAAGAAAACTTAAAAAAATATGCAATAGCCAAGGAAGAGACTAAGAAAGTAGTGAATAAAGTAAAAAATAAAACTTTTGAACGATTATATCAAAACTTGAAAACAAAAGAAGGGAAAAGAAACATTCATAAAGTAGCTAAAGCGAAAGAGAAGAAAATAAGAGATCTTAGCCAAATAAGATGTATTAAAGATGAATACAATAGAATATTAGTAAATGATAGCGAAATAAAAGAGCGGTGAAGAATCTACTTACATCAACTTTTTAATAAAGGTTTATGAGACCAACTTAACTTAGGCAATTTAAGTAGTTCAAATGAGTATAGAAATTTTAATTTTTATCATAAAATTCAAACTTCAGAAGTAGAACAAACTTTAAAAGAGAAGCAAAATAGAAAAGTTGTGGGACCAGATGATATCCCAATAGAGGTATGAAAGTGCTTAGGGAAATAAGGTATTGAATGACTTACAAAATTATTTAATATGATATTGAAAACAAAAAAAATATCTAATCAATGGAGGGTAAGTACTCTAGTTCCTTTATATAAGAACAAAGGAGACGTACAAAATTGTGCAAACTATAGAGGTATTAAACTAATAAGTCATACCATGAAACTTTAGGAGAAAGTAATAGAAAAAAGATTAAGGAAGAAGACCACGGTGACCGAAAATTAATTTGGATTCATGTTTGGAAGGTCGACAACAGAAGCTATATATCTTTTTAGACAATTAATTAAAAAGTATCGGGAGCAAAAAAAAAAAAAAATCTACACATAGTATTTATTAATTTAGAAAAAACTTATAATAGGGTCCCAAGAGAAATTATACGAAGAATTCTAGAAAAAAGAGTCGTTGGCGTAACATATATTAAACTAATTAAGGATATGTACGAAGATGTAACGACCAGAGTGAAGACTTCAGGCGGATTAACTAAAGCATTTCCAATAAGGATAGGGTTACATCAAAGATCAACTCTAAGTCCATTTCTTTTGACATATTCAAGATACAGTACAATGGTGCATGTTTGCAGATGATATTGTCTAAATAGACAAGACACTTGGAGTAAATGCTAAACTAGAATCTTGACAAAAAATACTAGAAGTGAAAGATTTTAGACTTAGTAGAGTAAACATAGAATATATAAAATTTAAGTTTAGCAATATTAGACGTAATGAGACAATTGCTAAGATAAGAGATGACGAGTTGTCTAACACTGAGAGCTTTAAATATTTAGGATCATTTTTGCAAAGTGATAGAGAGATTGAGAGAGATATCTTACATAGAATACAAACAGGATGGTTAAAATGGAGGTTAACGTCGGGTGTTTTATGTGATCGTAATGTACCTCTAAAACTTAAAAGAAAGTTCTACAAAATAGCAATTAGATCTGTTATATTATATGATACTGAATGTTGGGCTATGACTTGGGTACATGAGCAAAAGATGAAAGTTACAGAGATGAGGATGTTAAGGTGGATATGTGGACATACAAGGATGGACAAAATAAGAAATGAGAGCATTAGAGAGAATGTCGGAATTGCATCTACCAAGGAAAAACTTCGAAAGACACATTTAAGATAGTACGGACATATACTTAGACGACCAATAAATACTCTAGTTAGGCGATATGAAACTATAATAAATACGCACATTAAACGAGGGAGAGGAATGCCAAAAAGACTTGGTTAGCAACAATAAAATAAGATAAATAATGGCGTAGAAAGATCCATATAGCCGAACCCACCTAGTGAGATAAGGCTTGATTGTTGTTGTTGTATAGAGATTTTTTTATATTTGTTCTTGATATCAGAATGAATTTTCAAAGTCTATATCCTTTGTATATTTGCATTCAGAGATACTAACAGAGAATCCTAAAACCAATCTACTTCTTAACTATTAAAAAACAAATCTGACTGGGCATATACCAGATGCACAAAAATAAGCATAAGCCAACAGAATAACAGACATACTGCATCTACCATCTTTTACAAATCAATATTCTTAAACATAATACTGCATAACATACAAATAAATGCAGTATTTTTTCACTCATTAAAATATGCACAACCTACTGCAGAATATTGAGCGTTTTAGATCTAGTCATAACAATATTGCTTGAAGTTTGGGTGCAAACTTGATGAGAAACTTAAATAATTATGATATGATGATAATGATACAAGGATCAGAGATTGGATGTCAAGACTCAGGATTTATAAATATCCGAATTAGTAAAGCTAAGAAAGATAAAGATGAACAGGACCATGATTAATGATGGATATTCCAAGAGAAGGTAGAAAAAAAGTAAACTTAGTTTTCCATGTGTAATCATAAAGCATGAGAATATTCTGTTTTTACATGAACAGAAGAAGTTAGCAATCCTATCCAACTTCAACAAACCCAGATTCAGGGAAGATAGCATATAGGAAAATCATAATATATTTCAATTTGCGAAATATAACTAGCAATAACTTGAAATTATTAAATGGTATGTAGAATAGTTGAAGTATAGAGTTGAAATCTAACACTTTGACCGGCGGACGAGATATAACAACTAGCAACTGCAAGTCCTCATTCTCATCAGTATTCCAAACCTGCATAAGATATGAACTCCAATTCATCTAGAGAAAAATCAAAGTAGTTCCTTCACCATTCTCAAGCTATAATTAAGTTTTTATATAGCTCATATAAAGTTAATGTATTCTTCTCTGTTGTGACTCTTCTCCAAATCAAGTTGCCCATAAAAAAGTGCCAGCTTAAAAGTCTATATGAACACAATCAACAACATCACTCCTCTGTGTCAATATAGCATAAATGATTTTGCGCCTAAATGAAACTTTCATTTTGGTGTCAGTATACCATAAATGATTTTGCTCCTAACAAAGCTTTCAGCTCATACAGCTAGTGTCATATTTGTGTGCTTGGAAAGCTTAGTGCTACCAACCTTGAGCTTCAATGATCCTTTATCTTTTACCATCATTGGAAGGAACTGCTCATTCATATGAAGTATGTAAGTATGTAGCATTCTTTGCGATGCACTGTGGTAGACTCGCCATTAAGAGCTATCTCAAAGTGGTTTTATTTACACAATAAAATTTAGACAAAAAAGCTCCTTTTTTTTTTTTGACAAAAAAGCTCCTTTTGTGTGATATGGTCACACCATAGCTACTGCTAAAAACTTACTGAAGCATGCTTGTTTCTGTGGCATATTTACATTGTTATAATTAATAGAGTAATCATTATCATCATCAAGCCACATTTATCCCAACATTTTGGCAACGGCTAATATTAATGGAGCAACAAAGTTATAATTTAATGAAGTAATAATTAAGTAACACAATTTCTTTCAAACTATAAATTGTTCCGATCCTAAACTAATGGTTGCTTGAAGTGTCTTCTTGTGCTACGGCTTTGTGGAAACCACACAGTAAATTACCATTTACATATCTTGTTCACCATTTTGATCCTCTATTTACCACAGTTTGCTAAGATTCATGCACTTTTTTCTTGCTTTTTTTACACAGAAATGATACTAAAGAACTACGAATGAGGAACAAATTTGAAATTTTATTGGCATGGTATTGTTTTTCTACCTCTCAAATCTCTATTGCACCCTCTAGATATGAGCAGACCTGCCTTACAAAGTTCTATATCCCAGGTCATGACGTAGGTAGTCCTTGAGCTTGAGTTGTCAAGGTGCATCAATTGAGTTCACACAACACAAGATAGTGGCCCTCAATTTGATTATACAAACATGTCAATGGTTTGCCAACCAAGTTTGGTTGGCCTCAAGACTCAGTATATGGTATCTGCACATAGGTATCCATGCTTCTCATTAAAGCCTTTTGATAATTGATTTGTTCTTTGGAGAAGTTTTACCAATACTATCAGAGTATTAAAGATACAAGGTTGGCAGAATATCGAGGTAGATGTCATCACAACAGACTTCTTTGATTAAAATCTTGAAACCAAAGATGAAAACGTGAAATCAAAACCTACAAGAGAAGGAATCAGAATTATTTGGTGTAATATTAACTATCAATCAGTTATCAATGAAATAAAATCATTCGTTGTCGGAGATATTATAGTATGACCAACCACAGCAACAACAACAAGATATGTGAAACTATGATGTAATGTGTAAGACCACAGCAACAACAATTGGATATATGAAACTATGACGTAATGTAGTAAACAAATTGAGAGTAGTACCTGGTGAGGATCATTCACAGGGATAGAAAATGTGCTATTTGAATAAATTGGGAACTTGGCAGGAGTCCCTGGGTACTTGAGTGAACTTGACCCCAGTAAAACAGTACCCTTCCCTTTTAGGACCACAAAGGTTTCTTCACAAGAGTGGCGATGAATTGGCGTGCGAGTGCCTGGCGCGAATGTCTGTAGCCAAACTTCAATCTAACAAAAAGCTAGACATTCAGAGTAGCCCTCTTATATGAGAACACTCATGAAAGAGCAATATATTTAAAGGCATGCCACCTAATGGCTGACTATGATTGATTCCCAAATTCTTAAAACATTTCAAGAGCCGACTCATTGTCCCAAAGTAGTATCTTCACTAGTAAAAATGAGTTACGAATACACTACATGAAAGATGCATAAATCATTCATTAACTATGTCATATAGTAAGTAGAGGTGTACTTTATCTAAAAGCCAAAAATTTGAGAGATGCAAGTATAAAGGAGAGTTGAGCTAAAGTTTTTGGACCAAACGATTTTCAGATGCACTTAATATTCCAATCTTATGGTAGTTCGCCTGGAAATTTACTTATCATGATCTCAAACACCGTAAAATTTATTATGGGACCCAAATCCATTTAGATTATCAAGAAGGAAAGCCTCTCTTTATGCCAATATGATGCATGATTAATCTCCTGGATCTCAGTTAAATGAGTGGTTTCGATAAATACTAAAAAAATAATATGCTAGTTGACTTAAATAAAAAGAAATTGATTGCAAAAGAACTCAGCTTAAATTGCTTCAGTGAAAGTTTAAGAACTCCAATTAAAACAACTTATATCTTCAATTACTTACCTCTTTCATTCCATGTGAAACAGCACCTGAAATGGTGATGTGTGCCATACCTCCTCTCCCAAAGTTATTTTGAGGCATATTACTTATATTTCTCACAATGGGAGTATCTACATAAAGGAAAAGAAATCATATCAATCAGCTTATGGTGACACTAACTTACATCTCTTTATGATGTAGGGAAACAGGGAGGGGCATTAAGGAAATTATCACCAAGTGTTCTTAGTTGAAAATTACCAAGTTTTTTCTACCTATACTCCTTCAAGAATGGAATTTAATTTATGAAAAACTCAAAAATTATGGTAATAAAGTGCATACAAAGTAAAAACAGAGGATGGTATTGGTGATGCTTGATCTTTAAATAAGCTGTCTCAAAGATGGAGGATTACCATGTAAAGTGGAAACATGATATCCAAACTACTTGAAACTACATTTGCTGGATTAAGCAAAGCAGTTGCATCAATGAGGAACCTTTACGAACTCTATAATGGATTATGTGTGGGGTCTGAAATTCGTGCTATCATGTTGTAATCAACTTGAGTCATTTTATGCCAATATAAAAGTTTGATAATGATCATAAACTAGTTAAGTTTTCCCAAAAAACGATTTTATAACATGCAAATAAATTAAGCTTTATATTAGTTTATAACATAAAGGTTCTTAAACTTACTGATAAAAATGGTGATGCATATCATCAGGTTCTGCCTAATTTTGCAGCCAAATAAACAGAACAATTCATTTGATAATGAAATCAAACAAGTCAGATTTTTCTTATTTTACCAGTTTTTTTGTTCTTTTCTTTAGTATTCACGTCTTCAAGTTATCAAAAAGTTAATCTTCGGCAAGTAGCTTATATTATTTAGATCCAGCAAGCCATACAAATAATTCGTGCATCTTAATAAAAGGTATTCAGAAGCTGACACACTGAAGCAAACCACAAGAACTGCTCCCGGGAGAATATGCTTCTGCAGGCCCTAGGTTGCAGACTAAATACAACGAAGAAAAATTCATGAGTATGATCGGACATTGAACCTAGCGTACAACCATAAAGACATCTTTTACTCGACAACGTTAAAAGAACAAGGCTTATCCATTGCGACACCTACAGATTAGACATGATGCATAAAATTGCAGACTTAGTGAGCTCGATTACAACTACATATAACCTACCAGATTACACACAGTGGATGCGCCAGGAGGAACCGAACTATTCCACTCTACCGCGAGGAAGGGGAGCCAATAAAACAGGAGAAAGAGATCGACTGACCTCTGTTAAAACACTGGGCGAAAGCGGCGTCGACCGCGACTACCGCGAGGAAGAGAAAACAAAGCCTGGCGCCGTCGACGATCCCGCCCATCTTCCTCTCCTCCTCCCTCTACCGAAAGACCTCTACCGAAAGAGGGGCTGGTGGATTGTCACTCTATGGAAAGCGGGTGCGATTTCTAGTGTGTCTCAGCAGGCAAAAGCGAGGTCAGCAAAAGGGTTCCGCCGCTTTAGCTTCGGCCATCGTATCGCACTTGGAATTTATAGTTTTGTTTATATATATATATATATATATATATATATATATATATATATATATATAGAGAGAGAGAGAGAGAGAGAGAGAGAGAGAGAGTTCCGGAACCGAACGACGGGAATGATGAATTATCAAAACGTAGCCCACGGCGACGATGACGAGGAGAAGATATCGACACCTGCGAGATTAACACGAGCGTAAAGGAGATGCGCCCGAAGAAGTTCCGATGGAGCCCTCTCCAACGCTCAAGTCAGAATTCTCTCTTTTAAGGAGAACAACGAGGAATCAAAGTACTATAATTCTGAAAAGCTCCCCCTTACCTAGGTGTCAAAGCATCTTATATACTTGATATCTTCCTCCTATGTATCTCCACTTCCTCTTCTAGTAACAGCCACTATGACTATTAAGGTCTTAATTATCATGCGTTGCGAACAATAATTACCTAATGACTTTTCTATTCTAGAAGGAGGAGCGAGTACTTGAAACTTGACTTTCTTATCCCTACGTTGATCTTTGAGCTCCACTCTTCCGAGTCAGTCTCAAAATATTATCTCCCGAGTTGACCTTGGGGCATTCTTCTATTTTCCCGAGATAATCTCGGGAGCCCAATTCGGTGATTCCCGGTCTGACCTCGGGGGCTTTCTTCCATTCTCCCGAAATAGTCTCGAGAGTCCGATTCCCGATTTGACCTCGGAACACTAGTTCGGTGGGCCCTGCCATGTAGCTTTCCGTGCCAAATACACACACACGTGATTAACACGACACCCGATTCTAATTGATTGAGACGTCTCATGATCGAGGTGCCTGTGCGCGTTTGATCGCCCAGCGTTAGCGGCCTCCAACCACTTAGATCTCAACCTAAACTATAATTTGAGAGTATTGGTCAACCCAGAGGGAAGGGAATTGGATTTCAGCCGAATTACAATTGGAATCCGACTATAATTGATCGCGATGCTACATCTCGAATCGATTCAGGAATTGATTCAAGATGTCACAACATACCTCAATCGATTGAGACATGCGCTCAATCGAGACGGAATCAATAGGCCCTCCCAATTGGTTCACCAATCGATTAGGAGACGGACACACACGAGTACGCGGGGTAAAATGCCTCTCTTCCCTAAAACTAAAATTCTAATTTCTTTTTTGTCTCTCTCCGCTCTTCTGTTTCAATTCTAAGCATAAGTCATCTAAAGCGCAAAAATAAATCCGCGCTAAGAAAGAAAATAATTAAAAATTTTAAATGTTAATCGTGTCAGATGCTCGCATCAGATGTCACCCTCGGCTGCATATATAAGGGTGTACAAAACATTATATAATTTCTAAATATCTTATTCCTGACCCCAAAAAATAAAAATCTTATTTCAATAGTTGATGTTTAACTAAGTGAAACATCAAGATAACAAAGTTACTCATGTTGCACAAAGATTTTATTAGTTATTTGCATCAGATAATCTTAGTCAATAAAGCTGCACTAGCTTTGCACACATATAATGCTAGTAATTACACTACATTTTCATATTTTGGCCCTCTCTGTTTAGGAAATTAATCTCAGTAGCTCTGTGGCAGCCATCATCAAAGTTGAGGGAGTAGCCAAGAGGGTCATACTGGAGCCCGATCCTTCTTTTACTCAAAGCTCCGATGATCCTTTCCTTTATTCTCCACAAGAAGCTTCTTCGTGGTCGTGGCCTCTGACCACAATGAGAAACACATGCCACTCTACTGGCCGAACCCATCTCCGAACCAACACGAATACGATGAGGATGAGAAAGGAAAGTGGAGGGGAAGGATGATGGATCAAGACTATCCATCCTTTAAGTGGGTTATTTATAGAACATGTTGGGGAGCCGAGGGATTCCACGAAGGCTCAAACAAGCACAAGCCGGAAGGCATTCAGTGAATAAAGTGTACAGATTCTGATGTCTGAAAAGACACTGTATATCTCTCTTTACTTTTTGCTTTCATCAGACTTAAGTATGGGACATGTGATCATGATGTGATTCTCTCGTTGTGTTTGATCAAATCATCAGTTTGGCAGGGCTTTCTCTCCTTGAATGAGGATGAAGTTTTTCAATACTGAGCGAAAGAGTAAAAGCTTCAGTGGCACAGGTGTAGTTGCATATGGCACAAATGGATATTTTTGTTGGTATTTGACTGAGGGAATGAATAGCCAGGCAGGCTAGCTGATGAGTAATGTCACATCGTGGCTGGCTATTGTCTTCTACTCTTTTTTCCCTTCATTTTTGATGAAGTTGAAATTGCAGTGTTGAACGACTAGTGCACCATGAACCAATAATACAAGTAATCTAGGCGACAGTGATTCAAGGAAAGATCAAACAAAAAACTTAGTATCAAATCACTACAATATCTTTCTAATTGATGATAAGAACATAGTTAATTTACATCAGCCTCTCCTTGCTATATCCTCGCATGAAGCAGTGTCGCAGCATAGGATGAGAGTAGTCCACATACTTCTCCCAAAGCCCCTTGTACTGGTCCATTCCAATCTTCATCCATGGCTTCCTGCAGCCATTGTAGTGCAAAACTGCACCGTTTTCTACTTGCGATGGGTCGACGTCTGTGTGTCCGAGTCCAAGCACATGCCACTCGGCATCCAAATTCTCAACCAACCCATGGAAGGTCAGGAGTCCCGGAGGCAAGGTGCCAAGCTTCCACAATGTGTGATTGGCATTCCTCTCTTGCCAGTAGTGGTATATCCCAGTCACATTCCTTCTTCTCCACTCCCTCAAATCAAAGACATTCATTCCGAATGCCCAGCCACACGCATCGGGATCGAAATGGGCACGGATCAGCGGGTGGGAGTAGTTCAAGTATCTGTGGAACCCGTGGAAGGTCTCCCTGCAAGTATCAACGGCACCCATCACGTTCCCGTTGAGGTTAATCGAGAACAGCTCGGAAAGATCCCTCTGAACCACCACATCATCGTCGAGAAACGTGATCTTCTCTAACGCCGGATAGACTTCTGGGATATAAAACCTTAGGTGCTTAAGCATCGATAAGTATTTTGGGTTCCTGTGGAGTTGCTTTAGGACAGGCATATACGAAACATTCAGCCAGCTAAAATCTTCCACCATTTGGACCTCGATCGTTGCGCCCCGGAAGTTGTTCGTGGAGAACCAGGCCCTCATAGGTACATAGTTCACCTCATCCGTGACCAGGTGGAATACCACCTTATCAGGATAATCTGAATTCATGGTAGTAGAGTTCACCACCACTGACACAGCAAGGATGTTGTCCGAGAAGACACAATAATGATAAAGACTATTATCCCTGAGCTTCTCTGAGATTTGCCCCCCTCCTGATAGATCTCGTTTAAGATCTGAATTTGTAAACCACTGGATAGTTAGCCTGACACTAAGACAAAATAATCCTTTCGGGAGTTCTTCAGCGGCTATCTGCTCATATTTGATGCTCTTTTCAACCTCAGGTTTCATCTCTTGATCCAAAGATTGGAATTGACCTTTCATCTTCATAATCAGAGTCGCACTGTCATAGTGGAGTTGCTGAGATTTATGGAGCAGGAGAGCCATATCACGAATTGTCATTTCACATTCTGCAGTAGTTAATGTTGATGCTGCGGTCAGAAGGGCTTGGCTTTTCTGAATTCGAGCACTTAGCTCTGCTGCAAACTGAGCATTACTGCTACCCTCGGAGGCGGCGACCAATGCCTTGGCAATGGATACCTGATCCATCATTTGCCTCGTGCATGAATAAGGGCACAGCACGTCGCCGGTGATGTTCACACCCTCGCTAGTGTTCGAGCGATCAAACTTCTGCAGAGAAACACCAAGGATTTGTCATTTATTTGGTACGAATCGTGAACAAATCCATCGTCAACTCACTGCGGCCACACAGAGAGAGCGAGATATGATGCACCTGGGCGACCGACGGCGGCGCGGCTCTCGACGAAAGCTTCTCGCGGCAGAGCAGCACAAGGAGCAGGAGCACTGAGACGCCGAGGCCAGCCCCGACCATCCAGAGCCACACGCTGCTGCCGTTCGATCTCCGCCTCGCCGGCCTCCGGAGCTCCCGGAGGTCGAACGGTCTCCGCCTCATCCCTCGCTCGCTCGCTCGTCCACAGCCGGTCCGATCTCACGCGTCGCCGGCAGTACCACCGCGGCCCAAACCGAAAGTCAGAATAATATTCGCGCTCCTAACAGATGGGAGCCGGGTGGCGGATCTTGTATTCGAGATCCATTGTCGATGGTTCACCCATGTCGCCTATGTTATTTAGTCGGAGTTGCATTATCGGATCTAAATCCAAATGCATTCGGTTAGTTGAGTTAGGCTGCCAGACAACAAATTAGTCATCAAAGTTGGCTACTCGTTTAGGCACCCGTCCCTGTAGTTTGGCAGCGCAAATTGCAGGGGTCAAAACATAGGGATCAAGAAAATAACAATATATTTAATGTCAGTCCACATACTTCACATTCAACATTCACCAAGTGGACTAACACAGTTACTATGCTCGTCCTTCAAACGTGTTAGCAACAGTATCTCGACTAATAACTCCGGATAAGGTTGAATGATCTGTGGTCGGAACGATGTATGAAGAAGCTGCGAGACACAATACACCGGGTCAAGATAACCCTCCTTCCCGAGCCTCGAGACCCACCGCGAATGACTCCCCCGGGAAGGCCAGCTGGAAGATCCCTCTCGGGAACATCCTGAAAAATTAGGCCCCGAGAGCACCCCGGAAGTTATAACACTGAAGGCCCCCGAGCTCACCCAGGGAGGTGGAGTCCCCACAATAATCAGTCTCAGGTATTGACCCCCCCTCTTGGTACGGATAAGTATACACGACCCTCAAATGTCGCAACAGGTGGACTTGTGATAACGGCGCAGACCGTTTCAAAGGATATCCCGCTACCGTCGAAATAGGGGGCGTGACTTACGTATCGGAGACGTGGCACCGATCGAGAGCCCACGTCTAGTCTGTCGACATCAGTATAAAAGGTAGTCCAACCCCTCCGGTAAAGGGGTTACGCTCTCTCAATTCTAGACATCTTCTTTACTTTTCGCAACTTTTTCTTCTCGACGGACACTGACTTGAGCGTCGGAGTGGACTCCGCCGGATCCTCGCCGACGTGTCCCCTAACACTCGTGTTAACTTCGCATGACCCTAAATTCCTCCCCACCTCCGCAAGTATCACAGGGGCAAAGCTTCGGTGTCTGGCCATCGCCGTCGACTTTTTCCGGAACAACCCCCATGATTTATTTCATCCATATTGGCCCTGGGACAGATTAAGAAGGGCGCTAGTGCAATCAAATCACCTTTTACCGCCACAAACACTTTTAAATTCTAAATCTTAAATTTCAAATTTACGTAATAAATTGATAGTTAACATATGGGATATTGTCATCATGAGATTTAGAAATCAAAGTCAGGTGTATATCCTTTCTTATGCGTTAGTCGCTATCTTGACTAATAATTTTCATGATTTATCTCTTTCGTATTTGTCTTGAGATGAATTGATGTAAAATGAACAAATTATTTTTTTACCACCACGAGCACTATGTTGTATCTTGTACGTAAGCCAACTGCAAGAGGAGAGTCTCTCTGGAAAGTCTGTTATCCAGGAAGAGATAGCAGCAATCCTTAAGTTTCAAAATAGTATTATACTGAGTTAAGAAGAGATAGCAGTTCTTGAGTTGTTAAGAACCATGAGGATTGATGTTAAGTTCCAAACGCGAGTAACAATAACGAGTCCTGATTCAGTGTATCGCTGAGTAAAGTCAGCTGTCTTTGTTCTGTTCCTCACTATAGCAATGTCCCCTATAACATCAGCAAGTTCCTGAAGAGAGAGGAATTACAAAGGGTATTAGTGAAAACAACAAAATGACTCGGTGGGGAAGCAAATGAAGGAGATTAAAGTGAAAACGAATCAGCGTAGTTTTATGCAGGATGAAGTACTCCTCAAATTCTGAGCTAACATTTTCACAATTTCCTCATAATTTGGATTCGTAGAACGATTCCCAATGAGCATAAATGACCATGGAACTGGATAAGCAGAAGCTTAATCGTGACATTGAAAATATCAATGCAAAAGCCACCAAGATTGTCTGAGTTTGAAGTATCTGACACAAATTTGAAACTTGCTCGATTAGGAACACAGATCTTCAGAGGCTTTTCATTGTTTGGAAACACCCAGCCATGAGGAAGCATGGATATATGTGAATGGAAAACTGAGATAGCAGATAGGGATTTGAGTCTTTAATCCCACATTAAGAGTCTCGTAGTTTTATGGGTGGTTTATATTGGACTTTGTACACGGGATTCGGAATCACAAACTTGAACAATTTTTCATTCTTTTTCTAAAAATTCTCTTTCTGGCCAATTACTTAATTTTGCACTGTTTATCCCAAGATTAAATCTTAGAAAACTTTTTGAGTTTTTTTAGCAAGAATTAAATGATTCAAAATGAGAGATACAATACTGCTCAAACCCCCCTCCCCCCACGAACCTAATCTTTAACAGGATGATTTCCAATATTGGAAGATGAGAATAAAAGTTTATTTGAAAATCGATATTGACTAGTGGTTCAGCGCTCGACGAGGATACTCACTTCCAACAGCAAATCCGGTGAGATCCTTCATTCAAAAAAATAGAGCCTAGAAATGAAGAAGAAGACCCAATGTCACGTGATCCAGTTGCAAAGTGAGTTAGACGTCCTTACAGCTGCATGAGTCTCCGGGAAGGGCGAGGTCTCTGAGGTGGTATGATGAGCTGGATCACTTCCAATTTGCGAGACAAAAACCGTTAGAACCCGCCGGGAAAAGTCCCCGGCCAGGCACTCCGACGGTCAAGTCAGTACAAGACGGTGGCGATGGAAGGCAATAGAACAGTATGGAAATTGCACTGTCGCGCGTACCTGAGAAATGCGGAGTGAGAGGTATATATGACCGGGGAAGCTGACAGATTCTGCCCCGCCTGCCACTTGCCGTCGTGTGGAGAGGGCAGGGTAATGCATGCCCAGGGATGACAGGGTAAAGTGGCACATGCTGTATTAAGGAAAGGGGCACTGTCAACTTAAGGGTGGCGTCGTTGGACGCCGCTCGACCTGACACAAAAGCATGTGGTCGAGGTATGGGGAACAAGATGTGGCAGACGAATCAATACCCCAACAAGATATCCGCCACTTGGGACCAGAACGGCTCTGGTCCTGCGCCGACCTGGTACCACTTCTAGTAGTCTGGCGTCAGGGAGTGGTTGTGCCGACTGGGGCACTGAGCAAGGAGGCCGGCTGAGGGACTATGAGGGTGCCGACTGGGGCACTGAGTAAGGAGGCCGGCTGAGGGGCTATGAGGGTGCCGACTGGGGCACTGAGTAACATCACCTTCTGTTAAAATACGGAAATTCAGAGGGCTAAAAAGTAAATTTCCTAAAAGTTAGGGGGCTTCTTTAATAAGTTCCAAACTTAGGGTCTAAATGCAAATAGCCAAACCTAATTTATTCTTTTGGTGTGGCCGATTGTGAGCCGACTTCCCTCTTCAGCCGACTTTTCTTCTCCGCCCAGTTTTTCTCCGTTGGCGATCGGTTTCGTGTGGCGTCCCGGCGACATCGGAGGGTGACTTCGTCTTCCTCCTTGGGTCTGATCGAGGTATTCGGATTCCCCTTTTCTCCATCAAGGGCACGACGAGTTGGTTCTTGAGATCTAGGGCACGCCATCCTTTCTACCTTAGAGATGGATCTTGGTCCGCATGGAGTCGAGTGATCATACTGCGGGATCGTCGACTTGTGCTACTCTCTCTTCGATCAGAGCAAGGTTGGACAGCAGCGCGAAGTCTAGGTAAGATTTTCGTGTATTATGATTGCTCTAGATCATATGATGAGGGATGGTTAAGGTTTAGAGTATGGTGTGTGTAGGTTTTCTCTAATCTTAGACTTAGATCTATGATTGAATCGAATTGGCTTCTCGCGATCTGTTTTGTGTTTCGGATGGGTTCTCTTCTTGATTCTGTGATCTCTATTGGTTTCAGATGGTTGTCTTTGTTGGATTTTGATTGTGAAGGGATCTGTTGTTTAGTCGAGTTTTGCTTCGGGATGGGTTTCTGATCGTGATAGCTTGCGTGGATCGAACTTTACCTTAAGAGTTGAATCTTTCGGTAGGATGATTTTGTTCTGTTAGTTCTTGGGTGTCGGTTGCGATCTTAAGGTTGAGTTGTTTAGAGTTGCCGAGAGCTTAGATCAGATTTGCTTTTGGGTGTAGTTTCTTCTATTTTGTGCTGGGTTAGCAAATGATTTCGGTTTGGGGGATTGGCTTGGAAGCTAACCTGGCGAGCAATGTTGATTAAGGTGTTACTGTGAGCATTTGCTAATGCTTTAGCTTAATGGGATCAGATCTGTTGGTTGGGTTAGATTGGGTCTTGTTTAGGGTTGGACTAAATCTAAGTTTGAACCCAATCATGAAAACTTGTGTCTATCATCTAATTAGATATAATTAGATGAAAAAGGTGATTAGGTTAACCCTGGATACGAAATAGGGATTTGTTTAGTTACTTAATAGTTGTTGTGATAACTAAATTATATCATTTGATACAGGTCATTGACTTGCCTATTTGGACTCCACTTGCGGCGAATATTATTTCAGACGGGGGTGTTCTCGTCGCTTACGATCTACTACATCGGAGGCGGGTATCTCTGACTTATCTTTTAGATTTGTCATAGTTGATATACTTGATATGCTATGTTAGAGGTAGAGTAATGTATTGCCTTATATACCTGCTCTACCTTTGCTGATACTGTTTAGGATATACCTAGCATGTGATACCTACACCATTAGGATCTAGGCTATGGTGCATTACTTATGATCCTTGCATATCATGTTGATATATGTGGATTAGATAGTGGATGTTGTTTGACCAGAGTCATGCATCATCGTGCACTGTGCATCACTGTCGATTAGTGGCCCTTATGGGTGAGTCAGGTCGACAGTCATACTGACCTATCCATACGGCCACTCATGGGTTAGTGGTTGACGGGGTATGGGTAGTGTGCTCTGTGCTGCTCCGCTCATGCACTCATGGGTTAGTGAATCGGAGCGTGGTAGCAGGCAGAGGTCCCTCCTTGAGTAGCCCATATACCAGGAGTTGAGAGAGATAGGTCTCTCCCCCATTTATATACATGGGGCAGGTGTTAACACTCAGATAGTGATATCCTCCAGCGATGGCCTGGGGCTGATAGTGCTATAGCTAGGATAGGTGATGGCCTGGGGCTGATAGAGATATCGCCAGGATAGGTTTCAGCCTGGGGCTATTAGCGATATCGCCAGGATAGGTCATGGAGTAAGGGTGTTACGCCGACAGCATACCGCCTATTCAGTTGCTCAGGAGTAGCGACGTCAGAGTACGGACGGCAGTCACAGCTCTACGCCGGAGGGTGGCCTCCGCTCAGCTTCCTCCCGTACATAGGTGACGATGTCTGACCGGCGACAGAGGTGACCATGTCATTGCACCATGTGCATACGCATCTTTTGCACTTGCCCGTGTTTGTTATACTTGGATGTTGCATATGATTGACATGTACATACAGGAGACCCTTATGTCAGTTTCGGCGACTCAGCTAGATTGGTATGGTATTTCTATTCCTATTCCAGTTATGTTTACCACTACATGTACCTGTGTTATTTCGATTTCCTGTTACTCTATTGCTAGCTTAGACTATCTTGTATATCTGATGAGATATTCGCTGAGTATTGTTACTCACCCCGTTAGCTCCCTGTTTTTATTCAGGATGATTGTCTGGAGCGCCCGACAGCCTGTCCCAGTTCGCGTATTTCTTCGAGACGATTCTCGGGGGTTTGTCTTGGTATTTTGATGGGGTACCAGTTAGTACCCTTTTTCTGTTCATTTTATCTTTTCGTTTCCGCTGTTGTATTCGTGTTTTGTCGGGTTGGTTCACATGGCAGTAGAGTTGTACTTTTGTATGCCATGGATGTCTTGTTTCATTTTGTTTCGTCGTAAGTCGGACCGGTCCGCAGTCAGGTATGTTTTATTTGGTTTTATTTTATTTTTTGTCTAGATTTGAGGCCTGAGGCCCATTTAAACTGCGTGGTTGTGATCTATGTTGTTGTATGTATGTGTAAGTTGTCCGTCGGACAGGAGAGGTGCTGTCCGATTTTCTATTGGACCAGCGGCTCCTGGGGTCTCGGGGCGTGACACCTTCGGCTCAGGCTTATTCCCAGATCGTGGGCCGCCACGCATCAGCGAGAAGTCGAGCCTGGGTGGGTCTTAAACCATTTGACTTAGGAGATGGCTCCTACCAGACTATGTAGACCTTGACACGAAGAAGCCCCAAGGGCCTGAGCCCGCGGGACTCTTATTTAACGAGATCGTCTAGATCACGGGCCACCTTCCTTCTGACCGAGCGTCAGGCTGCCGGGCCAGGTCACATGCAAGCTGGCCCGGGATCATCACACTCCAAAGAGTTGCATGTCCAATAGAAATTCGGATAGTACCTTCCTGTACGACGAACAATCTGAAACTTATATACAACAAACTCAATCAAAGTATATAATATAGCCCACACAATTGACAACCATATAAAATAAGGAAGAAAGAAAATACATGTACCCTCAATAAAACTTGAGTTATCAAAAGTGTATGACTCTGAATAAAATCAAATCCCACCGATATACACAACTCCAATGTCACGCCCCCAGAGACTCGTGCTCACTCGAAAATCAGGCAACGCCTCCCCTCGAACAATCTGAAACTTATACATATACACAACCTAAACCACAGTATAGCTAAGCCGCACTTGGCTGACATCCACAAACAGAAATAAAGGATGATCACCATAACCACGCAATTAAATAACTTACATAATAAATGGTAATCATAATAAATAAATCTCCGTAAATTAAATGCAGTAAATCAAAATCCAACGGAAATAAATAAATATACGTCTATCGAGAAAACCAAAACACCATCCGTGATGAAGACAAATAGAGCGACACAAGTACGATAAGAGTACTAGGAAAGTGTGAAAACGATATAAATACTCAAGCAAGGGACTGTCAACTAGATTTTCTCCTGACGACACGAGACACACTATCAACTACCTGAAAACAAAAAGAGAACGAGGGGTGGTGAGTTCCAGATGAAACTCTGCGAACATAAAAATAGATAAATGCATGGTAACTGAAAAGGGCAAAACAAGCATATGGTAATAAAAGTATACGGTCTCTAAAATAAAGAAGATGAACTAAATACATCTACACAAATAAAACATACCTGAAACCAAATGTGAATATCACTTGCAATGGATGCAACAAGAAGGGTCATTGTTGGGACCTTTCTGTTTAGCTAGAGAGGGGTGAATAGCTACTTTTCAATTTTCTTCCTACAAGGGTTAGCAAGCGCAAGCGGAAAACTAACAAAAACAAACTAAAACAATGCTAACACAACCTTTACGTGGTTCGGAGATGATACTCCTACTCCACGATTGTCCGTAAGGTGGACGATCCCGATCCTTCGGTGGATGACTCCCCGGAAGACCTCCAGCTTGCTCTTGTCGCTCATTGTAGGTGGAGAAACCTCGCCACAATACCTTGACAACCTCTGTCACGCCCCGAGAAGCCGCTCGTCCGATACCGACCGGACAGCTACTCCCTCGTCTCGGCGGACAATCCAAAAACCTAACCACCACAACTACCTCAGTCTGCTTGTACCGCAGCCTATAGGGCTGAAACAAGCGACTGTAATAAGATAAAACAAAAACGACGACAAGACTGCGTACCGGTACGACTTACGACAAAACCAAAAACAGAATCGAAACCTCCATGGCACACAAAAGTACAACTATACTGCCGTAACAATACACGACACAAAAGAGTATAACATACCAACAGCGGAAATGAAAAGAAATACAATGAATAAAAGAAAAGGGTACCAACATGTACCACAACCAAAAGACACGCGGAAATCGGCTCGGAGACACATGAACTGGGACAGGCTGTTGAACCATCCAGACGATCATCCTGATAAGAGAAAAACATAGCCAACGGGGTGAGTCCTAAGAACTCAGCGAATACCGTCTAATGTGCATAGGAAGAAATAATAGCAGTAAGTCACCGTCAATCTATCTATCACAATACTGAAGATAACTGCAGTAAATAGAAATGCCGAACTGAACCATAAGCAGTAAAGGGACTACATACCTACCTGCGTCGATCCCAAACCCGGTAGTATGCATGTCATCCAGGTGCAACAATCAAGTGCAACAATCACAATCATATGCATCAATGCACAGTATGCTCATGATGCAGCATGGGTCACCCCTGACGCCTCGGTCAATAATGCACACGCGGGACCATGTGGGTAGGGCTGTGACCTGGTCTTCCCTGCACGAACAGACGGTCGATAATGCACACGCGAGACCGAATGGGTAGGGTCGGAGACCATAAACGTACCCCACCATCGGGTGAAGTAACGCTCTAAACGTCCCTGCTATCATCGGATAGGTAGGGGACCTGCTGCAGCGCCGGGTCCGCCAACGGGGCTACACATCAGGTCATGTGGCAGGTCTGACGCCCCATCTCAACCACTAGGGGAGTCAAAGGTCGCCTACATATGCCTCTACACGAGTAGCAAGTACGACGACCATCTCAACCTCCAGGGAGTCAAAGGTCGTCCCCTATGCTACGTGCAATAATGATGCGTGTCACTATCCCATGCATCATCCACTATCTATCCCTGCTGTTATCTACATGATATGCAGTAGTCCATATAACCGGTATGCACCAATACCTAAATCCTAGCGTAAGGTATAAGGTAAACTGTGCATCATCAATCCATACAGATATAGTAAGCAGTAAAGCTAACGGATATAACTACCGGAGCAAGAGCACAGAGACACAGATATCCGATATCCCTACTGCTAACTATGTCTAACTATGCATAAAAGAGGTACCCGCCTCGATATGAAGAAGTCCAGGCGTCGAGAACCCCCCGTCCAAAATAATATCCGCGACGTAGATAGCCGCGACACTCAATATCCTGCATCAAATACCAAATCATTTAGCCAAATATAACTTCTAATTTAATTAGGATTAATCCTAATCAATTAATCCTAATTAAACACCCATTCGATTAATTAGGGTTAATTATAATTAATAAATCAATTAACCCTAACTTCTTAGCCCATTTATTAATTAGGGTTAATTATGATTAATTAATCTCCAATTAATCCCCTAATTCTAATCAACCATCACTACTGATTCAACCAACCGAAACCTTCCAAAACAAACTCAGATCCCAACCCAATCCTAATCACAGCTTGATTCCAATAGTTTATCCGCATCATGATCAGAGTAAAATAAACACCTTACCTCAGTTCGTAGGCCTTCACAGCAACAACAGATGAGGAAAACCGATCCCTAGTCCAGTTTCAATTCCTGAATCAACCTGCTATTACACATAAGGGTCAATCTATGTTCCACTCGCCAAATCCAATCCTTCAACTCTGAGTCTGAAGCAAATATCAACTTACCTCAGATCTGAAGCTCGGAGCAAGACCCAATTCAAACACATTCCCCTAATCGAGCTCCAATTGTTTCTCCTCACAGCAATATCAACTCCCCCTGTGAACCCTAGATCAGTTCCAAGGGAGTCAAAACCCAATCTCCACTAAGGACAACCACAGCGATCCCTAATCCAAACAATGAACTCAAAACACCATGTCGAGATCAATCTCAAAAGACGAGTCAAGAATCGATGGTTTTGACTTACCTCTGATCTCGAGCACCAACTCCTATTCTCGAACTCCACCGATTCCTGAGCGAGGAGTTGAATCCATTGGTCGGCAGATGGGATTCCTCTGCGATTAGGGCTCGCTAAAGAATGGAAGAAGAAGGGGGGATTCAGACTGGAGCTTAGCTACGGCGACCGGAGAAGGGAAGAGACGCCGTCTCTTCTGGCTGATGTCGAACCCAGAGTGGGAGAGATCGGGGTGGCTTCGATCGACCGAGAAGTATGCGGCGAGTGGAAGAGAAGAGGAGAGGGAGGCGCTCGGGCGTGGGTGTCGGCCGCATAGGGTTTAGGTCGAGACATATAAGGGGGACATTTTGCACTTTAGTCCACAGTTGTTTTGCCAAATCACGAGGATGCCCTCAATTTCGAAAGTTTTGCGTTTTAACCCTCAAGTTTCCCAGATTCTCACAACCTCTGAGCACGTTTAGGCTACTAACCGGTTTTACCCAAGCTCGTTTCGCCAAGAAAGAACAGCAAAAAACGAGCCCTCTTAAATAGTGCTCGATACTGTTCTGATCGTTACCAGTCGACTGGTGCTAACACCAGTCGACTGGTTTCGCGAATTTGAATGTCACAGCCTGACAATTCAAATTCTGGTCGACATCAGTCGATTGATCCCAGGATCAACCGACTGATCTTTCTGTGCTCCATATCAGTCGACTGATCCAAGCATCAATCGACTGCCACCTAAGGTTTCCCTTCCCGAGTACAATTCTCTCAGCACTCGAACCCTAGGATTTTCGTTTCTGAGTACAGTTCTCTCAGCACTCGAACCCTAAGATGTGTGTGCTCCACATCCTAGAAGCTTATTCAAGAAAATTTGCTTGGTGGACCCAAAACTACACTTGAATCTAAAATAAGTTAAAACACCCCCAAATAATTAACTCAACTCATCTCACAAAACTATAGAATTATCTTAGTTAAAAAATTAGATCAGGTGAGATGAATAAAATTTTTTAAAAATTAAATTCAAATTAAATTAAACTAAAATTTAAATTAAAGTAAATTAAACTAAAACTAAAACTTAATTAAAACTTAAATTAAAATTAAACATAAACTAAAATTAAAATTAAAATTAAAATTAAATCAAATCAAATTGAAAATAAACATATAATAAAACAAAATTTAAATCAAATCAAATTAAAACTAAACATAAAATAAAACTAATATAAACAAAATTAAAATTAAACATAAACTAAAATTAAATTTAAATCAACTCAAATTAAAATTAAACTAAAATTATAAATTTAAGTAAACTAAAAAACTTCATTAATGTTAAAAACTTAATTAATATTTAAATAACAACAGTATTTCCTACTTTATTTATAGGAATCTAAGTAGGTATTAAATAATGGATGCTCCAGATATATAACTAGAGATCACATCGAATTTATCAAACTAAAACTCAAGAGCCTAGGAACGGTTGTCGTTAGAAATAATGATAAACTTAATTAGATATATAATTAGGATAGGTAAAATTGAACTCGAATTTGCTTTCATTATTCGCAAAGTGTTGCTTGTCAAAATACTTAATTTTAATTTATTAGTATTAGTTAATTATGTGACTCTAGATATAAGGTCAAATTTCTATCATCTAAATGTTTAATTGAGCATGCAACAACCTTAACATAAAACTTAAGGGATTTAGGCAAAGTAATATCTATATGATTAACCTAGTTGATTCCTCACTCAAGTATCACTTGACACAGCAAAAGAAAACATAGATGTGTCATAGAATATTGTGTCACACTCAATTTAGGAATGTCACTAAATTAAATTGCATGTTAGAGGATTACCAAAATTACTTAATTTGGACCAACAATTTATAAATTTGGTGAAAATTCGAAAGAACTTTATCAAAATCAAATTCAATATAAACCAATTGACTTTGTTAGGTCCAACACTAATGAAGGGGGAATTAGTGAAACCCTAAACCAAATAGAAGATCAAGAAGATTAACCACAAGAAATCAACAATAATAAACTGATTCAAGAATAAAAGTAAGTTCAAACTATCCAATTGATTAAATATTAGATTACTTTGACCTAAGAGTTTAAACTAAATTGATATTTAGAAATTTAAGTTAAATTTCATTAATATCTAAAATTGAATCAGTAGAATAATCTTTACTTGATCCAGGAATGGATTATAGTCATTTAAGAAGAATTGACGACCCAATTTAAAAAGATAAAAAATTTATAGAAATAAAATAGATATCTAAAAATAAGTTAAATAAAAAAGGTACAACCGTGAGATAGAAGGTCAACCGCACTTACCGAAATTGATCGTAAGGTGCAAATATTAATGTTTTTTATTATTATTTTATTTATTTATATTTTGTAAGTAAATAAAATATATTTAAAAATGGTAGTTGCAACAACTCCATTGATGTAGGTTGGCAAAATTTTCAACTCTATCTTAAAGAAATTGATTCCTATGCATTAGATGATTTCAGAAATTGTCCATTAAATTAATTGACATATACACACATGATAATGTATATAAAACGATGTGGCAAATTTTGATTCATTCATTTAAAAAAATAGAAGAAAATTGTTATATTATTATTATGGATTGAGAAATTAAAATTTACGACTCTACAACAATTGATACGTGATGTCGGAATCATACTTTAATTACTATTAATTTTTCAAAATTTTAAATCCCTTAATTAAAATCATCAATAAATCTCTGTCAAAATTAAACTAAAAAGCTCTAATTGAATCTATTTCAACTCCTATATATTATTCTTTATTATTTTTAAAAAATTTACAGTACAACGATATTGATATTTTGTTGAGTTGTGATATTGGTTTTAAAACTTAATACCACATCAATTTCTTATTTTGAATTGTATCCTAATGTTTTTTTTTCCCATTTTTTTTTGTCCTGGCTCATTTCACGTAGCTGCTAAAATAATTGGAATTGTGTTTCCTCGTGCCAATATGAGACCGGAACAGACGAGTAGGTAAGAAACAGATGAGTCTAGTATTAGGGATGAGCTAGATCAGGCCCCTCTTGAAATAAAGCGGAGGAAGAATTTGAATTGTCGATTATCGATAAGTCAATCACGTTGTTTTCCCGACGATGTTTTCATGGAGTAGGTCATCGTACAATTGGAAAACACATCAACTCGACCCCCAAACTTGAAGCCGATCTTTCCGGACCTAAAATCTCCCCAAAATTAATCGTACAATTAATAAAAATATAGGGATATTCAAATTTCGCACGTAAAATCTTCAAACATGAATAACAAAAAAAATGACGGGCTTTACAACTCTTATTTTTTTTCATATTTTTCTTGGATAAAGGACAAAAATTAAAAAAGTTCTTTGTTTTTTTATCGGGGTATTTTATTTTTTAAAAAATATCAAAATGATACATTATATTTCAATTTTTTTAAAAAAAAATTGGAAAATAAACATTCCTTAATTTTATTAACTTCAAAAGAGCCTTAAATTTTAATAAAGTTAGATATTTTTAAAATATAAAACACTTTTTAATAATTTTCACGCTAGATCGCGCATGAAGAATGTTTTCACCCAAACTACAAGCAAAATGCAACATCCGATAAACATGTAATAATAATTAAATCTTGGAGCAATAATAGTTAATTAAATAATTGACATGTTAAATGTTAATAATGAATGAAGAATCTATTTAATATTGAATTTGAGAGGATGGATTCAATTTTCTATTTGACCAAGATAAATCAAAACAGTAGTGACAGTTATAATACAGAAATTCAATATCTCATGAAAGAAAAATTCAACTAAATACACCGAGACACCCATCGCACTTTCTATATGAGTAATAATACGTACAGTGAAAGTGAATATCTTAATGAAAACTTTGACCGTCACTCGATGGCACGTCCGACGTCCGATCACTGATCGAACACTACCGATGGCTTTCGGCCGCCGCCCCGAACCAAACTATACCCTGGGGGCACGATGAACCCGTCAGAGATTGTCACAATTGCGATATCGCAATATTCACCGTCGATTTCGACGGGTTTACCGTTGTCGGCGATCCTGACGGGTTCACCATCCTTCCAAGGTATAGTTTGATTCGGGGCGACAATCAGAGTCGTCGATAGTGTCCGATTGGCAATCGGACGTTGAACGTACCGCCGAATGATGGTTAAAATTTTCATGAGACATTCATTTTCACTATGCGTATCATTTCTCTTTCTATATATAGCAATCGTTTTTTGTGATAGAGCGCTAAAACAAAAGCCATTAATTAATCATGTCTCTCTTCCAACAAGCGGTAGCTCCATTAAACTTGGCTTTTGATCGACACCTCTTTGCACACAGGCGATGCGCCACCACCGTCAAGCAACCGTGCCTCACACACATCCGATGCGACGCCGGCCAGACGCCGGCGTCAAGGCGATCGGCCAATTACCAGCCCAACTTATGGGGCGACGACCGCATTCGATCACTCACCGTCAACTCTCCGGTAGTCAGCAGCACTCTGTTTTTCAGCTCTTAAATTTAATTTCATCCTTTTAATTGAAATTAAGTTAATTTTATCATCGATCTATAGGGGGAGGAGAAGCACGACGCTGAGAGGATGAAACTCCTGAAGGAGAAAGTCAGAAAAGTTGTACGCGACGAGAAGGAAGTGGAAGAACAGCTTCAACTTATCGACCAGCTGCAACAGCTCGGAGTGGCTTATCATTTCAAAGACGACATTAAAGACTCTCTGAGTAGTCTTCATGCGTCTTTAGAAGACGTGAGCTTGAAATTTAAGGACAACCTTCATGCCTCAGCATTGCTCTTCAGGCTGCTCAGGGAAAATGGCTTCTCTGTTTCAGAAGGTACGTAATTAAAATCGCTTCTCTGGATCAGTGTCATCTGCGAGTAGATATATATTATTCTTACAGTAATTGTCAGGAACTAATTGATAATATTCTCTGTCAAATTAAATGAAGATATTTTCTACAAGTTTAGAGATGAGAAATTAGGGCGGTTCAGGGATTGCCTTAGGAGGGATACCCAAGGAATGCTCAGTCTGTACGAGGCTTCTTATTATGAAAAGGACGAAGAGATGGTGTTGCATGAAGCCATGGAGTTCACAACCGAACACCTCAAGAACATTATTATTGTTTTAGAAGAAGGCATGGCCAGGGAGAAGGTGGCTCATGCCCTGGAACTGCCACTGAATTGGAGGATGGAGAGGCTGCACACGAGATGGTTCATCGAATCATGCTCGAGAGACACATCCATGAACGTAAATCATGCTCTGCTTGAATTTGCTAAGCTCGATTTCAATGCAACTCAGAGCGTCCACAAGAAAGAACTCAGAGAAGTCTCGAGGTAATTAAACTAATTAAGTAATTAATCAAGACAAGTGGCCGCCATATATATATATATATATATAATTTGGAACGGTAATTAATTAATCATGCAGATGGTGGACAGAACTTGGAATTGCTCAGGAATATCCATTCTCAAGGGACAGATTGACTGAGAACTACTTGTGGACTGTGGGTTGGGCATCTGAGCCAGAGCACTGGAGATTCAGAGAGGAGCAAACGAAAGCCAACTGCTTCGTGACAATGATCGACGATGTTTATGATGTCTACGGAACCTTGGACGAACTCCAACTCTTCACCGATACCATCGATAGGTATACTGATCAAAGAGAAATTCAACGCCATGACTTTACTGATAGATAGGCATATTGATTCTGGACATATATGACTAATTTCAGATGGGACATTAATGCGATCGACAGACTTCCAGACTACATGAAGCTCTTATTTCTCGCCGTCTTCAACACGACAAATGAAGCATCTTTGAAGGTCATGAAAGAGAAGGGATTGGACACGACGCCTCATCTCAAGAGAGCCGTAAGTGCGTGCATGGTATCGATATATCCTTTTTAATTCTGATTCATACTATATATATTATTTTCAGTGGGCAGAATTGTGCAAAGCGTATCTAGTGGAAGCAAAGTGGTACCACAAAGGCCACACGCCCAAGTTGGACGAATATTTAGAGAATGGAAGGATGTCGATATCGAGCAATGTGATGGTGACATTTGCTTACTGCATGGCCCCCCAGCTAACCAAACACGACTTGGAACGTTTCTCAGATTACCCTGCCATTATGCTGCCCAAGTCTAGACTGGCCCGGCTCTACGACGACTTAGCCACTTCAAAGGTACATATATATATTGACTTGATCAAGTCTCCATTATAATTAATTTTCTCACTGATCTCGATCGATATACATATCTATGCGTAGGATGAACTTGAAAGAGGTGACGTGCAAAAATGCATCCAGTGTTGCATGCGCGAGAGAGGTGTCTCGGAAGATGTGGCTCGTGGACAGATGAAGGAAGTGATCAAGGCGAATTGGAGGAGCGTCAATGGAGATCGTGGTGCTGCGTCTTCATTCGAGGAATACATGAAACGTATGTGGCGATCAATATGATTCGTACGTTCCAATTCTTCTACCAAGACGAGGATCGATATGGTAAAGCCGATGGAGAAACCAAGAACCAAGTCATGTCACTATTGATCAACCCGATTGCGTGATAAGTTGGACAGAGTGCTGATATCAAAATAATACATACGGATACATTAATTTATGCCACTAATGTTTGAACAAATAAGATTATGATTTCAATCATTTGATTGTATTTTAAAAATTATAAAAAAAATGCGAAAGTCATGTTGGATATTAAATGAAAGGCAGGGGGAAAGGTATATATATATATGTTGGATATTACCTAATTCATAACATATTATTATTAGAAATATATGCACATATTTATTCTTTACCCAGTTAAATTAAACTAGGATAATAAAATCATAGAGGGTGTTTGCTGAACTTACAAGAGTTATAAGAATTTAAAATTTGTTTGATAAAATTTTTTTACAAACAACTTATAAGCAGTTAAAATAAATTGTTTGACAGCTTATAAGATGTTTTAAAAAAAAAGTAAACTAAGGGAGTCCCTATTTTTTTTCTAAAAAAAATATTTTAATATTTTTTTCTCTAAAATATCCTTATATATTTTCATTAATCTCCTTTTTATCCTCCACAAATTTATACAAACTTAACAATTCTTTCTATGTCAATTTCTTTTCTCGATGCACTTTGTCATCATCTCTTATATTCTCTTCTCAATGTACGATATCTCTGACAGTCCCTTCATTTCTTCTCTCCCTGTTGCATAAATTCTCCAACTCGATTAGCATTTGATTTTTTTTATCTAATTACTTTCTATATCATTATTTTCCAATTGTAGTTGCGAAAAAAGACCCTTATTCTTGATATAGCGATTGAATGAATTTCAGTATTGCTTTATACCTTTAATAAAAATTATATATATTATACCCTTTTTGGTAATTTTGTTAATAAAAAAATCTTTTAATACCAAACATGTGTTATTTAAAACAAGTTCATCCAAACACTTTAACCGCTCCTAAAACAACTTATAAACTATACGAGCTTATAAGTTATTTTTAATAAATTAAATCAAAACCAAACACCCTCAGAATCAAGAGTCTTAATTTTGTTCAAAACTATTAAAAATCAAGTTTCTTAATGTTTATGTTTGTTTATTATATATATAATGAGAAGTGAGTGTTAATATTTTTTTTTATTAATATTATATTTATTTATAATTTTAACTAAAGGAAATATATTAAAAAATGGTGGTTCCAACTCCATGGATGCAAGTTGTCGAAATTTTCAATTCTCTTAATGTACGTAATCGTATTCATTCCATTTAAAGAAATTGGCTCATATATATATATATATATATATAACAATGGAGAAAATTTTGATTCATTCTTTTAACTAGTAATATAGAAGAAAATTATTATATTATTATTATTACTTAGACATCAAAATCAATTTTATATATATATATATATAACCATGGATAACATTTTGATTCGTTCTTTTTATATTATTATTATTGCTTAGACGTCAAAAGCAATTAAAAGCCGTATATATACACTATCCATAGGATTTATTTATAATATCCTTTATATATATATATATAATCCTATGGGACCGACCAACCAGAGTTCAAGATTAAAGTATGACCTTTGTTTTTAGTATATTAAATTTGATGTTACATTCAACAAAAATGAAACGGCTTTTGGTAAGAGTAATGATACGCATAGTGAAAGTGAATGTCTCAGTAAAAATTTTGATTGTCAATTAACGGCATATCTAGCGTCCGATCGTCGATCGGACACTACCGGCGGCCTTCGGCCGCCGCCCCGAACCAAACTATATCCTGGGGGGCACGGTGAACCCGTCGGGGATCGCCACAATTGCGATCTCGCATAATTGACCGTCGATTTCGATGGGTTCACAGTTACCGACGATCCTGACGAGTTCACCGTCCTCCCAAGATATAGTTTGATTCGGGACGGCAATCAGAGGTCGCCGGTGGTGTCCGATCGACGATCGAACATATACACATTAACTGCACGTCATTCACTATAATTTTCACTCTCCCAAATTCACTCTATAAATCATTTCCCTTTTGATAAATACAGCACAGTTAGACCAAAAGGTACATATTATTTTTTATGTTTATCAAAAATATACTTAATTATATTCTTTTTTTCATTCTATCCTCTGACAAAATTAATCTTTTTTATATTTTTTCATTTTTTCTCTTCTTTCTCTTATTTTTTTTATTTGCATACATATTATCGGATCTCACAATATTTAAAATTTAGTTAAGTATTTTGAAAAAAAAAAACCGTGATTTGGCTATCCAACACGATTATCAATTGTCACAAATATTAATAAACATGACTGGAGATGGTCTTACGAGGAGACAAATATTGTACGATGAATTGAGAGTTCAGACAAATGTACTTGAATGAGCTAGGGTGGTTCTCAACTTTGATGAGCGTGACCTTGCTAAGAATTAACAAGAGTATATTACATTTTCATTTGTAGATATATGATTATTATTCATTCTCACTTTGTAATATTTGATCATCTCTCTCAATTCACCTCATGTTGCTAACACTAAGTGAATCGAATAAGTTAGGGCAACAAAGCAAACCGAGTAGTCTAATTAATATCCTAATTGAGTAGGCGAACCGTGCAAGTTAGATGGGCTAAGCGAGTCGAGTTGGACTGTCTGAATTGATCGAGCAAGTCAAATGAAGGGGATATGCTAGATATGAGTTAAAAAGGTCGAATGAATGTTAATTTTTTTCCCCTTCTAATTTTCTTTGGGGTCTAATCAATCCGAGTGAATTCAAATTTAAATTTGTTCCTTTACTTGTTAAGTGTATTTAAATTTATTTGTTAAAAATCTTATCGAGTTCACCCCGGCCTTCCATATCCACAATCAACGTGCTTTAACTCTAAATTGGGTTAGTTAAAGAAAATAACAGTAGAGACCAAAATCAATATTGAAGTGGACAGCAAGCCTCCAACATATGTAATATGAAGTTCGACGTTGTCCAAACTTGTTAATTTAAAAAAAAAAAAGATAAAATTTGAGAGCCATTAAGTGTTCGTTAATTTTTTTAAAAAAAGGATGAAATTTGAGAGCCATTAAGTGTCTGTTAACTACATCGTTGACCAATTGAATTGCACCCATGAGCCTGATATGTATCAAAATCAGGTCCAACGTGAACATGATATATATAATCAGGTCTAATTTAGCTAAATTTTAAATATTGTGGAGCCCATATTATACAAGCAAATAAAAAAAAGAAAGTGGAGAGGAGATTAAAGAGATGAAAAGATCAAAAGGGTGGAATGAGAAAAGAATAAAATTATTCTCTTTAATAAATATGAAAGTAATGTGTATTTTTTTATATATATTATATATCCCCTTGGGTAAAAAGCCAAAAATGAAATCAAAATGGTCATTAGATTTCGCGTCACGTTAGATGAAATCTAAAACAATAACTTTTATGATTGCGCTACTAACCCTTTTTCTTTTTAAAAAAAACAAAAGTAATGTAGGTCCTATAATTTATGGGTACGATGATAAAAATGGCCATGCTTCCTCTACACGTTTTTTTTTCTTCAAAAGGAAAGAAAAATTAGAGCGTTGCGTCAAAAGACGAGATTTCTATGGTTACGTAATGTGACAAACAAGATTAGTGTGGGAACTTGCAATCTACAATGAAAGAAACAAGAGAAACAGTGAGGCTGAGCTGGAATCTATTCCATGGCGGTGGTTGAAATTTGAAAGAACATATCTATTTCTTCTAACAACTTTTCATGCTCTGGTTTACTCTCATGGCTGTAAATATTCGACGACAGCATAAGTTGGATGAGCACATTGCAGATATCACCCATATCGTCATGGTTTTTGATTGCTTTGGGAAGATCCTCCTTTGGAGTCTGCTCTCTGAAGCTATCTGTGTATGCTTGCTTTCTGCAAACCTGACAGAATTATAAACGGAAAACAAACAAAAGGATAAGTAACTTCGAACCAAGGAAAACTCATAAAGGATGTCAGAGTGAGATCTGAATTTACTTCAGAAGTACAGGATGCTTAAAATCAAAGAAAATGTCTACATCACACAAGAGAGAACTCTGACCTGGAACAAGTGATGGATAGTATCGACCTGCTCTTTGTTCATATATTTCCTGACAGTCAATTCCTTAAAAAGCTTAACCATATCTGGGGTCAAATTACATGCTGAAAGGTTGCCAACTATCCCAGATATACATGAACTACTGAACACTGAGTTCAACCATGGAGGTGATTCATTCAGTTGGAGTAAAATGATGGCGACATGAGCCGCAGGCTTGTGTTGATTTATGAAAGATCTTGATGCTAAACTAGGTGCAGCTAAAGCCATTGCTAATTCCTCCATGATAATCCTAAACCATCTGGAATTTCTGATCACCTTCTTCTCCAGCACCCCGAACTTTTCCCACCCTAAAAGTCTTGAAAGGCAAACACGACAAGCTGTGGCAGTTGAAAAATCTTCATAGAAAAGCAAGCCTTCTGTAACAGTCATAATAGATTCCAGATATTTCATAGTTAACTTTAGATCATTATTACTTTTTTCCTCTGATCCGAAATTCTTGCCAGCAGCTCCATCAGACAATGTGAAGAAACCAACTTCACAATTGTAGGCCCGAAGTGCAACAGCCTACATATATCATGACATTTGATACAAAAGACTGATGATCGATGAACTTCATCATTTGATTGAAAAAAGTCCTGCCAATCTATAGCTTCCTGAAAAATGATATGAGAACTGAAAGAAAATTGATTAGTTGTGCATAATGATTTGTATAAATCACTACTGGTAAGACCACTAACCTTCTCAAAGAGAAAAAATATAGTAAAAGAACAAAAATTAAGGTCTCTCCTGCTGGTGTATCTTCATCACAAGAAAGTAATGTCGGACCTTTTCCACATGATGTTTGTACAATTTTCTCAAGCACAGAGGCAAGTGACTTGTCCAGCAGTATAGCTTTTGATGCTTCCACAAGTTTTTGTCTGGTGGAATAGTGCAGGATGAGGCTAAAAATCGAAATTATCAGGAGCTCTTCTTGGCCAAACGTGGAGGAAGTTAATTTAGGCTTCAAATGCTCAAGCAACTGCTCAAACAGAGAATCCAATAAGATGTTCACAATTACGGGTTGTTTCAAACTGGCTTGAAAGAGAAACGTCTCTACCTATATAAATCAATAGGTCCTAGTCCTACTAAAACAAACTAAAAGAATCGAAGATTCACCATGCAACATATATTAGAAGACTTTTGCTCTGTTGCCTCCAGAATCTATATAGCATGCTATAAAATGATTTTGGACTTGCAAAAGCTAATTGCATCATATTAGGATATGCCAGAATTATGACAGTATATGGAATATATCTAGTGGTTTGAGCAGGGTAAGAAGGAAACTGCATATATGATCCCATCCACAAAATGAGATAAGGAATACCTTCAGTATGATTCCATGCCAATCTTCATCTTGGCAAAGAGCTGCATGATCAGCCAAATAAAGGACATTGAAAATTAAGAGGCAGCAGTTTTCAATCTGATTGAAGTATACAGAGTAAAAGACCTTCCGGAGTGCTTCAGCAATGCCGTGCAATATGAACTCATTAGATGCCCTAGGAAAGATATTTAGTATGTCTGTCATGGCATTGACCAAGTGTATTATATCATTTTTCCTGTCTTCTTCCCCTTCTACTAGTAGTGATAGCATCAATTGGATAACAAAGTTATCTCCAGAAACTATTAGTTCTGCTATCGTCTGGATATCTAGTAGTTTAATAGAATTTTCTTGCACACAAATTTGATCCTTGTTTGTGCTATACGATCGGCAAACATTCAAGATCAGGAAAGAGAGAGGTGTCAAGATTTCTTCTTGCTGGAAAAGCCATTTTAATGCTCTTGGATGTAGGTATATAGAGAGCAAATCCCAATCCATTTGAGCTATCAAATTAAAGATAGACTTTTCTGCCTCTGCACTGTATGGTACTTTATAGTTCAATGTATCACTTCTGACAAGAGCATAAAGATGCACCAATTGAGAACCCATAATAGGATGAGCAGCTCCAGATGACAAGTTATTGAAGTTAACAAGAATATATTGCTCCAAAGAAGCCAATAATTGATTCCCATCAGTAAGCCTAGAAGAACAAAATACACCATAAGCTAGTCTAAAACACTATACAATAGATGGGGTGACAGCATATTACCTATCACCATATAATGAGCTGACATATAGCAGCATAAGAACAGCACTCTGACAGCAAGCAAGAAGTGAATCTTGTAAGTTGCTCTGACCAAGTAGATATATCAGTTCTAGAGGATCGCAAGGAAGATTGAGATAGCAATCTCTGATGGGTTGCCCACTATCAGGGCCTAAAAGTCGATCAATAACTAAACTTAGCGTCATATATATTCTTGTTTTCATCTTTGCTGTGGGAAAGAATCCCAAACAACCAAATGCTAAACTGAACCAAGATGATGAAACCAAAAATTCAGCAAAACATCGGGTTGCAATTTCAGAACCTTTAAGTAATATTAGATGAAAAGTTTCAAGAATACCAAGTACAATTTCCTCATCTTGCATTTCATCAATAACTCTTGCAAGCCAAGGTAGCAGATATTTTTCACAAGTTTCAGTAATCTGCTTCTCCAATTCCTGTTTAGCACATGTTATGGAACATTCTTCAACAATAGATGAGTACAATTCTTTTAGGAGGTAGAGTGAGTATAAAAATATGACTGAATCTTCCTGAGATGAAATAGATGAAATGATGGCATTTCTAGATGCCTCTTGCATCAAGGGTGCTAATTGATTTATATTGCAGGAAGATGGTGATTTAAGAAGCTCCACAAATGTCAAGCAGGCCAAGGTGAAAGCTTCAGAAACAATGGGAAGAACAACTGTATCTTTCCTTTTGAAAAATTGTGCCAAGATCCCTGCTAATTCCTCTACTTGAGAAATGGACATAATTCCTGGGCAATGTGTGATGCAAGTCCAAACAAGTTTTAGAGCATGATTTTGAGCTGGATGAAGAGGTATCTCAGTTACATACTGTAAGACTGGAAGCAATATATTAAATCCTACTGCAAGTCTATGTACAAAGACTTCGTCAACAGTTGCTAAAATATCAAGAATATGAAGGCAAGAAATGATGACAGAATCTTTGTTTCCTGCAGGTTGCATATCAACACCATATCATAAAATAATAAGAAACTTTTCCATCTGGATATGTGATATTTATACTAAACTCAAAGATACTACCTGACAATCTGAGTACTTCAAAAACATAATCTGCAATGTCCTTTTCAATTAGAGCTTGAATTTGTTTCAAAGAACTAAAACCAGATGAGACTGTGTGAAAGATCAAGTCCAAGGTGTTAGTTTGCAATTGGACATCAGAAGAAAGCAGAGGGCCTTTAATAGCATCAGCAAACATGCCAACAAGAGATGAAGACAGGAGCAATCCATCCTCTTTCATCGTCTTATCCCTTTCACTGTTCAAACCAAGCAATTGGTTATTTCCAAACACGTTCTCGAAGACACCCCGCTGAGCTAACACCAAAAGCAATGCTGGATATGCACATGAACACGATTCAAATTTGAGATACTAAAGCAAATAAAAGATGGACAGAGTTCAATATATTGTCAAATCAGTTGACAATGTCAAGTAATTAAGCTGCTAATTATTCTACAAGAAAAATGGAGACTAAAATCCTATGCTGATTGAGCTTTTTATCAGCAAAACAAAGTGAAACTTTTAAATAACAGGCATCCCCTAACAAGCTTAGATAGATTATTGGGCTCCATAAACATCAGCCCACTATCCCCCATCCTCTATCGATGTTCCTCGGAAAATATGAAGAGAATTCAAATCACTAGATAAGCCAGTGATTTTTTCCAGCAAACACAAAAGAAGATGTGTACATCGGTGATAGGCCAGTAGCAACTGGCAGAAGTTGTGTATGGCCTGTACTTGGTATGAAAACTTGAAATCTACAATATGCAAATGTAACCAGTATGATTTGATTTATATCCAAAAATGGATAGAATTAAATGACACCAAAGTCGATGAGTCTAGTTTACCAATTATGGCATAACTACTCGGAGTCAACATCCACTCAAGATATAGCATATTTATGAATTCAATCTGCTAATTTCTCGATAGTCATCAATCCTCGAATACTTGAGATGAAAGTGTTATTCACAATTACAACAGAAGACTGAAAAATAGAAAAGCTAGTTCCATATCAAATTAAAAAAGATAAAGGATGTGACCAACCTATGCAATTTGTGCGAACATCGTCCTTTTGGGCCTTGAGCAAAGTTTCAAGCGCAAGTTTCAGCAATGATTCTTCTTTTAATGAGTAATCATTTTCAGAGTTGCTCTCATCAGTCCATGGCATAACCTGTTGAAGAAACATCTTATAAAGCACAAACAGGATCTCCCCACGAATATCTTCACTGATGCAAAGCAAAATAAACAATTATTTTAATTTTTGGACGAGGCAAAGATATCAAGGTCATTCAGAACCCTTTCTGCTTCACCTTGGCAACTGAAGACCCGTGACAAGTATTGAGAAAAGGGCAGCCTTATCTCTAATATGGGCTGCTGGGTTACAGTCTTGCTGAGAATTAAGTAACACTCCCAAGCAATGCAGCTGCGTCAAGAGGGTACAAATTAGAAATGACTTTACAGATTGGCAGCACGGTTAGTCTCGTAAATTTGTGAAATCACCTAATTAGCGTAGTAACTGTGAGGAGGCACAAAATCAAATTGAGGAGAACAAACGGCTACCATGAAGAATTGCCGCCGGCTCCAAGCAAGCCCGCCCGATGAGATGAAATCCGAGATGCGAGAGACTAAATCCCCAAACACAGAGCGGGGAAGTCCGCACTCGGAAAGATCGGAGACAAGGTCGATCAACTGGCGTGCGAGAGGCTCGTCATCGAAGGACGCGAGCGCCCGCACAAGGGGGGACACGATAACGTGAGGCTGACGGCCAGCCAAGCGGCGAACGAAGTCGGGGCAACGAATTGCGGCGGATAGCTGAGAGAGAGCGTAGGAGACGTGGTGAGTGAGGGCGCGTGGATCGGAGAGCAGCGCTGAGAGGCAAGCGAGGCAGATCACGCCGCCCTCCGACGTAGCAACCGCCATCGACGGCCGGTGCCCCTTCCCGCACCCGACCCTCTCACGATCGTCGCCAGCATCTTCGTCGAACAACTCCATCTGCCATCCTTCTCCGCCTTCTTCTTGGAAGACCACTCCGTCGCGCCGCATCGATGGGATTGGTGGAGCGTGGAGAGCGAGAATTGAAATGGCGCGGTTTTGAGTAGGACATTCAATTTAGAAAAAAAAAAGACCCGCCAGCCGGCACCCACAGCTAACACGAAGGAGATAAATCACGATGACTAAGCGGCAAGGGATAGGTGGAGGGTCGAAATTTTGCTCACGGAGTGCAGGGATTTATTCCTGTCACCACCCGCGAAGCGAATCGACCCCCAGACCTTGTTGAGCACACACCATCCCCTTACTAACTTAGCTAAGCCCGTGAGGGCAGGACATTCAATTTAGAGCAATGATAGAGAGTGGAGAGTGAAAAGCATAGTGAATGACGTGACACTTTACATGCACACGTCCGATTATCGCTTGGACACCATCGGCGACCTTCGGCCGCCGACCTGAATCAAATTATACCCTGGAGGGCACGGTGAATCCGTCGGAGATTACTGCATGCCAAGTGTCATATCATTCACTATGTTTTTCACTCTCCCATTTTCACTCTCCCTATCATTTTTCTTCAAGTTATCCCTACGAACTTCAAAATATTCAATTTAGCCCCTCGGGTTACAATAATTCATGGATGGTGCCGCCAAGATAGTGATCGTTCGTATGCCGAGTCACAGGCTTGTCACGTCAAGCACAATGGATCGCATATGTGCGGCCTCTGCGACCCCATTGCCAGACGGGATCCTCTGTCCAGAGGATCCCTGTCCTGCTTATCCCACATTCGTCGACGATGACTGACAAGTCGTCCGATCGACGATCAGATATTATTAATAATTTTTTATCGTCATTTCGAATCAAACGATATCTTGGAAAAACGATGAATCAATCAGAATGGTCGTATTACAATCTCATCGATCAATACGGCGAGATCGCAATTGCAACGATATCCAACATACTCACTATACTCCCAAGGTATAATTTTGTTTGGGGTGGCGGCCGAAAGCCACCGATAGTGTCCGATCGACGATTGAATAACTCGTCAGCTATCGTCGACGAGTGGAGCAGAGATCTTCCGTAGGATAGAGGATCTGGCCTCCCGCATCGCAGACTAGTCGTTGGCTGATCTGTAAGGACGGACTGCCGTCCACCTACGGACTAATTAGACCGAAAACCCATAACTTAGTTTATAGTTCAAGATTAATAAGAAACAATTACCAAAGCAATTAGCAACTAAGAAAAAGTGCTAAAAACACCTGAGAACGTGCATTGAGGTTCTCTAAGGTAATGCAAAACAGGAAAAGAAAAATATAAATATATATCAGTCTACTGATCTAGTTCAACTTGGTTGGCAACACATAATACAACACGGCGGAAGCACCATTACCTACGAGCAAGAACTCAAAAATTGGTTTCTACAAGCAGGAACTCGAAAACTGGTCTAGCTATAATCCTTGCTGCATTGCTCTTAAATGATTTTGTTTCTGGCATCTTCAAGTTTCTTCAATATTTCTCCTGGAGTTCTGTCAAGTTCATCAGCAATCTTCCTCTGCAAGTCAGGAGGAAGAGTTGGGAACTGCTCGCATAGGTCACCATCAATGACATCCTGCAGAACGAATAGAGCAAAATCACACGGGATGTGAGTATTAAGTAATCGATCTGTATTCTGTATCTTAGCTTCGACGAAGAGTGATATTCCCTGTATATTCTAACTAAATTATTAGCTATAACCTATGGGTCCCATTCCAGCGCAATTACTTGAGGGAAAATTATATACATCAATACAAATGGAGCATTTAAAATATCTCTATAAATTTGAAGACTCACCTTGACAGGGAAATAAGCAGATCTGAAGGCCATATGATCCCTACCACACAAAGGCGGATGTTCTTGCCTCATGTGCATTTCCAAGTGGGAAAAGAAATCCACATCTTCCCTGGAGATAAATGGAAGCAATGCACCTACACTTCCCATCACAGTCCCATATATAACACATTCACCTCCTCCGGGTATCAAAGAGGACTTTTGCAAGCATGTCACAACATCTCCTATATGAAACTGCACAATCTCCTCGACTTTATTAGGAGCACCATTCAACTTCCCTTGCTCCCACTTTATTTTACCTCCTGTTGGATCTTCCTCGATCTCGTCTGATAAATCTTGTGGCAGTCGAACAAAGTATATGTTTCCAAACTTATCAGCTCCAGCCATGGTGTCAAAATCTATGTGATGTGCTGCGGTGAGCCACCTTGGGACAGAATCATCCGCAAATATGTAAAGTTGATTTTCATCCCTTCTGTACTTGCAGTAATGAAATGACTGCAAGAAAAGATTTAAATGATAACAGGTTGGCAAAAATAGCCATACATGTAGTGGGAAAATTCCTGCTTGAATTGAGTAGAACCATGTGCAATTGTTCAAATGAATCCAAACAAGAACTCATGCATGGAAATATAATATCAAATGCTCAAACACATCCATAAGATGCAAAGGTGAAATTCACCAGCATTTCTGATTAATGATCACGTTTACCTAGGGAGAATCGAACACAAGCAAATTGGTTGATGTTGAAACATGAGAAAAGAGTAATCAACAAAAGTTTTTCCAAGGAATATATAATTACATGGTCATGGCCTAGTTCATCCTCGTAAGAAAAATGTTCCATGATACCTTAAACTAAATTCACACGGGGCAAACATTGAGGTCCATCCTAGATACAAAAGAGCATGCACCAGTAAGAGATATAATAATAGTTGTGTGAAAATCATGTCACAAGAAAGTATAAGAAAGAACACCATCACCAAGATAGGTCTTCTCTAACTGTGTACATATATATTCTCGCAACAAGTTATAAAAACTCACATATAGTAAGCAGTTGACAAAAAAAACTTGCCATTAAGAAGGATTGTCAACTCAGATATGACTAACTGGAAGAAAAAAAATGCCATATGACATACTATTGCCTCAATGACATCTTGATTAATTGCATATCTAAGATGGCAGAGGTTATGATAGTTAATTATATTTGCATAATGTCAAGGGTTGGTCCGGTATAAAGAGAAAGGCTCCAATTTGCAAAACATACCAAACTACTGATTGAATGCTAACATAAGTTTATTTGCCAAATATGTACACCAAGCTATAGGGCTTCATAATGGTCCATTGAACAGACAATACCTTTTACAATAGTATTACAGATTAAACACATTCTGAAACATTTTTGCAAATCTCTAAAATTATTTATCTAACCCATTTGGGTAATCTAGCATTGGACTCCAGCCTGAATTGGAACAAGTACCTGAGGCAAGAAGCAGACAACAGAGTGACTAATAGCTGCATACCTACTCATTTTAGGCCAAGTATTGAGCATTAGTCCTCAATGTGAAATCAAGCCTTTGGGGGGACGATTTTAATACTCCAATTACTCCCACGTCAAAATTAAGAAGAGGATGGTTTCTAAGACACATGCTTTACTGGACTATAGGGCTAGATCTCTCAAATATCTGGAAGAAACGTCATAATTAAGAAGAGGATGATTTCTAAGACACATGCTTTACTGGACTATAGGGCTAGATCTCTCAAATATCTGGAAGGAATGACCGCAGAACTAACATTCAGAATCTTCTGACATAAAATGAGATGATAGACTTAAACCTATCCCTCAACTAGAGCTATATGTGTGTTTATTTATAACTTGTTTAGCTGTGATCTTCCTTCGGTTAATTAATAAACTTTGTTGGTTTTATATGCTAGTCATTTTTATTTTTATCAATTTAAAAATTATTATAATATTTTTAAATACCGGCAACATATGTGCTGCCACTCTGTCCAAGAAATGCTTTTAAAATTTTGCCATCAATTTTATTGGTGTCCTCTCCAAAGATATTTCAAACGAATGATTGTTATCATGTAAATTTGTTCATAATATACTGGAAAACTGACAGCAAAAGAAAGAAAACACTCCACACTAGCAACCTTAGGTTCTCACTACAGTTTGATAGGTTTTCTTGTCAATCAAACCTATCTTTCCCTAAAAACTCAAATGTGTTCAGGAAAATTTTTTCTATGTATTCTTTGAAAGATAATTCAAAAGAACGATCGTTATCATATAATTTGTTCATGAGGTACTGACACACTCTCAGCAAAAAAAAAAAAAAAAAAAAAACACTCCACATAAGCAACCTTATAGATTCTCACTAAACTTTCAAAGGATTTCTTATCCACCCATGCTTCCTTTTTGCTAAAAGCCCAATGTGTTAAGGATAAGTAATTTTATAAGAACATTCAGATGATCAACGAATTAGTTGGATTATATAGCCGGAATTGATGTGGATTGAATATCTTATGTGGATTCTAATAATAACTTAGCAGAAGTTCTAATTAGTGTAAGAAAAGTTATTTTAGGTTCAAACATTGAGAAGTTTGTTCAAAAGATTTTAAACCTGTTAGCAATCTTATACCAGAAGTAGAACAATAAATTAGCTCTGCTTGAAAATTGCCAAGCATGGGCAATTATATATGGCATATTCTTCTAATCAAGGCTCAAAAATGAACATGATTAGGCCATTAGAAAGAGCCTTGATGGTTCAACCAAAAAAAGATTTGATGGGAGCTAAAGGATTGGCTTAGTCAAACCACAATTTGCAAGAGTTCCTTCATGATCAGCACAAATATCTAACAAACTAAAGTGATGGACAAAGATCAGAATAAAGATAAGTGTTATAACACAACAAAGAAAGCATACCTCCTGGATATCACCAACATAAATCCTATCACGATATGTATTGATAGAAACAATAGTGTGGGGAAAGAGCTTGTTTTCGCATTTTCTGAGCAACCTCCTTTTTCCTAGGTCATACAATCTGAGTACTGGACCAATACCTGCAAGGAGTCTCCCCTGAAACTGGTGCAAAGCAAGTGGAACTCCCTCTACTTGTGTCTTGTGCAAAAGCTCAAGAGACTTTCCTTCCTCAACAAATCTATATATGTGAATGAACCCAGCAGCAACAGTTCTCTTAGGCCAGAATTGTAGTCCTTTTGCAGTTCCAACAGCCAAAAGTGTCCCATACTCCTTATCATGGAAATTCACGGGACAAATGCTAAATGCTGCTTCATTGTCTTGAAGCTCCAGCAGACAAGTTGTATTTCCTGTTTTGGGATCAAGAACTCTGATGCAAGAGGCCCACCTATCTGACTCTGCCTTTGGATAACCATATTGCTCATCTGGAAGAGCATCCTCTTTCTCATCATCACCATCACCATTGTCCATCTGTTCACCATTATTTGCATTTCCATTTTCGCCCATCCCAGCAGCTTCCAAGCATTCCTTCCGAGCAGCTTCTCGCTCTTCTGCAGTAAATGCCCCTTGATCACTCTCAATGATAATTAAATGCTTGCGCTTGGGCAGCAGCACAAATTTCCTAGGAGTATATCGCAAAGGTACAACTGTCTCATTGAATGTCTCTCCCAGTCGCTCCACTGTGAAAATTCTCAGAGCTTCATTGGCCACTGCAACAACTCCTTCAGCACATTGATCAGAAGAAAAAGATGCAGCATATTCAAGTGCCTCATATGAGAGAGGAGTTAGCAAAAAGTGTCCTTGATGAATATAACCAAGCCAAGGCCTACTGGACAAGCAAAGCATAGCTTGTCGGCCTCTTACAGTAGCTGAGAATAGCTTGGGAGCTCTCAATCCTAAGAACCGGGATCGGGTATCAGAGAGCTGACCAGTGACCATATCAACAACTGTCCGGAAGAGAACACCATTCTGCAAACCAGCATTAAGAAAAACACTAGCAGGATGATCAGCTCCATCCTCTCCTCCAGTGGAAGCCATTACCTCAAGCAATAGGAGTGACTCAGGTGGTGAAGACACACTCTGAACACTCAAGATCTGCATACAGTCATCAGGATCCAATGACAGAATCCTTATTGTGTTATCATAAGATCCAACTGCAAGGAAACGGGATCTCTGCCTGCCCTCTGGAACTGGTGCAATATCTAAGCACGCCACATCCCCAGGCATCTCATGCTTTTCCACCTCCATCAACTGTCCAGTCAAGTCCATCTCAAAATAGATAAGTTCCCCTCCGCTCAGTGCAATAACCACCTGAAGCCTGTTGGAGCCAACCTTCACAATGGTCTTCTTACCAGGTGTCTTCCACTCATTGATACGGCCATCCTCTCTGATATGCCTAATTCCATTGGGATGGACCTGCATTAGAGAATCATCTCCTAGCAGAGAGACAGAAAGTGAAGGAGTGGTGTCAAGAAACCCACTATCACTGACTTCTTCAATGGTCTCACCAATGGAGAGCACAAGTGTGGCGTTCACAAAAGAGACAACGATGTAAGCATCAAATTCATCATTGATATTCTTCTTCACAGTCCAGACTGCACTGGGTGTGCCTGGAAGTTGTGACACGGCCATCTCATTTATCGCCAAACCTGGCCTTAAAATCCGCAGCGATGAGCGTGGGCCCCTACCACAGAGTGTGAATACCTGAGGAGTTTCTTCCTCAAAGAGATTCAGTATCTTCATGTCCATGATGGGCATGAGACTTTCAACAAGGTCAATCCTGACTAGGTTCTTTAAGCCACGTGGCTGGAAGAAGACCGGTTGGAATCCTTCCTCGGTCTCCATCAGAGTGGCAGATGAAGCTTCAATATCCTCAGCCTCACCAATGGCCTGAAACTGATAGAGAGCATGGTTGCCAAACTCGGAAGCTGCAAATAGAAAGCCAGTCTTCAGGACGCACATGGAAGTGGTGACAGGAATGGTGTCAAAATACTTAATCTTGAGCTCAGTTACCCGGTCGCCCTCATGCTCAAGTGTGACCTTGAAGATGTCCCCATACTCGGTCTGCAGTAAGAAGAAGAACATGGACTTTTGGCGGTGGGTGGCAGCAGAAACCACAAGTACTCCACGCTCAGCAGGGAGGTCAGCACGGCGAGGAATGACAGCACGGACATCTGGGTGGCCTTGGTTTTTGTAAATAACGAAATTCTCGGCGCAGACAAGGACACCGCTGGGGCCATCACCACCGCCCGGCACAGTAACGAGGAGATTTGCACCATTGTCAACAGGTTCGGACCACTTGCGAGAGACATGGTTGAGACCAAGGTCAAGCTCATAGAATGTGAGGTGCTTCTGAGCGTCCGCGGCAGCCTGTCCGGTTGGGTCAAGATCAGACTCGGAGTAATCTAACTCGATGGAGGCAAAGATGGGATTATCGAAGCCGCAGTCGACCCCGACAACCGAGTAGGTGATGGTGTGAGACTTGTGGGCTTCGAGAGGGGAGGAGATCGTGAGGCGGGCGACAGCATCACGGTTGAGGACGTACACAAGCTTCTGCTTCTCGCAGGCAGCAACCATGACAGCGCGACCCTTGGGGTCGACAGCGAGGAACTGGCCGGGGACGATCCGGCGGCAGCCAGATTTGCCGAACGTCTCCTGGTGAACCTTGTGGAACATATTGTGCTCTCGGGAGTATTCGAGGATTACGAGGCGGCCGGAGTCGGAGCCAACCACAAGGTAGTCTTTCTGGGAACCGGTAAGTCGGAACTGGGCGAGGGAGCGGATGGCGCCGAAGACATCCACGGAGAGAAGGGTCTGCAACTTACCGGATTCGTCGGGACGTAGGAGATCCAGGTTTTTGCCCCGAGCCACCACGATTTCCTGAGTCTTGCCGCCGACGAAATTCCCATTGGTGGCGCACACAATCCCGCCCGCCCGCTGCAGCGTCAAGCTGTACAAGTACATCCCTCCTTCTCCGTACCTCCTCTTCCTCGCGTCTTCTTCTTCCTTATCTTCTCCCCGTACTGTGCGTAAAAAAGATCGGGGGTTTAGGGTTAGGGCATTCAGCGGATCTAGAATAGGTGAAGAAGCAAGGTTTGACGTCCAAACCGGATCGGCCTACAAAACCTTCGACCGAACCGGGGGGAAAGAACTTGGTCTGGACTTCACAATTTTATATAAATATAAAACAATTAATAAAATAATAAAATTTTGACAATAAAAAACAAAAGTATGAAATTGAACGAGAAATCCATCCCTCTTAACTTATTTTATTGGAGGATTTAATCACGATATCTTATTTTGAAAGGCAAATCATAACGAATACTTTTCCGATCTATTATGATGGCTCATGGAAAATTTTCCAGAGTTAAATCGATCATCTTCGACTCGAAAAGTTAAATATTCAGATTAAAAAAAATGTAATAGAATTAATAAGAATAATTCATTTGCTCTATAACTTAGTTTAAGTATCGACAAGATGAAATGATTATAACTTCACAATTGATATTTGTACAATACAATACAATATATTGAATAATTAATGAGTTAAACCTCCTTCACCATTCCTGCAAAAGTAGAGAATAAAATGATCCTGTCGCGAGGCGGAGCGGGAGCTCCAGAGGCCGGATGGTCTCCTGAGCAAAACGAGCTGTCGAGGCGGTACTGATCTGGCTCCGAGTTAGCTCTTGCCTGCAAAACAATGACTGTTAGTAAATCCTCCGAGGGATTTCCCCGAGAAGGCACTCCGACGGACAAATCAGCCTCCGAAGGATATAATAGAGCAAAATGGAAATATGATGGAAGATAGATGGCTCGCGCGTATACCTGTGGACTGAGGAGTGGAGTGCTTATATAGCCGGAGGAACTGACAACTCTTGTCCGTGTCGACGAGACAAGGGAGTGGTACTTGTCAACTCGTAAGGGAGCACTGGGGAGTACTGCGGCAGAGCGCGGGGTGCTCGAGTAGTATGATGGTACTAAAAGGGGTGAACTGACCGCGAGATGTGTCAGGAATGGGTATGGTGTATAGTACCCCGACGACAAGGTCGTACCCTAGATATGATGGCATAGGGGGCATAGGGACGAGATAGTTCGTAACCCGAGCGCCGACCGTCGGGTCCGAGTATCGAGGACCGGGTCGGGTAATGGCCAGGGAGCGTGGGTCGCCACGCGTCCACCTGGGAGAGTTGAGGCGCAGGATACGCCCTGAGTCGGGAGTTTGTTGGGTTGTGTCTGTCTGACTCTGTTGGATATCCGATTCATGTGGTGCTGGGGGAGCATGTGTCGCCATGCGTCCGATTGGCTCACCCGGCCCCGATACGGGTCAGGGCGGGGGTTAAGGCGATCGAGCCAAGAGGAGCTTGGGGCCGATCTGACCGACCCTACTTGTCGCTGGCCGGATGGCACTCCGGGGAGCTTCCTGGCTCAAGGATCCCCCGGGCGAGGTCTTGGTCAGTCCATCTGCTGGACCTTCAGGGCGCCAGACTGACTGGCGGAGAGGGTCATACTTACCCGTAAACAAGGTCGGGATCATAAAACAATGGATGGGTCTCACAATCGAGATCTTCATCACTTCATGTCAGAAAATGTGTTTTCTGAACTCTAATCTACCAGATAAAGCAACATTGGCTATGGAATTTCCCATTCTCACATCTGTGGATGACATAAAAGATTGGAACCAAACAAAATTTCTCAGGGCGAACTGTATCCATTACGATGTGATTTCTGCCATCTCCAAGCAATGGAAAGGCTCTCCATCAGATTGGTGCGTTGTGCTGTCCAATTCAGTTCGCGGTTGATCTTCCAAGGATCACTATAAACTTCAGCATAGTCCCCCGGTCTGCGACTGAGATACTCGACTTTGATGTCTGCCCCTGTGGCTTTTTTGCAGGCGTCTACAAACTCTTTCACCGATCTACCTGCATTGGCACCAATCTACTTTGGTGAATGACAGATTTATCAGATATGTGAACAATCTTGAAGAGCTAGGAAAATACCTTTTCCAGTCCCAACGTTGTATATTCCAACTCTTTTAGGACTCGCTTTCTCGAGGGCTTTGACATGGGCATCCACGAGATCAGTGACATCGATGTAATCTCTTATGCAAGTTCCATCTCTTGTTGGGTAGTCTGTTCCCTTAACCTATAAAAAGAACATTTTTATGTTCTATTTCAAAGCTATTTGAAGATGATCGGTCAGCTTGGAATAGCTGCATTGTGTACCTTCAGACCCGGTATGATACTTAATGCTGCATCAAAGCATGCACCAGAAATCCGTCCATGCTCCCGTAGTTCGGGTCTTGGAGCTTCGCCTAATCGTCCTTCGGGGTCTGACCCAATTACATTAAAATATCTGGAGCAGAATGACTATCAATCTCCTTCCTTCAGTGAGGTTTCATAATTCAATTGCTGCTATCAGAAACAGACCTTAGAATCATAACAGCCATATTCGAGTTCTTTGAGAAATCCAAAATGATGTCCTCTGCCATTTTCTTGGCTTTCCCATATGGATTGATGGGAAACTGCATTTGTATATCAGTATTAATAACCATAATGCTCAATTTTCATGAGATGTTTCTTTCTACCAATATATATTGCAAAGTGAAAATGAAAGAAAGTTAAGGCCATTAAACAAGGCAGCATTGTTTGAACTTTGAGAGTTTGTTTGTCGCGATGATAAAAGAACATCGGTCACAATTCGTTGGGTTGAACGGCATGGCTAGTGATCAACTACTAATATATTGCTCTATTCTAACCTGAGGAGTTTCTTCTGTAATAGGCATTTTCTCTGGTTCTCCATAGGTAGCACATGTACTTGAGTAGATAAGAGTTTTAACCCCATGCTTCGCCATGGCCTCAAGGACTACCAAAGTGTTTGCTGTTATGTTATGATAGTATCTGTTACAAAAGAACTTGTTATTAAATATATGATTGTTACAATAGAAAACTCAATCAGTTAGTTACCTAAGAGGCTCTAGTGTACTCTCTCCCACATATGCAACTGCTGCAAAGTGCATAACAGCATCAAATGCATTTTCAGAAAATATTTTGTCGATCTTTTTCCGAGTCAAAGACGAACATAAAGGTTGGTTTATGCAGAAATTCCAGATAGATTAGGATACAGTTTTAGCGTCGCCTAGATCTGCAAAGATAAATTGAAGCCTCCCTGGCTGAGGAAAGAGTGACTGGAGGACTTTAATGGCTCCAATATTTCCCCTTGAAAGGTTATCCTACAAAAAACATGAGAGAAACTCTTGTTACTCTCCTGAAGTAGAACAGCATTATCTAACAATTGTTCTATCGTATAACTGTAATTGAATTGGCTCACCACTATTGTTACTCTGTATGAGTCTTCCAAGAGTCGGAGTGCAGCGTGCGAGCCAATGTAGCCAGCACCTCCCGTTACTAATACATGAGTCACACCAAGTTCATGACGAGAGAACTGTATGATGATAAAAAAAGATTTCAAAAAAGTTTTGTATGAAACAATGAAGCTGAAAGAACACCTTCAGTCTTTATTGATGGTGTATGTAAACATCAATTTTAAAGGAATGGTGACAGGAGTTGGTTAAAGGGGTACATCACTTCAATATACGAGCAGAAAACAAGTAACTGCAAAGTGATCCGTGAGATTGTTTGAATCTTTATGCCAATATATAATTCCAAAAGGCTCAATTCAGAAAGAGAATTCACAAGTAATTTCTAAACTTTTGAAGCAAAAACATCACAATTATGTCCCAGAGTGAGCTTGTCAGAGATTTTAGTGATGAAGTGTAAAATATGAAGTGTAATCTATTGATCTAGTTAGTTTGATCTCAAAGATTATGATCATTACAGAATCAAGAAGAAGATATAAAAGTCAGAGTAGGTTTAAAGATCTTTTTTTTTGGATATTAGAATCATTAATGCAGATGATACATTCATCTGAAATGTGCTTTCATTCAGAAGAGACCGAAACTTCTTCTTAGAGGTAAGTCAAAAACCAAGACTTCCCCACACAATAAATGTGTGAACATGGCACATGTTGATACTAAAAGTGTGGATACTAAAACTCAGCCAAGGGAAAGACATCTGCTTGAAGCTCACAACTATCCACTTGTTAACAAATCTTGTGAAGCATTGATATATATAGTCTAACTAATTAAGTTTTTACAGGCTCACCACATTAGTGCCATTGGAGCCGAGGGACTGTTTGGCAATCAGTGTGCATAAGACTATTAGAAAGCCAGCAATAGCAACTCTCTCGAAGATGCGAGGCTTGTGCCTTAAATCTGAGTAGTCCATCGCTGCAATTCAGATGCAATTAGATAATGTAGATAAGAATAATTCAGAAAAGATAGCGTGGAAAAAACAAATTGTGACAACCCTTGTTATCTAAGACATACATCAATCATTGTCTAACTCACCTTAATAACATTGCAAGCAATAAATTGGCACTGACACCGAAAGATCTTGGAGGCCAGTTAGATGATAAAAGCAAAACTTGCTTTCTCTAATTCTGACAGATAGAACCGAGTTCATTTCTATATGCTAAAACCAAGAGTTGTTAAAAATTCTACCTACCATACGAGTCTACGACCACATGAAGAAAAATTGAACTTTGATCAAGAACAAGTAACGAGGGAATCCAAACAAAATTACGCAGAAAAGATTTTTGCAATCGTGTAAACAGAAGGGAAAGCCAAAGAAGCCGAGAATAAGATATATCCAGAGAACATACGGCAAAATAACAGCAAAAAAACAACACCTTTAAGATCACGATGGCAAAAGAAAACCACCTTTAGGATTCGATGCCGCCAACATATGATCTCAAAGGAATCCGAAGATAAACTGGAAAGAGTACTGCATTCGAATGAATCAAAGCCAAAAAATACCACATCGAAGAGCGATAAGAGCGAATATTCGTACCTGGTAACGGAAGGGGTCGAGGTTAAGCCGAATCTGGGAGGGCCTTAGAACGGTTGCAGAAGGAGAAGAAGGAGAGAAGAGGAATGGGAGGAGATCCGCTGCTTTCTGGCAGGCCCATGTTTCCGCTGTGCTCGCGTGCGAGGACACTCGACGGCGATGATTTGAACACTTAAATTTGAGTGGTCCTCGTCGTAGTCTCAAGTATATACGTACAAATTACTTAAAATGGAAAGAAATCTGGTTGCTGTGCCGTAATCTATACAAATATAAATCCAAATTAAATCACAATCAGAAAACTTAAAAGGAGAACCTTCATCCTTCTTTTCTCCCCTGAGATTCAAAATCTATCCACTTAATTCACGCCTCGTTTTCAGTGTCACATCCGGAAGTTGACGAGCAACCTCCACAGTCGATGCCTGTGTGTGAAGCAAAGCTTCTGTCCTTGCAGCAGCAGTCATCGATCGGACAGCGTTGCTAAGTTGAGGAGGCGAAGCATTATGCATAAACACCTATTTGAGTAGGTTCTGGCTCACATCACAAGCCAACAAACAGCAGGAAACGCATCAAAATCCTTCCCTTTTTTACAGATCAAAGCAATCGACGAGTCTGAGTGCATGCAGTAATGTTCTTGGTGTTACTGCATAAGAAAAAAAAATTGTAGTTTATGGTACTCTGCAAGCTTTTAGGAGTTTGGCAATGAACTGAAAGGAACTTTTGCGAGCAAGATACTGAAAAGGATTTCGCAGTGTAATCAGTTCTTACTTCTTTTAAACTTCACTATACTCAAATTCTGGTCAACCACAAGCCAGGCATACAACTACAGAGAGATAGAGAGAGAGAGCTAGAAATAGAATTAATGGTTGAGCTAAAAAGGAGGAATCTAGCCATGCATTATCTAATCCTTTTTTATTATTAATCAAATCTTTTTGGCCCACATTGATAGAAATAGAATGAAGACAAACATCAATCACTGGGATTTGAACAGAGCAGAAACTTTGCTTAATTGTCTGGAAGAGGTCAAAAACCTGAAACACGCCTTGAATGAGGACTAGTAGTTGTGACTTGTTTCTAGTGGCCCATTCATTTAAGTGGCCATGAAACTTTTTCCTTCCACCACTATTTGTTGCCACACTCTTTCTCTCTTTCACTCCAAATTTTGTGAGGATTATATTGTTGAATGTCCTATATTGTTTGTCGTCCAATAAATTTTGAGACATTCATGCATATGGCGAGTGGATGCTGGCCTAATGCATGCCTTCATACGTTTTGAAGCACAAGTGGCCATGCCAAAGCTTACTAATGCAGGGAGGCTGTAAGATTACTGCAACTATGCATTTCCCCCCCCTTTTCCTACCTCATTGCTTCCTTTTTTTCCCTTGAGTTGTAAAGTCACAGTACACTGAAACATAAAATATATAAAAAATTGTAGTTTTTGTTCTAGCAACACTAATTTTAAAACACGAATATATAATTAATGCAGAATTATGAGATTGGAGTTGCTGCAACTACCACTAGTAGCGAAGTGAATAGGATTCTGTGGAAGAAGAATTCAAAGGGGCTTGGGAAGAAACAGGGCACTGAGCACCGAGCCCATGCACTTTGCCCAGAAAGCGATTGGTCTTGTCATCTTCTTCTCCTTCACCAATTTGTATATTTCTTTTTTTTTCAAAAAATATATATCTCAGTTTAAAAAAATATTATAATTTCTGTTTTAGTTTTATATATGAATTTATTAATATCATATACGAACAGTTATAGGAGTTACTATCCTTTTTATTAATATTATATACGAACAGTTGTAATAGATTCTTTTACAATTACATGAAAAAACACCATAAAATAAAAAGCACCAATATTTTTTGTTAAGAATGAGAAACATGGAAGTAAGCACATAATTAGCCATCCATGCCTCTTTTGATTAATTCACTACATGTCCAAATATACTTAAATCCATTTAAAACATACTTAAAAGCGTAGCGAGAGATTTAAAGTAAATACGTATGCAATTAATTTGTTAAAAATGTGAATAAAAAATTATTAACGAGGTTTTTCCAACCTCGAGCCGGTCCAACGGAAGTTTCCCACCGGGCGCTAGGGTAAATTGGGAAGCGCTCGCAGTTGGCGGTCTAGAAGCCCAGCATCCCAAGGTTCGTGCCTTATTTGGAGAAAATATTTCTACAAATACGTCATAGCTGGGGATTGAACCATAGATGTCTAGGATTGTGACTGGTCATCCTACCGCTGTACCATAACCCGGGAGGATGTAGAAAATGTGAATAAGAATGGATGAAAAGTGATCTATTTTAAACAAAAACAAGTTAATGAAGACTGCTTGGATTAATTGATATCATTAATTTGAAGATGATCGAAGAAGGTCGATAAGAGGGATGTGAATTGCTCCTGAAAATAAAATTACTATTTTTTGTCTATCTTAAACAAAGACGTTGATTAGTTTAAAATAAAACAAACATTAATAGAAAAAGAAGCACGCCGATGTTTACTTGATTGCAACCAGGATGATTGTTAATCCAAGACAATATAATATTGTAGATCTCTTGAATAAATTCCTTTGGATGGAGAAGTCTCTTACAAAATGAAAACCCAAAAAAAGAATGAAAAACTATAAAGAATTTATTTGCTCTTGATTGAATTGAATTAGAGATTTGGAACAGAGCTCTGAGGGCTTATTTATAGCCCGGGTCAATTTTATCCGAATGCTGATGTGGCACTATAAGGATGCCTGAGTGCTTGAGGGCACCTGATGTTGGTGCAAGTTGCATCAATGATGTTCTTCTTTAAGTGTTTTAATGTTTGACAATACACTTAAGTCAGTGATATATTGAACAGACAAAGGGGAGCAAAGGAGAAGTAACCCAAGTTGAAGAAATGTCCTAGTTAACCTAGGTATTGAAACCCTAAGACCTAACGAAGGGCTGTTAGGCACCTAGCGAAGGGCTGCTAGGTATCGTAACCCTAAGACCTAGTGAAGGGCTGCTAGGCACCTAGCGAAGGGATGCTAGGCATAGAAGACCTAGCGAAGGGCTGCTAGGCACCTAGCGAAGGGCTGCTAGGGAATGAAGACCTGGCGAAGGACTGCTAGGCACCTAGCGAAGGATTGCCAGGTAATGAAATCTTGGTCCAAGGGACTGAGCAACTTAGCTGAGTGATGACTAAGGACAGGAGTAGAGACGGGTCAGGGTTCGAGCGTCTCGAGATCCGGAGTAATCGGAAGCTAAGTAAAAGTCCACCCGAAGGGTTGAGTGGCAACCGTCTCCTGAAAGGAGTAGGTGAAGGGCGAGTTCTCGGGGATAGGAACTCGGCCGGTTCGACCTAGGGTTTCGTGCAAATTCGAAGTCCGAACCAAGTCCTTAAGGCTAACATGATATGTATCTAAGCTTTGTGTTTGTGTATCTTGCAGGTATCAAGAACCGGAGACAAAGCAGGTAAAAGACATGGTTTGCAGGCTTTAAGGGGGGCGCCCCCATGCAAGGGGGGCGCCCCCAGCAAGGGGGGCGCCCCCATGCAAGGGGGGCGCCCCCATGCAACCAGGGCGCCCCCAACAGTGGGGGCGCCCCCAGGCAGTACTAAAATGCATGTTATGGTGAAGCAGGCAGAACAGGTGTCAACTGGGGCGCCCGGAGCGTCCGGGGCGCCCGGAGCGTCCGGGGCGCCCGGAGCGTCCGGGGCGCCCGGATTCGTAGCTGTTTTGCTGTTTCGAAGCCAGAACACAGGATAAGCCCTCACGGGGGCGCCCGGAGCGTCCGGGGCGCCCTGGTCAATGATCTTATCGCCCGCGTCGAGGTAGGCGCAAGGATAAGGTTTGACCGAGTCTTCTGGGGCGCCCCCAGCGTCCGGGGCGCCCCCAGGAGGCCTATATAAGGGGCTTCGACCCCTCTGCTTCAGACACGACTTCCAAGAACCATTCCAAGCATTCTGACCGACAACAACGCACTAGAAAAGAGGCTCTACGACCGGGAGGCTCCAGGAGGAAGTGCGCGGCACTTCGGAGGTCCAGATCGGCCGAGTTTTCAAACTTGTTCTATTTGGTTTGCTTTAATTATACTGCAATTAGTTTTCATTATAATTTGATTGTAATATTGCACTGTAAGTCGGGTTTCTTCGCTTCCGGAAAGTCCGGAAAGGAGACCAATAGTGACGGGCGTTCCCGTGCATAGGCCTTGGATGTACTGACCCTGGGGGGTCGGGAACCAAGTAAAAATCTGCTGTGTACTTGTGTTCTGTTTGTTTTTATTTTCCGCTGCACTAACGATCTGAGTAGTTTTACGAACGAAGTTCTCGCGAAGATTTTCACGTTCGATATTCACCCCCCCTCTATCGACGGCACCGGTCCTACAAGTGGTATCAGAGCCGAGCCGCTCTTCACCGGACTAACCGCCGACGGAGCAAAGACGCCAGGAGTTGAGGGGGAGCCCAGGGGTGAATCAGGTATATTTTATTTTAAAATGTCCATTTGTAAATTCCATATTATCTGTTTCACGTGCAGGGAGAGAGGGCACTATAGAAATCAGTGCCCTACACGTAAGATTCGGTCTACATCACCGGTGGCGAAGGAGGCACCAGCGCCAGGAACCCGGAGGGACAAAAGTCACGTACAATGTTTCAAATGCAAGAAATACGGACATTACAAAAACAAGTGTCCGGCGAAGGTACACAAGATTTATGTTCCAAAAATTTTACAAGTTCCTGCACTGCCATGTGATAAAGTAGTTAATTTTTCTGATAAAGTAGATTTACTGCATAGTAAAATTAACTTTTTGCATGTCAAATTACAAAACGTGAATATGACCAAAATATTAGAAATTAATTGTTTAATTTAGAATATCAACTCAGAAATTGATAAAATTAATTCTGATAACTTATCTGATAAAATTAATCCTGATAATTTTTTTGATAAAATTAATTCTGATAACTTTTCTGATAAAATTAGTTCTGATAATTTTAATTCAGACAAAATTAATCCGAAGGATAAATCCGAATTCAAATTTGAATATCTTAAGGATAATTCAGAAATTAATTCTGAAAATCTCAAGATTAATTTAGAAATTAATTCTAAAAATCTTAAAGATAATCTAGAGATCAATGTTGAAAATATATCTGAGGATAGTTTTCTCCTAGATAATAACTTAATCATAGATAATATTGAATATTATTATAAAACTTTAACTAGTAGCCCAATTTACTCCAACTACTGTGAGGATATTGAAAAATCTAATCCCAAGAAGGATATGGAACTATCTAAGATAAAGGCCATAATCAATAAAAATTACAAAAATTCAAATAAATCAAAATTATTAGAAAAACTTGAAAAGAAAGATAAAGATGAAGAAGAAATTTTCGAAATAATGAAAATGATGGATTTAAACCCACAATTATTAATTAATCATGATAATCTTATATTAAAATTAATTAAATCTTAATTATTCAAATTAAATTAAATTCGAAATTCAAACTTAAATGAAATTCAAAATTCAAAATTAAATTAAATTCGAAATTCAAACTTAAATAAATTTAAATTCAAATTAAACTAAATATTAATTAAATTCGAATTAAATCTTAGTTAAATCCTAATTAAATTCGAATTAAATCTTAGTTAAATCCTAATTAAATTCGAATTAAATCTTAATTAAATCCTAATTAAATTCAAATTAAATCTTAATTAAATCCTAATTAAATCTTAATTAAATTCGAATTAAATCTTAATCCTAATTAAATTCGAATTAAATCTTAATTTAATCCTAAGTAAATTCGAATTAAATCTTAATTTAATCCTAATTAAATTCAAATTAAATCTTAATTAAATCTAAATTAAATTTAAATTAAATTAAATTCAAATTAAATTAAATTCAAATTATAGTAAATTAAATTAAATTAAATTTAAATTAAATTCAAATTAAATAAAATTCAAATTAAATTAAATTAAATTAAATTCAAATTAAATTAAATTCAAATTAAATTAAATTCAAATTAAATTAAATTCAAATTAAATTAAATTAAATTCAAATTGAATTAAATTCAATTCAAATTAAATTAAATTCAAATTAAATTAAATAAATTAAATCAAATTAAATTAAATTAAATTCAAATTAAATTCAAATTAAATTAAATTCAAATTAAATTAAATTCAAATTAAGTAAAATTCAAATTAAATTAAATTCAAATTAAATTAAATTCAAATCGAATTAAATTCAAATAATTCAAATTCAAATTAATTCTTAATAATTCAAATTTAAATTAATTCAAATAATTTAATTAAAATTCAATTAAATTCGAATTAATTCAAATAATTTAATAAAAATTCAATTAAATTCAAATTAATTCAAATAATTTAATTCAATAAAATTCAACTTAATTCAAATAAACTTAATTAATTCAATTTACTCCAGTTAAATTTGGCTTTAAATTCAAACTTCAATTAATTCTTAATTAAATCCAATTAAATAACTTAAACTCGAACCAAGCTAAAACCTTACCCAAACCTCAACAACTAAAATTAATAAAATTAAATATGTCAAAGTGGGTTGACATATTCGCCGGTTCACACGACATATATCAAATCAGAAATTTGATACATCTTTAGAAACATAAGTAAAATGCTTTGAACTTGTTTGATTCATGCATAATTGCCATGTCATGCATTTGCTATTTCTTTTAAATATATGACATGTCATTCATATTTAAATTTTATGCATAAATTAGAACGGCTATAGGAAAAAGAATAATTGAAACTTGATCAACCTAGTATTGGGTGAAGGTGAGATGATAGTACGTTAGGGAAGCCATCTTGGCGGAACTAGCCGAAGCTACCGATCCAAGACTCAAACTAGTTAGACCAAAATCTTTCAAGAATAACTTGAAAATGAATTTTCTATAAAAGGGTTTGTCAAGAAAAGGGTTGATGATCCAATAAGGCTACGGCCAAAGAAGGCCTAGTGCCTCGCCAAGACCTGGAAGCCAATTACTGAAAATCAAATTCATTTTACTCTTGTCAGATTTGAATCTAACACAAGCTTCAATTAAATCTTAGAATTAATAATAAATTTAGAAAAATAATTCAAGCATCTCACAATACACCTATAAGGCAACCATGCTTGTTGTATTGATACATCTAAAATGGGTGAGATGTTAAGGACTAATGAATTGAAAAGTATTTTTCAAAATCCTTTTTCAAAATCATTAGAATATTTTCCTAAAAATATATTTTCAAAATAGTGGTTCAACATAATAATGTTTTTATGGAATTCATGCTTGTCTGATTGAATATAGATATTATACGTTTTTCAAAAATTATATCTTTTCAAAAATTATTTGACTCACGCAATTAGACACAAGCCTCTTAGGACAACACTAAAGTTCCTTAAGGCACTTAGATAGAGTCAAACGGTATCGAATACAGGGGGAGTGATTTTTATTTTTGGCTTTCGAAAACTACACTGAATTACTATTATTTGAAAATACTTTTCGAAAACTGAGCTTTAAATCGTTATCACTTGTGTTTTTTTTAAAAAGGTTTATGTTGTAAAATTTATCCATCTTGTTTGATTTTGATAAACCCTAAAGACACAGAGGAAGGTCCACTTCATAATCTACAAGGACTCCTAGGACGTGTCAAATTTAGGGGGAGTCTAACAAGTGTTAAATTATTTTAAAAATTATTATTCTTTTGATCTGAATCAAACCTTAAGACTCAGAGGAAGAGTACTTGTGGTCAACAAGTTTTTCAGGACTGGGTCAAGTTTCGGGGGAGGTCAAATTAAAAGACTTATTGAATATTTCAAATGTTTTCATGCGTGGTATTTTCAAATCCTGTTGAAAACATAAGTATTCTTTCAAAATAGTATCAATTTTAAAAAAAAATACTATTATTTTCAAAAATTCATCTGGTTTTTTTTATCAATTTGAAATAATATCTTGAGTTTGGAAAATCTTCCAGGACACTTAGGAAAATGTCCTTGAAGTCAGCAAGGTTTCCTATGATTGTGTCAGACTGAAAGATAAACCAAATCAAGTATTATGACTTTAAAAATTTATACATTTTTCAAAATATACTTACATCCTATATTTTAAGTTATGTGAATTATGAAATTATTTTTATATTTACTTGAGTTTGAAATATTTCCAGGACACTTAGGAAAATATCCTTGTAGTCAACAAGGTTTCCTAGGATTGTGTCAGACTGAAAAAGAAACCAAGTCAAGTAAAATAGTATATTTTCAAAATGCATAATACTTTTCAAAATTTTTCAAAGTCTCATCTTTTTCAAAATATAGTTAGTACTAGCAAAATATGTATAATATTTTTCAGAAAAACTCACATTTTTTTAAAATATCTTTCAAAACTGCTTAATCTATTCTCTCAAAAGTACTTGCATGTTCCAAAGATCATTTTTTTCAAAATATTTGTACCTTCAAAAATCCGATATTTTCTCAAAAATATTGTCTATGTCTTATGAGTTCAAAATACTCAAGTATTAGTTTTATGCTATGCTTTCAAAAATTGAGTAGTATTTTTCAAAAAGTACCAAAGGTTTTCATTGTTGGTGCAAGTATTTTTTGGTTTTTTTTTATGTATAACAAAAGGGGAGAGGTGTGCTTAAGTTAGGAAATTTTTTCCAGGATCAAAAATATATTTTCAAAACTAAAGTCATTTTTTGGTTGATCCAAAGGATAGTTAGCCCCTTCAACCAATCTAACTTAAGTTATTGTCAAACATAAAAAAGGGGGAGATTGTTGGTGCAAGTTGCATCAATGATGTTCTTCTTTAAGTGTTTTAATGTTTGACAATACACTTAAGTCAGTGATATATTGAACAGACAAAGGGGAGCAAAGGAGAAGTAACCCAAGTTGAAGAAATGTCCTAGTTAACCTAGGTATTGAAACCCTAAGACCTAACGAAGGGCTGTTAGGCAGCTAGCGAATGGCTGCTAGGTATCGTAACCCTAAGACCTAGCGATGGGATGCTAGGCACCTAGCGAAGGGATGCTAGGCATAGAAGACCTAGCGAAGGGCTGCTAGGCACCTAGCGAAGGGTTGCTAGGGAATGAAGACCTGGCAAAAGACTGCTAGGCACCTAGCGAAGGATTGCCAGGTAATGAAATCTTGGTCCAAGGGACTGAGCAACTTAGCTGAGTGATGACTAAGAACAGGAGTAGAGACGGGTCAGGGTTCGAGCGTCTCGAAATCCGGAGTAATCAGAAGCTAAGTAAAAGTCCACCCGAAGGGCTGAGTAGCAACCGTCTCCTGAAAGGAGCAGATGAAGGGCGAGTTCTCGGGGATAGGAACTCGTGCCAGTTCGACCTAGGGTTTTATGCAATTTCGAAGTCCGAACCAAGTCCTTAAGGCTAACATGATATGTATCTATGCTTTGTGTTTGTGTATCTTGCAGGTATCAAGAACCGGAGACAAAACAGGTAAAAGACATGGTTTGCAGGCTTTAAGGGGGGTGCCCCCAGCAAGGGGGGCGCCCCCCATGCAACCAGGGCGCCCCCAACAGTGGGGGCGCCCCCAGGCAGTACTAAAATGCATGTTATGGTGAAGCAGGCAGAACAGGTGTCAAGATGACCTAATTTGGCTCAGTTGACCACATCAAAATAAACTTGGGATACTTACGTAATTAAGTGGCCTTCACAATTGATGTTGTGAGATTATCTATATTAATGAAAAATTTGAGCTAACAATAATTAAGGAGCTAGATAAATGTAACAGAGGAGATCAATCGAGAGATGTGAGAAGAGGATCTTTAGTGTGCATGCTTCGTCAGGAACCCCATCATTCCCACGAGGTGGATGCCTACGTTAGAGGACCCACCTCTCTTGTCCCTTGCTCCTCTTCCTCTTTCTCTTCCTCTTCCTCTTCTCAATATCTTTCAGTTTAACTTCCACTTCCACACACTCTAGCTCCTTCCCATCCTCCTCCAATATTTCTTAATTATATTTCATCTCTTCTTCTACTTTATTTTTTTTTAAGAATAAGTAAAGTTTCAGTGGTAATTTATTTGCTGATCATGGAGCTCGAGCTTGCACATATGTGAAGGTACGTATATTTTTCCATAAATATTATATATCCTTGTCGTTCACTACAAGATCTAGCATTTGGCCATTTAGATCTCTTATAATTTTTCAGGCTAAGACACAGACAGAGACACTGCTTCATGGTGAGCACGCTCTCTCTGTTCCTCTTTTGGATTTCTTTCAATTACAACGCAGAGATCCATCCAAAGAGAGACAGAGAGACAGAGAGAGAGAGAGAGAGAGAGAGTAAACCCTAGCTAGCTAGACAGAAATTGAACTTATTTTGATTCGATTTGGTGCAGATTTTGCTGCTTCTTTGATAGAGATCGCATGGATTCGATGTCGTCGGCGAACTCGGACAGCTCAGGCAACTCCGGCGGGGCGGGGAGCAGGATGAGGCCGAGCCGGTACGAGTCGCAGAAGCGTCGCGACTGGAACACGTTCCGGCAGTACCTGCGCAACCACCGGCCGCCGCTGGAGCTGTCGCGGTGCAGCGGCGCCCACGTGCTGGAGTTCCTGCGCTACCTCGACCAGTTCGGGAAGACCAAAGTGCACGCGTGCGGGTGCCCCTTCTTCGGCCACCCCCACCCGCCGGCGCCCTGCCCCTGCCCGCTCCGCCAAGCCTGGGGCTCCCTCGACGCCCTCGTCGGCCGCCTCCGCGCCGCCTTCGAGGAGAACGGAGGCGCGCCGGAGGCCAACCCCTTCGCCGCACGCGCCGTGCGGCTCTACCTCAGGGACGTCAGGGACAGCCAGGCCAAGGCCCGGGGGATCGCCTACGAGAAGAAGAAGCGGAAGCGCCCTCCGCCTCCTCCCCCTCCTCCCCTCCACCACCACCAACACCAGCCGGCGACAGCTCCTCCGCCACTGCCCGCCGTGCTGGCATATGAAATTAGGCCACCCCCGGCGCAGCAACTCACCGCGCCTCCCGAACTTAGCTTGCTGAACGGCGGCGGCTTCCAGTACCATCACCTTCACGGGCACCTGCTGATGCCCGCCGTAGACCCCGCCGGCGGCGAAAGCTCTGCATCGACAGTGGTCTTACCTCTCTCAGTCCTCAACTGATTAGCCAATAATAAACTACTTCTACTAAGTGATCGAGGTCAGCATGTATATTATGAATTGAATCATCAGTTTTCTAATTATGCTTGTTAATTAGCTACTGTGGACAACTGCGTAATGGTGGATTTGTTCTCTACTTAGTTTTAAATTTAACAGACACTAATCCTGGTTTGTACAATTTCTTAATTTTTGCGTGATGATCATGATAATTAGGGTTTCATTCAACTTTGAGAATTGCTGATACTTTTTCTTCTTTTCTGGCCTGTTTTCCTTTTGGTTCCATTGCTTTTGCTTGATGTGGATGGTGCATGCATGCTCACTGTCTCTTCCATTTGTTCATAGAAATGCCTTGTTAATTTGATCAAACTATATATGAGATTTTAATCACATTCTTTCATCTCTCGATTCATTGTGATATCTATATATATGTTCATGATATGTGTTTACAAACTGCATAATTAATATTGTCTCTTATCTTTGCTGTTTCTTGATCTCTCTCTCTCTCTAGGTACTTTCTTAGATGTTTACCTATCTTATACTCATCCATTGTTTATATATAGTTTTCCGAATCAGACAAGTATATAATCTTCATTACGCAAATTATTCTGTAAGTTAATTATCAATTAACATGCTGACAATTATATTATATTCCTTGTACATTTAAATTTTAAAAAAAAAGGAGTATGCCACTGCACCAATGGAGTTGCTAATACTTATGGCTTCATGCTATTCAAATGCTCTTTTGATTGAAATAAGTTTTATTATTTTATGGCACTGAAAAAAAAATCTTATTTTCCTTGCTATTATATTACAGCTGATTCATTCACATAATAGTTATTTTCTTTCATTCATTTATCTATTTATATATATATATTTTGATGAGTTTCTGTGATCAAATCTAGAACAGTGAGCATGGATCCTAAAACTGGGTCATAGTTTTATTGAACTTTGCCAAAACAAGCTTTGAACAGTTCGTCTACTTTGAATAACTGTTGTATTTTGTGGATGTCTAAAGTAGCACGAACTAAAGTTACATTCTCCAACACTGTTTTATTATTAATTAATTAAAGCAACAACAACATTGTCAAATTTCTACCACTGATTTATCTCTAGCACTTATTTCATGAGCATATCTCTCAGCTAAAACAACTTTAACACCATCTTAATACTTCAGTGCAGTAACTAAAGATCTAAAAATCGATCAGAATTTTTTTTTAAAAAAAAAACAAGTACTCGGAAATACTGTTCCCTTAAGATTGAGAAAAGGGAAAGAAAAGTACGTGCAAAATTAAAGATGGAGATGTTTCGTCTGTGGTGAACACCTCTATCAGTTTGATGTGATGGGACTGCTGTTCGCTTCCAGAGAACACCAAGAACTCTTTGGAAGAACACAATAATGTTCATTGTAAATTATATATATATATTCTTTTTGCGAGCTAGCTAGCAATAGCATTCATTTATCTCGATCTCGTGCTCGACGTCGAATAATCGATCATGAAAAATCGTAGTTTTATATATGAACACGTAGAAACGTCCTGAATAATCTGTTTGCAGTAAATATGGTGGCAGTAACAGCAATGGCAGGGAAAGCCTTAAACTAATGCCATACATGCACCATGGCATTCAATACGATCGATGAGCTTAAACTTTTGATATTATTTTCTGCCTGTTCTTCAACAGTGGACTACTGCAATCTGACACCCTGCTACTCCAACAATGTCATCGTCTTAGGAATGAATGATCAATCTCTCCACCAATCATTTTCTTAGCGTAGTAATCCTGTATTTATTAAATATTAATTCAATCACAACTCTTTTCAATAAACAGAAATAAATTAACAGTAATTATTATAGTGGGTAATTAATTCTTTTGAATGAAATATACTAAAAGTGGCACAGTTTACGTCAGAGGCCCACGCATTGAGGTGCTGAAATGACCCATGATTCGTTTCCTTATGTGGTAGCCTGCTGGGTTAAATTACATCAAATCAAATCAAGGGAGACAGAGCTCAAAATAAATTAATGGAAATAAGACAAATATATTAAAAATTTTAGTATTATATTCTGACGTACAGTCCCGTCAAGTATTTTTTTTTAAAAAAATGTGTCTATAAATGTGATAAAAAAAACAAGGGCTGAGATGGATGCATATGGTGGGTCGATGAGCATCCAATACTAAATTAAATAAATTTAGGCCGTCGGATTTGACGTGACGGTGATGTGATGCGTCGAGGCGGAGATGGACGCAACCGGGTACGGCTACGTGAATGGTGGCGGGCCCGCTACGTGTCCCTCCTGCCCGAAGGCGGGGGAGTCTTTTGACCTAGAAAATCCACTGTGCCGGCGGGAACACGATTCAGGGTTTTTTTAAAAATTATATATATATATATATATATAAAATAAGCACGTGGAGAGTTGGGACTTGGGAGTGTGAAATTGACTAGCCTAACCATGTCGGGGCTAATAAGGCCATGCATGCTTGGTGCACATGTCAATGTATTGTCTGCATCGAGTTTACATGTTGAGCTAAACACGAGAGATAAACCATATGAATAAACACAATCCAATCGATCGAAGGATGTTAATATCTTCAGGTGCAATTTAACATTCACTTAACTTATAACCATTTAATTTTTTTTTAAATTGCCCTCGGGGATAATATAGATCGACTAGGGGTGTAAACGAATTAAATCGAGCTGAATAATATAAAAATAATGATATTTGAGTTCGAACTTGAAATATATATATATATATATATGATATCCGAACCTCAATTCGAAGCTCGATAATACAAATTATAGTTTTGGCTCGAGCTCGATTCGAAATAAAATTTAAGCTCGAGTTGGATTCGAATTGTTTGAAATATATATATATATGATATCCGAACCTCAATTCGAAGCTCGATAATACAAATTATAATTTTGGCTCAGCTCGATTCGAAATAAAATTTAAGCTCGAGTTGGATTCGAATTGTTCGAACCTTCGTTCGAGAATATTCAAACTATAATTCGAAATGATTATGTAACAATTATTCGTACTATGAATATATTTGAATAACAATTGTGTAAAAATAGTCAGAATTAGATTCAAGTCTGGCTCGTGAATGACTTGTGAATAATTGAATAAAATAGTATAGAATTGAATTCAGCTTGAAAAAATATTCGAACGTGTTCGAGTTTAGCTTGGATTCGATAATTTCGAATACGAATCGAATATTTTTGGAGTCGGCTAAAAAAACACGCAAACTGATTCTATTCGTTTGCACCCCTAGCACAGACGGTGGATGTATGACAATTCTAGCATAATGGTAAGGATAAATTCTCGGGAACCGACAACCTGGTACTTCCCCATCATCCTGATCAACGAGGATTTTCCAACCTCAGGCGACCGGTTCGGCCTCACGGAAGTTTCCCACCGGCCGCTAGGGTAAATTGGGATGCACTCGCAGTGGGCGGTCTAAAAGCCCAGCGTCCCAGGGTTCGCACCCCATTTGGAGGAAAAATTCCTACAAATACGCCGTAGCTGGGGATCAAACCGTGGATGTCTGGGATAGCGACTAGTCGCCCTACCGCTGCACCATAGCTCTGAAGGCAAAATGATTAATGAGGTTTTTCCAACCTCGGGCGACCGGTCCGGCCTCACGAAAGTTTCCCACCAGCCGCCAGGGTAAATCGGGAAGCGCTTACGGTGGGCGGTCTAGAAGCCCAGCATCCCAGGGTTCGCACCCCATTTGGAGGAAAAATTCCTGCAAATACGCCGTAGCTGGGGATCGAACAGTGGATGCCTGGGATAGCGACTAGTCGCCCTACCGCTGCACCATAGCTCTAAAGGTAAAATGATTAACGAGGTTTTTCCAACCTCGGGCGACCGGTCCGGCCTCACGAAAGTTTCCCACCAGCCGCCAGGGTAAATCGGGAAGCGCTGGCGGTGGGCGGTCTAGAAGCCTAGCATCCCAGGGTTCGCGCCCCATTTGTAGGAAAAAATCCTGCAAATATGCCGTAGTTGGGTACTTCCCCATCATACACCTATGGCATGTGTACCTGCATTTACCTCCCTCTATATCCGAAGAACCGACTCTAGGAGGGTTGTTGAGGCAGGGGACCTGCCTTTTTCATTAAATCTTTGAATTATTCTACTAAACAAGAAGGGTATGGGACCAAGTGATGATATACTTTGTGCATGTGAATCTAATTTCACTAAGAAACTTTTGAGGATTTCGCATGCATGGTGATCCTATCTGAAATCGGTGAAGTCTGGAGCATCGCCGAGTTGACTAGGAGGTGGGCTAGAAAAAGACCTCGAACAAAGGATGTAAAATCTGGAACTTTAGGGGTCTGAGCGTAAAAGTGACTAAGTTAAGGCTTTGGAGGCAATACCACATGTTTGGAGGGGTTATTAGCAAAATAGCCCAACCCTTAAAAATTCCCCTTTGGTTGCTTTCTCCGCCCGATACCCACAGTTTCCTCTTCCTCTCCTCGCTGCGATCAGAGCCGATGGCCGCCTTCGCCTTTCCGCTGCGCCGACGCAGTCCGTTTCTACCGACCAAGTATGATCTGGAGGATCATGTGTTTTGATGTGTGTGTCAATATGATTAAGTTAGGGTTTCATTGTGATCTAATATGTGTATATGAGTGTGCAGGTTTGCAAAATACACATAGGCTTAGTTGGACGACTTCAGGTACGGTGAAGGGTGGCATGGAGGCAAGCCATGGGCTTGTGTGCGCATCCGAGGGACCATGGACAAAGCAGGGACGATGAGCCGAGGGAAGCGGACTTCGAGGCATACGTTAAGGATGACATGGAGGCAAGCCGAGAGCTTGTATGCACATCTGAGGGACGAATGTCAAAGTCGAAGAGGGCTTAAAGGCAACAGGTCGAGGCCGATGGAGCAAGGACGATGAGCCGAGGGATACGGACTTCGAGGCATGCATGAGGGAGGGCTTGAAGGCAAACTGAGGGCTTGTGTGCGCATCTGAGGGTCGGGAGCCGAAGACGAAGAGGGCGCAAAGGCAGCAGATTGAGGCTGCTGGTTGAAGAGTCAATCAGGTCGTGAGGGTACGAGTGTTGAGTGAAATATACTCGGGAAATCATAGGGTTCAAGTGTTGAGAGAAGTGTACTCGGGAAGGGAAACCTTAGGTGTAGAAGTGGATCAGTCGACTGAGTGAAATGTACTCGGAAAATTCTAGGGTTCGAGTGTTGAGAGAAGTGTACTCGGGAAGGGAAACCTTAGGTGTAGAAGTGGATCAGTCGACTGGTGCCAGGGCAATCGACTGGTGTATGCCACAGAAAGATTAGTCAACTGGTGGTCAGTCGGCTGCTCCTGGAGAAGTCGACTGGTGTGGCTGGAAATTCGAACGTTAAGCTGTAAACGGTCGAATTTGAGTGAGACCAGTCGACTGGTAATGGACCAGTTGACTGGTAGGCGTCTTCTCAGCTTCGAGCTCTATTTAAGGGAGCTCGTTTAAGGCTATTTTTTTCTGACAAAACTTGCTTGGTCAAAGCTTGTTAGTAGCCTATATTGCTCAGAAAGTGTCCAGGGTTCGTGGTGAGGTTTCTCCACCCACAAGGAGCGACAAGAGCTAGCCGGAGGTACTCCGGGGAATCATCCACCGAAGGATTAGGGATCGTCCACCTTACGGACAGTTGTGGAGTAGGAGTGTCATCTCCGAACCACATAGATCGGTTTGTGTTAGCATTGTTTTAGTTTTTATTTAGTATTTCCGCTTGTGCACACTAACGTTGTAGGTAGAAAAATCGAGAAATAGATATTCACCCCCCCCCTCTAGCTTCACTGTAAGATCCTAACACTGATGGCTTAGGGCACGTCATCCTTTGCGTCTCGGAGATGGATCTTGGTCCTTTCGTAGCCGAGTAGACCTCTTGTGGGATCGCCGGCTTCGACTAATCTTTCCGATCCCAGATCTGGTTGGTTGTCGATCGTCATCGAGGAAGGGGGAATCTAAGTTGGGGACTCGATCGCCTCCATTGTGATTGCTCATTCAGCAATGCCACTGATCGATTCACTGTCGCGACATCCACACGGATCTGGGAAGGGGATGATCTCACGTGACCTTGCAAATCGAAACAGAGAGGGCAAAGTAGGGCATCACACCACTAGTAGAAAAATGCTTATTAACCACGGGCGTTCACCGTTGTCGTAGGCGAAAATCACTGTTGTTAAAGGCCATGTTGTTAAAAGGGGTGGTCTACATCAACAGTTACAAACCGTTGTCGTTTATAGTAAATAACAACAGTGTAGCAATGGTTTTTCACCGTTGTATTATAATGTGATCAACATCAGGTTAACAATAGTATTAAACCGTTGTTTGTGTGTGATTTAAATAATAGTTTGACAACAAATAAAAATCGTTGTCTTTTGGTTGAGGCAGCCAACAATTTACAACAAATGCCATTTAAAAAATAAATTATTTAAATAATTAAATAATATTGAGCAAACACACTTCAAACTATCATACATCAAAATATCATACATCATATTATCCAAATATCATACATCAAGATATCCCCAGTATTTGTCCAAACTGTGATAACATCATCAAAATATCATAAAGAAAAAGGGAATTCATCAATGAGACGAAAAGAAGAGACTCTAATCTTGTGCATACTTCCACTTGAGTTCCTTCTCCGCTTCGGCAGTGCTGGCATAAAGGGTTTCAGCATCGCCAATCCGTCTCGCAGTCAGGATCAGAGGAATTTTCTAAAATAATATTGTGTCAGAGACCAACAAGAAAGACCAAATAAATAACAGGAATTTTCCAAATTTCTATCTTGACAAAAAGCTCAAGGTTTTCCCTTTATATTTCTCAGCAATTTCATACAAGTTAGACTTGAAAGCATCAAAGTTTTCACTGGCGAAGTCGAAAAAAAGCAAAACCTATTGATAGCAAGATACAAAATTAAGATAGATCCACCATAGAAAAATAAAGGCTTCCGTTAAAATATGAAATGTAAAATACAAGAGAAAATACAAAAGTATAATCAGAAAGAAAAATGTTATAAATTAACATGATGCAGTTAAATAGTTAAAAAGAAGATTGAAGTATGTCGTTTCAGCTAAATTACACTGTAAATTAGAGAAATGCCATCTAGAATGTACCACAAAATTGAACAAAAGACAAGAAATATAATCGCAAATATATAATTACCAAAAGATTTGACGTCAAAATCACTATCAATCAATAAATAAGAATGCTCCTCAAAAAAATCCAGGCTAATATTCAAATGATTATTATAATAATGAAATATATATATATATATATATATATATATATATATGTTTACTGATAAATGTCAGATCAATTTATTTACAGATGAAACTAGTAAATTAGAGCTTACAAGTCGGTGAGTTTGTTATATTGGACTGCTTGAGAGGCTGCTTCCTAAGCCATGCATGCGTGCTTGAAAGGCAAAGCAGCCATGCATGCTTGAAAGGCTGCTTCTTTTGGTAGAGGCAGCTGCCTAACAATTGAGAGGTTGCTTCCTAAAAATTGAAAAGGTAACAAAGTTACCGAAAATACATATAATGTATGACATAGATGCTTACGCTTTTTGCATGAACTATTTGAATTCAGGTGCCTTGAGAGAGGCATTTTGACTTTAGAAACTCCAGAATATTTCGATGCATTTCTATAATGGCTGGAGTTTAGAATTATATGTTTACCCTGAAATAGTGACAAAAAAATATAAATATCAGAACAAAATGCAAATTGAACCATTTACATTATCACAAAATTGATTGCCATAATTTTATATGGCAAAGTGTATATCAGATTTGTAGTTGGTAACTACAATTTAGGACCAGACAATAATATACCTGATATTGTAGTTGGTAACTACAATATCAGATTTTATATGAACCAAGGTTATGGTTTGGTTGATTGCAAATCTTTGATTCTAACATTGCAATGTGTTCAAATGGAAACATTGGTTGATTGCCCAACCTATTTTAGAATAAACATTATAGCTACTGAAGAAAATGCACAGAATTAGCCTAGCTAGAATAACTTGTGGAACAGAAAAGGAAAATGGACAATATACACCTTGAAACTAAGTGTTGATCTATCTAAAATATTTACATCAATATCTTAAATATAGATAAGCTGAGTAGATGAAATTGTAAAGAAAAGAATAAAACAAGAAAAATCTATAGCATCAAAATCTCTCAATAAGGTAGAGCTTCTCTTTACAGGGATGGATTCACATTATAGGAAAATTTGATTACTACAGAAAGACAAATGTCATAGGATCCTTATCACTTCATCAACCAATTATCAGTTTATCCATATCTACTGATTTCCCGACTTTGACACCCACTAAGTTAGCAAGATTGGTTTATAACTACATGAATGAATAAGAACTACCTCAAAAGTCCCTAAGTCTGGAAGGTAACCTGATTTTTTCCATTGCTTCTGCACGATGGTAGTTACAAGATCTGAAGCCTTTGCTCGAATACCAACATCAGAGTTTTTGAGGTAACCAAGCAGAGGGACTAAGCCACCAATGGAGTGATGGTCTGGCATATCAGGACAAACAACATTATAAGTCATAAACAAGCAATAAACACAAATTTCAAACTAGAAGATTTCAATCCATAGCTGCTTTTGCATAATCTAAAATACTTATGTTAGTAAAACAGTAGAGCCAATAAAAATGGTTAAGCACAAAGGTATTAATTCTAAAGCATGAACCAGAGCTTGAAAATATATAAAACGGAAGGAATGATATGGTCAAAACATAATTAAAAAAATTGATCTTTCATTTAGCTACAATAAAGAATTTCTATGGACTATTTTTATCAACCATCCTGGTCGATAAACCAAGTCCAACTAGTATTGCCTAATCAGAGTCAACTCCAAATCATGAAAACCAAGAATATTAGCTCATTTTGCAAACGACGATTTAATTTTCCTCATTAGAAATTTAAAATAGGAGATGCACAGAGCTGTAGCAACAATCTTCAATAAAGAATTCATTGGTCGGTATAAGAGGTGGGATCTGCTAGGAGGTTCCAAAGTCAGGAGGCTCCTGGGCATGCTTTGCGTGACCCTGATAGAAAAAAGGAAAAAAATGAGAGATGAAAAACTGCTGGCATCAGGAACAATTTACATATTAAATAGTTGGTCAGTAGGGGGGATGGGGATTATTCTGAAGATTCTAACCTAATGATCCAATCATACTTCTGTCCTGTGCATTGTTAAAGACAAAGAATCAGAGGAAAAGATTAGCCAATAAGTTGAAGGATCAAAGTAAAAAAGCAACAAAAGTGTGTTTTTGATACCTAAAATAAAAGAAAAGAAAAAACAACAATCAACAAAACAGACCAAAGAATCAACAAAGCAAAAGTAACCTAAACGTAGATTTTGACAGAATCAATAAGAAAAAAATAACTTTCTAACCATTTTTGTGCACAGAACTGCTGCGATCGAGCACTGAAGAGAACAAGATAGAGAGACGCGACCAGAAAATGAAATTTCAACAACTCAATTCAAACACCCAGATATTACACTCCCGAACCCTACAAAACCCATACCTTCAGCTTCAAACTCTTTTTCTTCTTCTTGTACACAAGAAAAGAAGAAGAAAAAAATCACAAATTTCAAGAGAGACAAAGCAGCACCATCTGTTTCTCGACGGATCCAATCGTCGAAACGCAGCCTGCAAATCTATCACCAAAAACCCACCGACGCCAAGAATATATGCTAAAAGTTGGAAACTTTAAAACGCCAGAATCAACATATAAAAACAATGCTGAAGAAATAAGGGCATCAACAAAGTAGATCGTAAAAAGAGGAACTCACCGACGCCATTCCGGCAGGAGAAGTGCTTCCCGTTGGATTCCAGCACGGGATCCGAGAAGTCAGAAGGGAGAGCTTCCCCTCGGAAGCTGTAACCCACAGGTGAAGAGGGGAAGCTATCGCCGTCTTCGCTCGAGACGTGGTGGACGGGGACGTTGTGGAGTCCAAAAGCGCCATAGGAGGGTGCATCGTCGAGGTCATCGAGACCGACGTCCTCGGAGGGGGAGAACGCGGATGAGAAGGCGTCGAAACGCTGCGACGGTAGTCAGGGGTCGTAGCCCAGGTAACCGTCGTTGTCACCGTCGAAACCTCCTCATCGTCGCCGCTGGTGAAGGCATCGTCGAAGGAAGAAGCCATCGCCTTCCCCTCCCCCCTCTCTCTCTCTGTCGCCCCCGAAACCCTCGCCCCTTTTCTTTTTGGCAACCGGCGAAGCAAACATAAGGCGGTTGTTTTCGTTTTCGCGCTCGCTCGCTCGCTGTTGTGTATTACCACGTAAGCAACACCAATAGACAACGGTTATTTAAAAACTGTTGTCGTAACCAACCCAATAGACATCGATTTTTAAAAAATCGTTGTCTTTAACATACATAAAACAACGGTTTTTTAACAATCGTTGTCTTTTTCCGCAAAAAAATTTTCAACATCAACAGTTTTGGAAAAAACCGTTGTTAAATAAAAAAAGACAACGATTTTTCAAAAAACCGTTGTCTATTGGGTGTTGTTGAATCCAAAAATTCTTATAGTGCACGTATCATTTTTGGGGTAAGTCTTGTGTGATTCATGCAGTGATCACGATTTGTTCAGATTTAGGATTCGATTTTCAGATAGATGCTGATTTGAACTGGTTTGGTTGGATCTTGGAGCTTGTCGTAGGTTGATGTTTTGTTTTGATATAGAATTCGAAATACAACTTGGTGTGAGATCAATTTATGTTCAGGGATCCTTAGTTTTGACTTGGATTTCAATTATTCCTTCAGTGTTTGGGTACTTTAAGCAATTTGATTGTTGTTTGAAATTTTGGATTTCGGTAGAGCTCTTTGTTGTGCGTATTTGATCAATTTATGTTGAAATTGTGGATCATGGAACTTGCCAGTTTGGATCTTGAGATTTTAGATTATGTTCTTGCTCTGTGATGATAGGATCCGTTTTATTTTGAGTTTGTTGTTTAGGGATCATGATCTGTGGTTGAGTTTGAGAAATTGCTCGGTTTTGAAAGATTGATTGCTGTTTTGCAAGTTTCCTGACGTTTGGATTTTTGGTTGATGTGTTATGGATGTGTTGTGAGATCCAAATTGTGGCTTTGTTAGGGTAGCTTACCTTGTTGTCTTGGAGTTGTGCTTAGATCAGAAGGTTTAATTAGTTCTACTGTAGCTCTTTGTTTTTGGTATGAAATGGTTTCATTGAGTGTTCTTTGGAATGGATGGGATTAGGCTTTAGGTTTACTGATCTGGCAGTTTGGGTTTCTTTAGATCAAGTTAAATTGGGTTGGTGAATAATTTAGCTAGCTTAGTAGGTTATGATTAGCTAAATTTGATTTTGGATGCAAAGATTTGGCTTGGTTCACACTACGCAGATATATATATATATATATATATATATATATATATATATATATATATATATATATATATATATATTGGACGGGAGGTTCTCATCGCTGTCAGAGTTCTACATCAGAGGCGGGTACTTTTGACTATATCTTTTTAGATATAATTGACTTCTATGCATAGTTAGATATAGTATATATATATATATATATATATATATATATATATATATATATATATATATATATATATATATATATATATATATATATATATATATATATATATATATATATATATATATTGGACGGGAGGTTCTCATCGCTGTCAGAGTTCTACATCAGAGGCGGGTACTTTTGACTATATCTTTTTAGATATAATTGACTTCTATGCATAGTTAGATATAGATAGTATTGAGTTCTACCTGATACTTCTATTTCTGTACCATTTTCTTTCGGTTGTTATATCTGTTTAGCTTTACTGTTTACTGGTTCTTCATTACTGTGTGGATTGGTTCTATGTACCACTTACCTTATATCTGACGTTGGGGTTTAGGCTATGATGCATACCGATTACCTGGATTACTGCATATCATGTAGATGATAGTAGGGTTTGATAGTGGGTGATGTATGGATTAGAGATATATATGCATCATCGTTGCACGTAGCATAGGTGGGCGACCTTTGACTCCCTGGAGGTTGAGATGGGTCGTCGGACTTGTTACTCGTGTAGGGGCATATATAGGCGACCTTTGACTCCCTGGAGGTTGAGTGGGTCGTCAGACTTACCACATGACCTGTCGTTTAGTCTCAATTCCACTCTTCGTTAGTGGATTATAGGTCACGGCACTGCGACAGGTCCTCTATTCTGTCTGAAAATAGTTAGGGATGAGGGAGCGTTACTTTTTCCTAGGGCGAAGTACGTTCCGGTATGAGACCTTGCTCATTCGGTTTCGCGTGATACGCGACGGTGGCCATCTGAGTGGAGGGAGGACCTGGTCAGAGCCCTACCCACTCGGTTTTGCATAGATGCGACGGTGGCCGACTGTCGTAAGTGTGACCCATGTTGCATCATGAGCATGCTATGCATCTATGCATTTGGTTGTGTTTACTGCACTTGGTTGCTGCATTTGGTTGACATGCATATTATTGGGTTTTGGATCGACACAGGTATATACTTTCTTTCAGTGGTTCAGTTCTGCATTTTCTTTTCTACTATTGCATATTTCTTCAGTTTGTGCTAGATGCATGGTGACTTACTGCTAGTATAGCTTCCTATACATATTGGTCTGTATTTGCTGAGTTCTTTGGACTCACCCCGTTAGCCTTGTTTTTTCCCTTTCAAGATGATTAACTGGAGTGTCCGGCAGCTTGTCCCAGTTCGCGTATTTTCGAGACGATTCTTGGGGTTATCTTTGTATTTTGATGGTGGTACATGATGATACCCTTTTTCTGTTCATTTTATCTTTTCATTTCCGCTGTTGTATTTGTGTTCTGTTGGGTTGTTTTGCACGACAGTATAGTTGTACTGTTGTGTGCCATGGAGGCTTTTGGTTCATTTTGTTTTGTCGTAAGTTGTACCGGTACGCGGCTTTTGTCGTCGTTTCCGTTTTCTTTTTATTCAGTCGCTTGTTCCAGCCCTATAGGCTGCAGTACAGGCGGACTGAGAAAGTCGTAAAGGTTAGGTTTCTAGATTGTCTGCTTGGTTGAGGGAGAAGCAGTCCGGTCAGTATCGGACGGGCAACTCCTCAGGGTGTGACAACGGATGCTTGTGAGCACGCAAAGGAGGAAAGAAATATGCCAAGTAAGCAGGCAAAGGATCATTAGCGCAACAACTCCGACACTCAAATTAGTGTCGTCTAATTAAATGAAAAATGAAGCAAGTATATAGTAAAGAAGGGAGTTTGTGTCTAGAGAGCATACTTGTGCTTGCGGGAGCGGGAGTCCTTTTATAATAAATTGTCCCTGCATTAATTAGACGTCTTATCAAAATTATGATCAATGTATTTTGGGTGTATAATGCAGTTCCATCAGTGTAACCGTAAAATGAGTACGTCTTATGGGACGGGCCCTATCTACTTTTTGGGCTTTCGTGACCCAAGGCCTATTATTGTCAGAGATAATTTCAATAGGGGTCCGACAAGAGAAGGTGAAACAAGAAGAAGCGGAGCCCTATTTGTTATGCATCCGACTAGGAACATAGCCTTGTAGTATCTGTGAAAGTTGAGCCCTTGGACTCGGTAAAATCTGACCGGTTAGCGTTTTCAAAACGATGGAGAAGAATACTTGCATTGTGAGGAGCCAAGCCCCCTAGGGTTGGGGAAACCTGATCGGTTGACCTCTTTGAATTGACGGAGAGGAATGTTTGCATTGTGAGGAGCCAAGCCCCCTAGGGTTGGGGAAACCTGACCAGCTAGCCTCTTCGAACCGATGAAGAGGAATGTTTGTATGTGGAGGGCCGAACCTCTTGGATAGGAAAAATCCGACCGACTAGTCTCTTTGATCTTTTTGTCTAGGTTAACCATCCTTAGATTTTGACCATCACGTCGGTGAGACTATCGACCTCCAAATCTTATACGAGAGTCATCCATGTCCATCATATCACATAGTTCACTAACTAGCAACTAAAGACGATTCGTCCCAGGATCAACACAGAAGAGATAAATCACAGAGACTATTAATTAACATAGTTCACCGACTGATTGTATATTTTGTCGAAGGTAATTAATTGCTTAGATCGATCACTAAGAACTTGCATGTACACACCACTGAAAACTCAACCATCACATGCACTGAACAATATTAGACAGACAATATCTCATCACCATAGATATGCCAGCTCTCGACAAATTAATTAAAGAGCTAGGGTTTTCCCTTTAGATTCTCCAGCCTCTCCCAACATATATATTCCCGATCATATATCTTATCCTTGTTCCCAGAGCTTTGTGCCCCCAACTTGTCTGAAATACCTGGACACCAACTCAATGCCTGCATGCAGTAACTCGAAACTTTGATAAAGACAATAAGATTCCCACTGATCATCACTAGGCCTCTAGGTCTGTCTTGCACAGCACCATTGATGGACATGGTGAGCTGAGGCATGATTAAATTGTGTTCAAAGAAATCGATCTCTTGTCTTTGAGCAGCTAGCTAGTGGATTAAGCTATATGCAGAGACAGTGATTCATGCTGTCAGCTTGATCTTCCATGCATATGCTACTCGTCGAATGAATATTTAATGAGGTGCTTCATGGCTGTAGTTCATCCACACCATTGCGCCAATAATTAAAGAAATTTAGGGAGAATTAATTTAAAGCTGGATATGATGTTGATCGATTAAATAACAAGGACGGCTAGTAATTGTAGGGTGTAATAAGTGAAGCCCTTGTTCCTAGGAGCCTAGCTATCATTTTTTTGTTGTTAATCTAAATATTCAATTTTGCGATCCAATTTATTGGATAAATCCGTAAATAGGGGTGTCAATTCGGTGAATTGTGTCGGATTCGGGTCGGGTTGGAAAAAAAATTTAAACTCCCAACCCGAACCCTAATTCAACCCGAAACGTCCGAACCTGAACCCAAACCCGAACCCGACCAACCTGAACTTGATCCGAATAACCTGAAAAAACCGATTCAAAATATTTTTTTAGTTATTTTCTCTATAATTTTTCATTTTTATCTCAATATTCCATCATGATTATACTAATATTGATATTAATATACATAAAAATATCTTAATTTTTAAAATAAAATTTAATTTATCCTTAAAAATTCACTAAACATTAAAAATTCGGGTCAATCTGAACCCGACATAAACTCTAAAATTTTTAACCCGAACCTAAATTTTTTTCGGATCGATTCGGATTGGATAATCGGGCCCGATTTATTTTTGACATCTCTATCTGCAAACTCATATTGTCGTGCCTAGCAATTCCAATAATTCGAGTATGGTGGACGTAATATTGTCCTACCTAGAAATTGAATGCGTGGTGAGAGTGTACTTTCCTATCTTTTACCATTCCATTATATATAATTCTGTCCTCAAACGAAGAAAAATATGTCCCCTACATAAAACAACATGTACAACACCAATGTATAATCACGGAAGACTCAAAGTGACTCCTACTATCACATATCATCAAGTCGATCAACATCAATCATTTGACTAAGACTTATTTTACATGATTGAGAAATCCAAAACTCTCCATATTAATATAGTTTAGCGGCCCCAAAGAGCCGTAGGAATAAACACTGTTGGGGCTTTTTGGCACCAAACTGGCCGTGCAATCTCGGTCAGTCGAGCTCAATTTAATAAGCTCGAGCACCAAGCCAGCCGAGTGACGACTTGGGAAAGGGTTTAGATCACAGTCGCACCAAAAGAATGAGATTGATTTTTTTTTTTAATGAAATTCAAATTTTAAATAAACATATCTATTTAAAACCAATTATGTGTGTATTAATCATCTTTTTAAATGGAAAGGGCCCGATTAAAAGGCCCAATGTAATGGGCTCATCATAAGAGGCCCATCAAAATTATTATGCCATTGGTCTATATTTAAAAATATTTGAAATTATATTTAATGCTACTATTTATTATTATAATGAAACGCTATTGTAGGAATATTATTGCATATAGAAATTCCTTCATTATTGCAGAAAAGTAATGGGTTAGGAGTAGATTAAGGTCCGATTTTATATTTTTCATCTCTATATCTATCTAGTATCCTACCCATATTTATATTTAGAATAATCATTGAGAGAGTGAAAATAGGAGAGTGAAAATCATAGTGAATGACGTGACACCTTGCATGCACGATTTCTAACGGGTTCACTGAGCCCCCCAGGGTATAGTTTGATTCGGGACGGCGGCCGAAGGCCGCCGATGGTATCCGAGCGATAATCGGACGTGTGCATGTAAAGTGCCACGCCATGCCACGTCATACCACATCATTCACTATAATTTTCACTCTCCCTATCATTACTCTTAAATTTAATTATCATCATTCAACAAAGCATATTAAAATTAACATCATATTAAAAAATATAAAAAATAAAAAATTGATTAAATATCTGTATAACATATTCCTAACATAAAAAAAAAAATAGTTAGTGGTATTCTCCAGCGGATACAGAATTTTCCATCAAATTAAAAGGAAATTATCATTCCTAATTAACATTGTTTGCAGAAATTTAATATTGTCGCTCCTATTTGAATTAGAATTGTTTTGTAACATCAAACTTCATATACACAATCAAACACACTCATCATCGATCAGCACATGTCAAAATTATAAAATAGAATTGTGAAACTTATTTAACTGGAATTAATCGTGACAATTTGCTTAATATTATTATTACAGTATAGCTAGTGAATGCATAATGGAACCATATATAACAACAAATAAAATAAAACATTAATAACAACTAATTAAATAAAACCATAACATCTGCTCACTGTTACTGAAATGTAATACAACTGTGACAATTAATTATACAAAACTTAACATCTCACTTTATTAATCTGATTTCCAACTTAATTGATTGAAAGATATGAGAATCTATATGATCAAATCCTCAACTCATGGCTTTCCATTCACATTCTTCACAGTGAAGCATTTCTTAATTTATCTTTGCACAGTATAAATGACCTAGTTAGCTATAATCCAGCCTCACTTTCTTTCTTTCTTTTTTATCTATAATTAACTGAATAATTTATGATTGCTACAGTAACACTGGCAAGAACAAGTAGATGACATGGTTAGCTCCAAGTTCAAGTGTTGGCAGGAAGCATCACCATCTCTACTCCTCGTCACTGAACCTTCCCTTTCATGGAAATCTACACTTGAAGTTGTGCCCCAGCACTCAGTACTCCCTTCATTCTTTGCCGGTTTCTGATATGTATCTACGCGATCGAGTATGGATTCTTGGTTCAAGGATGACAGAGTCTGTGCACAATCCATCTGTTTCACAGCCACAGTCTGAAAAACCCATGCAATTATTCAGCACCAGTGAGCTCAATAACTTAATTAAAGCATGATAATTAATCACATAATAAGATCAACATTAGAACCTCCTCATTTGGGTGATTGCTTGGGTGCTTCAGCATCCACTCCCTCAGCAACTTGTCGAATGAAGGTCTGTGTGGAAGTGTTCAGAGTTAAGATCAATTTCTCAATTTTAATTTAATCAGAACTTAATATTATATAACTACTCACAGTTGGTCAATGTACTTGGAATTGGATGAGGAGTTTTGGTCTGAATCTTGAGAGGGAACCACTGTTGATGAAGTGCAGACCCTTCTCTGTCTCTTTCTGCAATGTTTTTGCTTAGATCGAGAGGGGCAGTCAAGTGTGGATTGGCTGTTGGTGATCCTGTACATCTATCAGAAAAGAGCATTCATTAAGAACATTTTGAATCATAATTTTTTGTTGATTATATGTAAGCTAGCTCTTCTCAGTAAAAACTATTATTTATAAGAACAAATATGTGATTAATTAACAATTAAACAAAGATCTGAATCCGTAAGTGGAGACAAATAAGGCATGCACAAACTCACTTGCAGGTGGCTTTTAACATGAGATATGCTGAGTTCCTTCACTCCCATGAACTTTAAAATCTGCTTGGGAGTTGCTTCTGCAATTAAGAATCAATTAATTAACCACAATAATCATTCATCTCCTTCTTCACCAATAAGAAAATAAACTCACCGTTGCATCCTCCAAGGCTATGAACAGCTTGAAGGAAGAGGCTATGCAGCTCTTCGGTCCATCTAATACGAGGCGTTTCGGATCTGTTGTAATGCCTGGCTTCTCTTTTCTCCAAGCAGCTCATGATCATCCCTAATCGATCCGTAATTGCCTGGCCTAGACAAGCCGTAAACTTGGGTTTTCTAGTGTTTATTATTATATAAATATATATACACGGACGGAAACTAAAGCCAATTAGCTAGCCAACAGCATATATAATACAACTTCTAAACTTCATGCCTTGCGTGTATATGTAGGGTTAGGCCCTTCTCTGATATATTGAGTCCAGTCAAACATGCTCACATACTTCTATCTCTCTCTCCACAAAAGTCGAACAAAACCTTTTCCTAGGCATGTGTTTGTCTTTTTGGGAGAAAAATAAATAAAGATATATATAAAATGGTGCAAACCATCTAAATTCACACTGGACCTAATTAATCATTCATGCATGAATTAAGAGGTATATGCCATTCCACACATGGCTAAAATAATAAAGCTGCGCTATGGAATTATGTTGACTTTCTTGAGGCTCGTACGTGGCTGATATGAGAACCTAACAAATGTAGAATTTGGGGATCGAAGTCAATGATGCATATGGCTGAGGAATGAAGAAGAAGAAGAAGAAGTGGCAGAAAGTTAATTAATTATGGAGAAAGCTAAGCCATATATGGCGTTTCTTTCAGGAATGCTGCAGCAATCACTGACAATTGGACTCTCATGCAGTGACATTGACAGATATATGCATGGTTGTGAGCTTCAAAAGAGGAACAAGAACTATATTAATTACTATGCAGAATTAATTAAGAGTTTTGAATGTAAAAAAGATCTAGCAACATGCTAATTAAATATATATATATAGCTAGGTTGGTGGATAGCAAAAAGCAGCAAGGAATTATAACCTTAATGTGAAGTTAAACCCTTTTCTACTCTTTCACACTTGATCTTAATTAGGAGCATTAGATTCGTGGTTATGTAGGTCAAAAAGGTGGATGACGAATAATCAAACCTCTCTCAGTTTTTTTTTTCTTCTTCTCTCAAAGGTTGAGAAGGAAACATTAATCAAGTAGGGGACCAAATTAAGGATGGCGATTGAGTGTGACAGAGGAAAAGCTTGTGGAAGCCAAAATATGAAGCTTGTAGGGAAGACAAAAAAGAGTTAATAAATGTCAAAATCTACATAATATTGTCATTCATCATCCACCGTGCCGACACTTGCATTTGTTCCCCTTCCTCTCCTTGCCGTGTCCCAAATAACTTGGCTTCCTCCTACTCCATGGACAGATCAAAAAATTATCTTAATATTATTTTTTTAAGAAAAAAAATCATATCGGATCAACTATGACTAGTCGGAGTTAATCATTCATTTGCTTACACGAATTCGAAGATAGATAGATAGACAGATAGATTTATCGAGCACCTATGATCGCCAAACTCATTTTACTAAGTTTGTGTACAAGTTATATATTACATGTATAAATATTTTATTGAATTAGTCCAAGGAAAACGTGGCAATTGTTTGTATATAATCAAGTTGGTGAGTTTAAAGAAGATTGGTGAAATTTCTTGGCAAGTAGACGTGTAAAGTTCTTGTCTTCTCAATTCTTTTATTTATAAAGATAAGGGCTTTGATGTTTAATCACATTCATTGGGTTGACAAACCATGCAGCTAAGGACTGTAGCTAGCATCATTTGAAAAGAGAGCATGAATAGTTCATCTAATCATAATAAATTTTAAAGAAAAAGTTAGATAATGTATATTAGTTTCAAGGGAGTTGCTGTGGAGTTAATAAGTTGTTGAATTTTCCAAGAAATATATATCATCATCCAAATGCACTTGCAACTAGCAAATTATTATACTCAAAAAGTTTGTGTTGTAATTTTAGTCATCAAAAGTTTAAATCAGTTTAAATCACGTATATGTAACAATCATAGTAAAATTAAAAGATAATTTTAAAATAACAATTAAAGTGCAGGGTAAGATGATTTTTTTTTCTAGCATAATGATTTTTAGAATGTTTGCCAATTGATCATCCAATGAAAGTAAAGTGATTAGCATGATTATTGATTGGATTGGTCCATTTCTAGGACAGAATAATGGTCAAAAAGAAGCAGAATACAACTTTTCAAGTTAGGCAAGAAAATCAGAACAACTGATATGAAAGAATGAGGGTTTTATACATATTTTGCATGAAAACCCTAGAATCTTAGATAACTTGATGTCGACTGTTGATTGACTAACAATAAAGATTTTTTTTTAGATTCATTTTTCACGTAAAATAGAGTGGAAGACCTCTTTATATTAAGTTTTGTCTAGCAAACCACTCGCTATAATTGACCACATATAATTGTGTAAAGCATGTCATGTGCTTCCCACCTAAAAAGATTTCATTGCTAACTTGTATGCTATCTATTAACTATTCTTTGGACCTAAAGATCATGTTAATTAGGTAGGGTGGCACACAATAGAATAAAGACTAACCATTTGCCTTGTGATTGCTCTAATATTTAAATAAATAATTTGAAAGGAGATACTAATAACTAATTTAATTAGGTGTCATTATGTCCCTAATTACATATTGCTTTTGACATAGATGGTGACACAAGTGATACAAAGATAAAGCCAAATGGTGCAGAACCTATCTTTTTCTAAGAGAAATGGGATAGATCTGAAAGCATTTCATTTCAAAATGAGAATTAAATGAGCATAAATTGATAACATACAAGGTTAATTAACAGATATCTATTAACTAGTATACTGGGGCCAATTGATCTCCATATGTTCCATTCAAATGACAAGGAAATGATTCAAGAAAACAGCATGAAGCAAGGATGGAGGATTTTAGAATTGATCCTGCTTCCATAGTTTTGTCACTAGCTAAAATTTAATCTCTAACTAGGAGGGTTTAATCTATCGGAAGCCATATTTGGCTTGAACAAAGAGCTAGTTTCTAGGCAATCAATAGAAAATACATGATATTATGTTTTGATTACTTACAAAGGAACATCTACAAGCTCAAAACTATGACATAGAAACTTGCACACAGTCCCACTACTGCAAGGTGAAGGCTAGAAAGGGAAGAATAAATAAATTCATATACTTGACTTATAACCTACACTCACTGAATATGCACTCCTCTTAACAGCAACCTATAACTTTGCAACAAGATCATCAAAATTCAGAAAACTTGTTTCATCAATCAACAGGATCAACCAACAGTTGCGGCAATCAACAAGCTTGCATTATGCTACGAGCTGAAATTTCCAAAAAATTCATAACCATGCTAATACCACTTTCCGAGAATGATGCCAATGATGATTGATACCAAAGCCACTCCTAGTATAAATTTGAAGGCAACCCCTTCTGAACGTTCTGTTGTCAGATGTGCATTTTGGCTTGTGTTAGTTGTCTCCATATCCTGCTTTGGCCTGCCACTGCTTTTGTGTTTCTTCCTCTTTGACAATGTTGAGGTGTCGAGTCCAATTTCTCTTGATTTCACCTCAGTTGAATCATCTCTTTCAACTGGGGAAGTTCCATTCTTGATCTAAAGAATGATTGAATGAAAATTAGGAGAGATGTGTTTGTCAAAGTTCCTGCTATCAAAGGGTCAAAAATTTGACCAATGGGAAGGAGACTGTCAAAATTACCTCATTGTCACTGGCAGTTTGGACCAAACGCAGAGTGTTCTCGAGCTCTACTATCTTCCTTTCCATTTCTGAAGTTTGATTTTGTTTAAATTTCAATTCTTCAAGTTCTACCTTAAGAACTGTAACCTTATTGTTTTCTTCAGCAACCTGAAAATCAAAAACAATGCAAGAACAAAATGTTAAATTATGATGTTGATGAGAAGAAAACAAAATCCAGACTAAACTAGACTTGAAGCTTATTGTGTCCACGATGAGCATATATTGATAGGATCTTTACCTCCAAAGAGACTAGTCATTTAATTTTGATATAAACCCAACCACTTCTATAATACTATGATCTGCTATATTGTTCATAATGCGAATTCTTTGCAGAGAATTGATCTAACCAGGATCAGAAGGAAATGCATGCAGTCGAAAATATAATTAAATCAATACCAGTATATAAAATATAGACCACACATAACAGAATAACATGGAGAAAATAGGGTTTCAAACTTTATTCCTGCTAGTTAGAATTAGGCTTCACTCCTGTATTATTTTAATTTGGAATCATCATTTCAAATTTTGCATGTAATGGAATGGAACGTGCACCGTACTTACTATGCTGGTACAGTAGTGTGAGATATTAGAGGCGGCATGTAGCAGAAGGAGATCAAACAAGTCAAAACATTCATACTGATTGTGATGGGTAGACCTTAGAAGTTATGTCAACTATGGATTAAGAAACTTAGCAAACAAGAGTACTTCAACAAAGGGATTTTCATGTTTGTTCTCTTAGTTAAGCACCTAGTGCTGCATCCTTCAGCAGTTGCTAATGCCATGCTTCCAATTTGAGAGCATAGGTATTTTTGCAAGAAGTAATGTATTAGGCCAGACATTTATTGTTGCAAACTGACATCTACACAAGAGGTAAATTACCTCTTGAGCATAAGCTTTCTCAGCTAAGAGCAGCTTTTCTTCAAGATCAGAAGCCCGTTGTTGCAGAAGAGACTTCTCTGCCAAATCTGCTCTGAGATTATCAATGAGAGAATTAAGAGACTCTTCCTTCACTTTTTGTTTAGACAGTTCCCTTTCTAGTTGTGCTTCAGATGTTTCACGTTCATTCCTTAACTTTTCATAAGTTTCTTTGAGCAATGTGCTCTCTTCCACAAGAGAGCTAACCTGCAAAAATTATTCATGTGTCAGATTCTCTATGTAGCTTGGTTTGTGTGACAGCATTGAGAGCGCCCCTTATACATAATAGAGACTATATATCCACTAACCTGCAACTTGAGTTGGTCTTTCTCAGATTTAAGCTGTTGCACGAAATCATCAGATTCTTTCTTCAAAGAATGGAGCTGCTTCAGTAAATCTTCTTTCTCTGCAATGGCTGCATCAAATGCTACTTGTAAATCATTCATTTTGGTCTTGCATGTCCCAAGGTCCGCAGAGAGACTAATGTTTTGTCTTGCTAAACCTTCACTCTCTGTTTGCAAACTGTTAGCATTGTTTTTCAATTGCTCAACCAGTCCTTCCAGATCTTGTATCTTGAATAGAGCCTCTTCCAGTTTATCCTTCTGAGTTGCTGACTCACTGACCTGTTCTTCATAAATTCTCAATTGAGTTTCAATAGCAAGCAATTTCTCATTCAGTTCATTGGCTTCTTGTTCTTTTAGATTGTATTTCTCAACAGAATCATTCAAGTGGGCTTCATTTTCTTTAAGACGAGATTCAGTCCTAAATTGAAGATCCAGACCTCTTGAATGTTCATCTTTTAATTTGGTTAGGATGCTTGAATGAGAAGCAAGTTGCTCAGAAATAGTGTCCTTCTCAGCATGTGTGGATTTTAATAAATCATTGAGCTCATTGATTTTGTGTTGATGAGCTTCCAACTCTTCCCTGAGCTTCAAGTTTGTCACTGACAGCAACTCATTTTCTGCAATTGTTTGTTCACCTCTTTGATTAGATTCTGATAACTTTCGCTTAAGCTCCTCAATGTTGTTTTCAAGAGAAACCAGCTTTACAGCCTTCTCGTCCAAGTCTGACTTGAGTGAAGCCGCACTTTCAGTAGATTCAACCATCTGTTCTTTATAAAAATTCAATTGTTCTTCAAGATAGTGCAACTTCTCAACCAGTGCTTTGGCTTCAGAATCCTTCTGCTTTAAGCTCGCTGCAGCATCTTGGAGTTTCAACTCTGAATCTTTGGCTAAAGATTCAGATAAAGAATTTAAATCTAAGTTCCTTGCAGTAATTTCCTCCACAGTCTTTCCTTGATCAGCCAATTGTTCTTGAGCATAACTAAACTTCTCGAGGAGATTTTTTTCTCTAAGATAAGAAGCCTCCAGTTGTTCCTGAACACTTTCAACTTTCTGTGTCAAGTATTTCAATTCATTTTGCAAAATCTGAATTTGATTTTCAGATTCCTTGAGTTTTTTCTCCTGACTATTAGAAAGGTCTTCAATCTTTTTTCTTTCTTCAATAGCTGTATCAAGGATATCTGTCAACTCTTTCTCTTTTTCATTTGCAGCATGCAGTACAGATTCAAGGCTCTTTGATCTTGTTTTGTGTGCTTCAAGTTCTGAAACAAGCTCGGTGATTTTGCTCTTGTACTGCTTTGATTCAGCCTCAACATCTCTCTGTTTTGACTGTTCTACGCTGAGTAGTTGCTCAAGTTCCTGGTTGCGATAATTAGCAGCCTCCACCAACAACTCCATTTCTTCCACTCTCTTTTGAGCATCTTTAGCCACAGAATCAGAAGAACTGATCAATTCTTCCAGCTCAAGACCACGATGATGCGTTGCAGTAGCCCGCTCGTCATGTTCGGTACATTTGTTGATGAGATCATTAAGCTCCTTTTCAAGTTCTGAGTTCCTCGAAGATGACTTGATCAAGGAAGACTCCAATTGGTTGATCTTATCTTCATAACCTTCTAACCGATGTCTTGATAGTGAATTTTCTTCTGCTGCTTCATTCAATGAAGCAGTGAGTTCTTTTATTTTGTCATTGAGTTCCTTAATTGCACTCTGTGCATCAAGGAACTTTATTTCCGCAAGATTTATTTGTTGCTCAAGCTCCACATTGGACTTCTCAGCTGATGCCAAGTTCAACTCACATTCCTTTAGCTGTGACCTGATATTCTCTTCAACTGCACTTGATGCCTGCATGAGACCTTCTAACTCAATGTTTCTTGTAGTAGAAGTTTCTGTGGCTGTTCTGAATTCATGGTGCTGTTGTTCAAGCAATTGCAGTTTTTTTTCAAGCTCCTCCTTATATGTTGATGTCTGTAATAATAGTGAATTTGTTTCCCTGAAATTTTGTTCAGCCAGATTTAACTTGGCTTCGAGTTGGTGATGCAGTTCCTCATTTTCTGACAACTTGGCATTAAGATCTGTCACAGTGCTCTCCAGTGTTGCCTTCTCTGTGGTCAAGTTGGTTAAATCATTTTTCATATTTGATATCTGAATTTCTTGGTCCTTGAATAAAGTTTCAACTCTTTCCTTTTCTTTTACTTGTTCCTGAAGTTTCAGCTCCAATTCCCCCAAACTCAAACCCTTTGTTTGCAAGTTTTCTTCCGAAGCCGAAAGTAACTTCTGCAATGATGTGAGATCTGCTTTCAACATTTCTTCAGCAACCTTATGCAGGTTTCGTTCTTCAGTCACTTCCTGGATGAGGGCATCTTTAGAAGAAATGTTATGCTCCAGTTTAGCCACTTCTAATTTTGAGGCTTCCAATGTCTCCTGAAATTTTGAAAGTTCCAGTACAGTGTTTTCAAGTTTTTCTTCAACCTTCTGTTTCTCAACAATCTTACCATATAGATCATTCAACTCCTTTTGTAGATTGTTTATTTGGTCCTCCATATCCTTTGCAGTCACGCGTGTCAGCTCCAACGTCTTCTCCAAGTCCTTCACTTTTCCTGATTCTAACTCTGCTTGTTTGCTTGCTTCTTCAAGCTTATGTAGCTCACTAGAAGAGGACAATAACTCCACTTCAAGGGCCTTTATCCTATTTCTTGAACTCTCAAGTTCAGTAGACAAACCAGCAAATGATTCCTTTACATCAACAAGTTCCTTGTGCTTCATATCTGTAGCTTTTAGAGCTTCCTGAAGGGATTCAAGCTGCAAATTAAACTTCAGTTCAGCTCCTTCAATCTGATCTTTCATCAACTTTCGGTCAAGTTCAAGTTCTTTGCAGTGCTTGTTCAATTTCTCTAGCTCTTCATTTGCAAAATCAAGCTTGGATTTTATTGAGGTATTTTCAGTTTCTGAACCATTTAATTTTCCAAGAACAGTGGTAAGTTGAAGCTTAAGTTCGTCAATCTCCTTTACCAGTTTTAGAGAATCTACAGTTGCTTCCGACTTGCCTGCTTCATTGCTTGCAGGGAGTTTGGATTCTTCCAATTCCACCTTGGGTAGGTGAGAATTTTCTTTTACATCTACCAATAGTTCGTTCTCAACTTTTATGAATTCTCTGTCTGATGCAGACTCCTCTTCTTCTTTAGTTTCTTCTTTTGGCAGTAAATCATTGTTGCCATTTGTGAGAATTGTTTTTGCACTTTCCCCTATCTGCAATTAAATACTCAGTACAGAAAGTGGGCTTTTCATGGAAAAGGTATTAAAAAAAAAAGATTGTAATCACATACTTCACTCCATTGAACTAAAGGGAATGAAGTTCACAATTGCTAGTATGTTAGATGTTCTAAACAGATAATTGTGTAACTGACATGGTTGATGCTCTGTGAACATTTATCGTCCAAACTCATGAAGCAATCACAAGTCCTACATCTTATGAAGCTCAGAAACTAAAATCAAGTTTTTTGGTCAAATTTCCAATCACTGAGTAAATAATAAAAGGCTGCTGAGGATTTACTGAATGACTAACTGAAATAAGCTTTCATCAGCTTCTTGCTAGATTGAACACATCCCAGAACAAAACCCCTAGAGGTCCGTGCCTTGTCAAAAACAGAAGCTTACACAGCTTTATTCTCATTTAATCCAAACCAATGACATGTAGTGGTAAATTTAGAATGACGTTCTCATTCACCTAGGTCACCCTATATATCGGGAATATACAACTTGTAAATGCACAAACAATAATGCCTTCTTAAATTCAGAGGTTCCAATATTCAGTACCTCATTTGAAAATTGGACTAGCAAAGCCAAGAAAGGGGAGCGATAATTGTATTCACCTATATTGTAGGGATGAACAAAACAAATGAATTTTGATGATACTAACATGTGATATATTGAATAAATAAAAAACCGAATCATTGACTTCTTAGGTTCAACCACTAGCCTAAAATAATTAAGAAAATATTAATCATGCATCTAAGCCAATAAACCTCTTTCATTTCTCCAAAACTCCCTATGTGGGATAAAATATGGTATCATAGCTTAGTAAGCAGAAACTAATTCATCACTAAGCCGGTAAAACCTCTTCATGGTCCAGAACTCTCTGCATGCATGGAACTAAACTAGGTGCCATACAAAAAGCTACACATGGTCGCTTATTTTAAATTATATTGAACTAAGTTTGGCCCAAATAAGCCTTTGTGAGATTTTGTGCCTTGCATTTTTTGTTGGGCAGGCAAGCCTTTAGAACTGTAGTTTTATCTGTGGTTTAGTTTTTCATTTCAATTATATATGAAATGAATTTCATGGGATTACTGTCTCCTTTATTCGTAAATATTAAATAAATAGTCTGGCAGAAACTCAATTTAATTGAAATAAGCAAGCTAATGATCAACCAAAACAAGTTATATCTAATAAAAATGGTGGAAGATTGCCTTTCCTAGGAAGAGATATTCAGATATCCGATTAGCTACTCTGAAAATTGTATGGAAAAGTGAACATCCGTGCCATAATATTTTGTAAATCATTTTTTGGAACTGAAAACTCTCATGTTAATGCAGCAAGATGCACATTTATGTATTTGTTATAGTAATACAGTATATATTCTTTTATGGTGGATAAATTATTACCTCGGTATTAACCTTTCCTGAGAGCTTCTCTTCAGTCTCACCTGAACTCACTTGCAAAACTTCCGCCATTTATCTTTCTAGTCCTATCAAATTTACCTCCTTTTCACCTGTAAGAAAAGATGAAGTAGCTGCTTATGCATCCAATCATCCATAAACATAAAAAAGGATGGCATTCTCCACATGAGTATAGTTGATATAAGCGAATGATTTTCAAGTCTGTTTGCCTGAAGTTGGCAGGACTGTACATGAAAATTAATACTCTATAATTGGTATCTTAACCACAATTTTTCATCCAAAGCCAAATTTAGAAAGTGAAAATATCTGGAACCACTTAAGTTCAAATTTGATCATGGAGCCAGTGTATCATACAGCACCAACTTAAACAAGCAACTAGAGTACATCATGCAGCAGGTTATTACTTATTACTCATGTTTGCTAAAAGTTGTTTGTATAAGCGACACCTAAGATTAAGCATGCTTGATTCCAGATTCACCAGTAATTGAGACAAGTGATTGTATCTCTAATTCCCAACCCTAAGAGATCAAACAAGTACCTAAATAGATGCTACACGATGCGAGTTTGTAGAAAAAAAAAATCTCTATGCAGCATTTGGTTCAAAATAAAAAGGCTAAACAGAAAACACTGAGCGGCTCCAGGGTCCAGATCGCGCAAGAACATTAGCCTGGAAAGGAGCACTTGAGGAACAAAGGCAAAAATAGCAGGACACTGATGATGTCAAGTATATGAATGGGGGAAATGGATTTTTTATTCGCCAAAAAGGAGGAAATCTGCTTGGATATCCGTAATATCTAAACTCTCGATCTCAAAATAATCGAATAATAAGAACAAGATTACTGTAGTTCAGATCCAAATAATGTAACAACTCAGAGACAAATAAAACAATCCAACATTTTCAACCCCATTCATCAAATCCAAACCTTTTGTACAAAAATGATCGACACGGAAGCAACACCAATCACTCCTTCTAAACCTCACGCAAAACGGCAAAAGGCGACGCATATCATCAAAAAAGCTTTGCGGACGATAAGAACAAGGCATCCGCGATCCGGAGTCAGAGAAGTAAGCGCGATCAAAACATCAGAGGCAGAGAGATCAGAAGTTGGCGCCGGAAAGAAATACGCACACTAGAAGCGGGATCAGATCAAAGATGAAAATAAGTACTCGAAGCGATCGTGTTCGGACGGCAGGGCAGAGGCGCGATTTCCGTGGGGGCTGCTCCTTCGCTTTCGAATTCTTCCGACGGCGATGACTCCCTGACTCGTTCCGGTGGAGAGGCAAACAGAGAAACGAGACCAGTAGGTGACAGGAAGCGGAATCCTTCTGCGCCACCTCCCCGTGGCTGCGGTGTGTACGCCACGGCGCTGTCTTTGTTCTCCGGTTGAAGTTACAAAAAAAGCCCTCTGGTAAATTTGGCGCCTTCTGGACGACGGCTATTATTTATTTATTTATTTATTATTATTATTTCCTTTTTCGTCGTCGCTGGAGACAAGAACTCGAACCGTATTTAAAAACAAAATAATATTGGATAAAGTAATACCGAAATTTTCTATCGATTATCAAAATAAATTAAAAAATATTCATAATAAACGATCTAAAAATTCAATATCTCAAAGTTCATATCGTATTTAAAAAAAATTTACTACAAAATATATCATAACTAGGGATTGAATCATAAATATCTAAAATAACGATTAATCGTCCTACCATTACATTATAATTTCGGAGACAATTATTACATAAGCAAACACAAATTCGAATATTTATTAAAAAAAATTATGGTACTGATTAAAAACACTTTCCTATGATGCTTTTTCTTTAAAAAAAACGGGTTCCAAATTAATTAAATTATGAAACTGACACCTCATTTTCAAATAAATAAAAAAATCACTCATCCAACATTTTATCTCAAAAATAATTTTATCCCAAAAATACCCTTACTTCCAAACCTTATTATAACAAGTAATGCCAACTGTTATTATATATAGAAATTATTAATTAACTGCTTATAATATATAATATTAATATAATGTTATTGTATTATAATAATAATAATTTAATAGTTTTTACATCTTATAATAGGAACTATTAAATAGCCATTATAATTATTTTTAAATGATTTTAATCAATTTAAAATAATTTTATGAAATTTAAATATTTTTATTAAGTTAGTAAAAATATTTTTGAGATAATATTATTTAAAATTTATAATTTATAGTTAAAATAATTGATTAATAAGTACCTTCTATACGTTCTAAGTACGACGTAACTTTTTTATATTTTAATTAAATTTTAAATTTTAAACACTGAAATAGTTGATTTTTTTTACGTTATAGTATTTATCAAATAGCTTTTACATATTATACCATTAGCAGCACCGAGTAACTTTTATATGTTCTGATTAAATCTTAATTTGAATCTTAAATTCTAAATACTATTATATAAAAAAAAACTCTTTGCTAAATTGATCAAAATTATTTAAATTACAACTAAATCATTTTAAATTTATTAAAATTATTTTAAAATAGTCATATACGTAGGGTTACATAATAGTTTTAGCCCTCGGGGCTACAATATATTCAAAAAATATCAAGTTGTCACTTAGACATTGACGATTTGATTCGCATATACGACAATTCTTACAAAATATGTCACTCAATCATATAATATTGACTTCTAGATCGTCCATTACTAGTATTTTTTAAAGTCTAAAATATTTCATACTAATGGAAATATATTTTTGGTATAAGTAGAGGGTCTTTATATTTTTAAAGTGTACTTATTTTTGCAACCTTACCCCAACAATTACAAAGTAACTTTTATAAAAATATTTTAGAATAAAATATTTATTAAGACGTCTCTTTGATTTTTTTTATAATTTAAATATCCAATTCTTAATTAATCTGAAAATTAATGCTCTATAAAAAAATTTCATAGATCATTAACATAAATTAAATCAGGAAACTTTGCTAAATAATTATAAAACATTTTAAAACTTCTCGTTGTCACATCCATATCACGGTCATGAATAAAAATTTTTACACATCTTTTCATTATTTAAAAATCTCTCAATAATGTTTTAATAAGCCTCGTATTTTTTTCATTGTATATATTTTTCTTATTTTTTATATTTTATATTATATATAATTACATTTTTATAAAATTTAAATCTATAAATTATTAACACGATTCATTTATATATATATATATAAATATTATTAAAAAACATTTTAATATTAAAAACTTTGAAGAGACGAAAGAGGTCTCGTTTTCGTTGTGAATATTCTAAATATCATAGGTCTTCCTCTCGAAGTTATGATGCAGCAGAAAAATAATTAGTTTTCTTAGATATTCATTGATCGGTCTTTGCCTATAATTTATGTTATAGAATTTTTTTTTCAAATGAACGTAAATTTTAGAACGCTAAACTTCAGGACTATTCGTCGTGAACACTTTTTAATTTATCTTAACGGCTGAAGAAAAACTTCTAGTACCTGATCAATCGTTCGAGATTAAAAAAATCTTATTAATAATTTTTTAAAATATAATACGTCTTAAATAAAATTCAAATTTTTGTCGTCTGGGGATCGTTTACCATGGCATCAAAAGCCCGAGCGGGATCCAATTGTCATTGTCGCATATGTTTGTAAGCAACAACAAAGTACAATTGTCAAATTAAAAAGCAGACAAGGATAGGATGGTCCTGCCCGGGCGGCCAAATGCCAGCCTGATCCACCGTCCAAACCGACCAACAAAACCGTCCAAATCTACTGTCCTTTTCTCGTAGGTCACCGTCTTCTATGTAAGATCATCTATGGAAGACATTAATAATTAATACGTGATATTATATCTAAATATTAAAATATAATGAAATCAACATATCCATCTTTTTCGTACATTAATCAGAATATCCGATCTAATATTACTTATAATTTACTTACTCGATATTAATTATGAGATGAATTAATGATATTTTTATCAGGGATAAAATATATTTTAGTCTCTCTTATTTTCTACTTATTCTAAAATAGTCTCTCCTTTTTTTAGTTGTCAAAATGATATCTCGTATTTTAAAATATTTTTTAAATTCATTATTTCGTTAGATTTCCGTTAAAAACAAACGGAGATAAAGTCTATCACCCATCTATAAGGTCATTTTCACCCTTCTTATTTGCCACTTACTCAAAAATAATCTTTCATTTTTTCAGGTTATTAAAATTGTTCCTCGCGTTTAACTTTATTTTCGTTAGAAACAAACGAAAATAAAACCCATGACTTATTCATATCTCCCGTTAGTTCATTTTCAAGTAATGAGATATTCTTATAATGATGCATAATATGAATAAAAATTATTCAATCCCTGACCTAGCCTACGCGTACATCATGAAAATATTTACATTTTCTTTTATTATAGCACAAACTTTTACATTTCATCGAAATGAATCATTCTTTTCGTAATTTTTTTTCTTATGATTTTATAATTGATAAATATATATCGATCATCCCAAATTAATTTAGTTGAAAAAAATCTAATTTTAAAAAATATGAAAAAATAAACAAACACAAGATATGAATGTCTAATGAACTTTATTTTCGTTTGTTATTCGTATAAATGTAATAGGAAAGATGAATTTAAAAAATATTTTAAAATACAAAGGACTATTTTAATAGCTTGTAAAGTGTATAGACTATTTTTAGATAAGTAACAAATATGAGAGATAAAAATGGACGTTAGATATTATTTTTATTTGTTTTTAATAAAAATTTAAAGGGAAGATGAATTCGAAAAATATTTTAAAATACGATGGATTATTTTTACCATCCCAAAAAATAAGAGATTATTTTAGAATAAGTAAAAAATTAAGAGAACTAAAATGAATTTTATCCCTTTTTTTTATTTTTTACCACTAGTTGATGCACTGTTTGCGTCAATATAAGTATTTACGAGCCGACAAGTGAAAGAATACGTTTTCAAATTGCTTTGCCACCGGAAAATGGACGCACGAAGTTCGGACGTGCAAGCCAATGCTTTGATGATGGGGCCCATCTAAGTATTTAACCACAAGCTAAGTATATATTTAATTATTTATGCCCAATGTATCAGTGCTCTTCATCGTCTAATAATATTCAAATTAATAATTTTTATAATTTATTTTTTTAATGTTATTCTGAGACGGATTGACAAGGACGCCGAGATGAACGAATTATTTTTTATTTATATCTATGCATTTTTTAAAATTTTAAAAAAATATATAATATCGCTGTATTAATGATTCCTTAATAATTATTCTAGGTCAGAATACAATAAAAATTTAAATTAATAAATGCACGAGTAAGAGTGGGTAGAAATGATGAAATTAAATTTCATCTCTTCCATACATTTAACAATTGAGGTAACCCTAGTGGTCATTTCCAAAAACTTGTCGGACTCGATGGTCGATGAATTTTCTTTTGTAAAATTAGATTCATCATCCTAAATTCATATGCTATCCCAACATTTTTATTTATTTTTATTTCGTTATTATGAGACCGCGAGGAATAGCACGGAATCCTCATTATGAGTCCGACATGTGTTTTCATTTAGTATCGACTTTATTAAACTGACACATCGAGTTTGCGGGGCCCATGGGCACATCTAAGCCCATGAATGTAGGCCTCCAAGGAACGGATCAGATTTTTTTTTTTCCAGTTGCGTATGGGCCCTTCCATTCGGCATCAGCAACTCGTGGCATGCTTGTCCGTGTGTAGCATCTGCCTACACTTCGCGCTTACGAAGCCGATCGCCGCCGCGGCCGCTCCCTTCCTCACCTCCCCTTCGACGCACTCACTGCTCGCCGCTCCGCCTTCTTCCTCACTAGGTCGTCTCCGAAGGCACGCCCATCTTCCTCCTGTTCTCGCCTTTTTTTGATTAGATTCGCCGGCGGTTCAGTGAAAATTCGGGTCTTTCTCGGTAACCTAGGGCTTATCTAGCAGGTATGGTATGGATGGATGAATGTATGTATTGTGGTTTTTTTTCGGTCCAATCATGGCTTATGGTCCACGATCTGGCGTATACGAATAAACTCTTTCAGCAATTGCAGCCATTGGGGGAGGTTTCTGTTCGCAGCACGAGGTAACTGTGTTTCGGGCATTTGAAAATGGCTGCCGCTTCGATGCTAAAGAGGTGTGTCAGGAATCCCAGAGTTTTCTCGTCCTGCTCTCCGTCTCCTCTCGTTCATGGTCGGTTCTCGCGACTCGTAAGTCCCCTCTCGCTTCCCATGGCGTCTTGCATTCTTCAATACAATAGTTGTTTCCTTTCGAATCTTCTTCACCTGCACCTGTCCGTTGCAAAACTGTTGAAACATTAAGCTTTGCCGAATTTATTTACGCATTTATTAGGAAAAATATTTTATTGGATTCCCGAAACCATCTTTGGAATAACAAAAGGTCTGAGGCAAAAGTTTCAATGGCCTGAAAGTTAGAATTTATGGAATCCCACAAAATTTGTAGTATGGACCCATCAGTTCTGACGGACTTTTGGCCTTTTTGGTTCTCTCGTGTTATTAATTGTTTAACGTGGTAATTTTTCTTTATAATTCCTCTTTATTATTGTGTAGATAAGCACATTAGTATTAGCTGAGCATGAAGGGGGATTTGTAAAACAATCTTCTCTGAGTGCGGTAGCAGCTGCGGCTGCTGTAAATAAAGAAAAATCTGTTTCAGTGCTCTTGGGTGGGTCTGGTTCATCACTTCAGAAAGCTGCTTCTCATGCTGCATCTTGTCATCCCTCAGTATCACAGGTATCCATGTGAGCTGTATGTTTCTTCTTTCTCACCATAATAGATGTTAAGCACAAGTTTCATATTTCATTTAAAGCATTACTCTTCTAATATCAAATTTTGTTGATTTTTCTGCTGGTCATCATTTAGTTTAAGATGCCAAGTCATAAAATGGATTTTGATGTTTCGTTTATTTCTATAAATTAAAGTACTTTCTTCAAGATGTGTTTTGTACATTTTACTCTTTCTTCCTTACCAATGTCATAACTGATAGCTGGATGATATAGAAGTAGAATGATTCACATGTTGAGGGATGTGTAAATCTAACCCAGAAGGAAGAACATAAAGTGTCAAAGTTTTCTGATAAATGAAGCGTCGATTAATAGATACTTGCAATATCAAAGCATCCATATCTGTTTCTTGTGCATTGAGATCAAGAAACATAAAATCAGTTTTTCGTCAGATACTCCTAAAGAGTGGCTTCACGAATATTAAAATGTATGCCCCTATCCTCCAATCCAAGTGACTTAGCATCCTATGTTGATGGATGCCGATAGAATTAGTGTCACTACTATTGTCTTGCAAACCAATTCATGTCACAACACGTTTGTGTAGTAGTTCTCTGTGACTATTTTATGTGCATTATGTAGTCAGACCGTACATGCAGTTATATGCAGACTACATGTTTCTTATACAACTATATAACATTCAACATTTAATTTGCCATCTAGATCATACCAGTTTAGTTGATTCAAGTCATTATTCCATCTTAAAAAATAGATAAATTGACTTGTAGGCTCATGCATTTTTGTATTGTTTGCACATGTGATAATTCATACATTGACTGCACACTGTGGTGCAGGTTCTAGTCGCTGATACAGACATATTGTTGCACCCATTGGCAGAATCTTGGGCTGAGATTGTTCATTTGGTTCAGAAGCAAGGAAGTTATTCACATATTATTTCTGCCTCAAATTCATTTGGAAAGAATGTGCTACCACGTGCAGCAGCTCTTCTTGATGTTTCACCTGTTACAGATGTCATTGAAATATCTGAGCCACGATTATTCACAAGGTACACATTGGGACGCTCCTTGGTTAATGCAGATTTAGTTAACCCGTGTATGTGTTTTCTTTGAAAAATAGTTATTTTCTTGCTAGTTAAAGTTTGAATTTGAGATTTAGCTGTTGCCATTGTCTTGTGATGGCGTTTATTTTGTAGTTTGATTTCTGCAGCTGCTCAGATTTTCCTCATGTTTCCCAGAAGTTATTTGCGTATGAGACTTCTAATCAATCACCAGTTGGTCACGTTAGTTTCTGAGAATGTTTGGTTTCTTAGGAATATTCCTGATTTTGTATCACGTGACTGGCTTGTGTATTCTTGTTTTTGGTGACTCAGTATATTTGTTAGCCTTGCATTCTCAATAATATGTTTTTTTGTAGGCCAATATATGCAGGTAATGCTCTTTCTACTGTTCGTTATACGGGTGCAGACCCTTGTGTGATGACCATTCGATCCACATCCTTTACTGTGTCTGCTTGCTCAAGCAACTCAAAGTCTAGTGAGGCACCTATCTCAAAGGTTGATCTCTCAAGCTTCAATGAAGGTGTGCTTAGATCTTTTAACCTTTTTTTTCCAGCTGTCATTCGGACATGCTTATTCCCAGTGTTGCTGGAAAAATGCACTGTTGCAACAAAGATCACTAGGTTATGACTTTTGAGTCAAAATTCACATTGTTCACAGGGTTAGACTTACATCCCTTTAATGCTGGAGCTATGCAATGTTTTATTTCTTGTGTTATATCTTATCTCATATGTATTTGTGGAAAAATGTGCTTTGCTGATTCCTTGCTGATCTGTTTACCTATAAAGGAGTGTACTACACTTAATGTATTCGGTCAACACTAAAACTATGACAGAAATATTAGCAGTTAGCAATCTAGACTTCGTGCTATATTTTGATGCTTAGTGAAGTTTTGGTATGAACTCAATATAACAACAGGCCTTATTAGTCCCAACTATTCGGGCTGGCTTCTTGAATCATATCTACCCTTTGAAATTTATGGAAGACCATATCAACTTGTAATTTGGCATCAGTTCATTGCCAATGCAACCCTAAACTAAAATGATGTGACTTTTATTGTCAACAAATGGCTCATTCCTTTTTTTTTCAGGGTCTTCTAAATTCACCTCATGTTGTGCTGCCCAATATTTTCATTTTTCAACTAACTAACAACCCTTTGTTAGACAGTCCTCTTGTAAATCTTGCTCTCATCATTGGACGTGACATTCAGGTATGCGGTATCCAATGACAAGCAGGTCTCGAGTGCATTACACAAGCAAATTCATTAGTTTTATTTTTATTAAAATATAATTCATTTGCATAGCATCTATTGCTTGCAAATAAATAAAACCATTGGTAAGATAAATTGCCTAGTTTGAATTAAGCTTAGGATAAAAGTTCAGAAATTTCAGTATCTAATGTTCCTATCGGGTTTGCCTTTATTTGCAAATCTTTCAGGAATATATCATGTAAGTAACAAATCTGCAGGTTTCTTAAAAAAAAAAAGAGAAACTTTTAACTGCCTTCCCCAAGGCTTTCCGCGTCAAATAAAAATGATTTCTTCTCTTAAACTTGCCTTTTCTTTAAAATAGTGATTCATGACCCCATCATGCTCTAAATTTCCACCTGATGGTTTTTTTATTCTTAGAAGGATATTCGATAATCCCTTTGATATTACACTTTTGCAGCTTCTTTTCCCAAATCTAGGTGGCTGAAGCTTGCATCTCAAGAATCAGAACGACCAGATCTTGGAAATGCACGCATTGTAGTCACTGGAGGTCGAGGGTTAAAAAGTGCTGAGAACTTTAAATTGTTGGAGAAGCTTGCCGAAAAGCTTGGTGCTGCAGGTATCCAGTTACTTCAGCGAGTGCATGTTAATAATATTCTTCTTGTTCACTTCTAGTGCAGGCAGTATTTCCAATTTTTCTAATTGTACCATATAGCTATATTGTTGATTGTTTTATATAGCATATTATATGTGGTAGACACATTTGTTCTGATTTTGCACTTCATTTCATGTTTGAAAGAAAACCTCTTTGTTACATTACTTCTTAAATTAAAATTCTGACTATGGAATAGGCCTTTTGTTGCTACTTAATGTAATTTGGTAATTATATGATTCTATACTATATATTCATGCTTCATGGATACATATATACTATTTGTTTTAGTTTGATATTGGTTGGCTACCTAACACAACTCTCCTCTTTATTCATGTTTGGGATTGGCCATGGCGAACTTTATTCCTCATGGCAAATTTTAAATATAGATAAGGATATAATAGGGGATCGAGCTCAATGAATTATAAGGTTTCATATAGCTGACTCTCCTTAGTGGGATAAAGGTTTTGTTTGTTATATACTATTTATACATGCTTTTTGCTTTTGGGGAAGATAGCATTGATCATAATACTGAAGAAGATATATTTGTTCTGAAAGTTGATTGTTTTTGCCCTCCTTGTCGTCCAACAGTTCCCTCTAGAATTGATACATTTCAGACCCACCTATTCATAACAATTGGAAAATTTGTTATCCTGCTATTCTGGTTTCTTAAGTAGAGGACAAGATAACAAGCTTATCTGAGGTTATTGCACAATAGATTTTGCTTGTTTCATTCGTTTCCAAAATCAAGTAGAAATAGGATGTGGCGCCCTATTTCTAAAAATGAAAATAGAAGAAAAAGACTGGATTTTGTAGGTTAGACAGTATGGACAATTTGTAGGGATTCTCTGCACTTAAGGTCATTTGGATTTGCCCTAATTAATCATTCATAATCATGTGAAATCCATAGGATAAGTGTTTTTGCAACTTGATTGATTGGCTCAGATATAAGGTCAATTTGTAAATGAAGAACCAACAAGTGGATAAGAACTTTATTAAAAAAAAGTTTAGAAATAAATTTTATAGAAAAAAGTTGTTATACTTCATTTCAATTAGAATTGTAGAGCGTGATGTCACTTATGAGAATCATATTCCTATGATTGCAAAAAAGGTTGTATGGTAAGCTATGATTAATAGAGGAACCATTTTGATTTCGATACAAGCAAGGGACTTCATGTTAAAATGATCATCTTTAATGTAAAAGTTTCATTAAAGGTTTTTCTTTTCTCCTCATCTTTGTGTTTTTTATTTTTCTGCCAACAAGGAACACAATAAAACATCAATTAATTTAGCGTGTTACTTAACAAAAGTAAAATAGGACAAACACATTATTGCACCTCCATGCCATGGTGTTGGCATACATATTCACACAATGATTGTGGGGCCAACCGTGTGGGGTGCCTGTGGTCCGCGTATGACCTTTTGCAAAATGCAGAATGACATACATATTCATGAAGTGAGATGCTCAAATATATTGCATAACTAGATGTTCACATTGTTGGCCCAGACCAAAGAATAGCGCACCCAAGAACCAATATGCACGAGGAATAAAAAGAAAACGAAAAACCCGAAAGAAGGAAGAAAGGCGAGAAGAAAGTAACTAACGAGAAATTCTTATTAAAACTTGATTCAACTTTCTACATGCTCTTATGCTTTATTTATACACCCAAAGAGATTAACTTAAGATCCACAAAAATAAGATCGATCCACAATAATAGGGATCCACAATAATAGGAAATTAAAGACTAAGCCATAAGTCTAATTCTAAGCCATAAGAATTATCAACATAAGAAATTAAAATAAAAGAAAAGAAAATGTTTGGATTAATTTTATTTTCTCACATTGCTCCCCCTAATCCAGACATGGCTGTAAATCACGGACACCGAGTAGTTGTCGCATGACAGCTAACTTCACTCCTGGCAATGCTTTAGTTAATATATCAGCTCGTTGTTCTCCGGTATTAATGAATTCAATCACAATCTGTCCTTTCTCAACACATTCTCTGATAAAATGAAACCTTGTATCTATGTGCTTGCTTCGACCATGGAATACCGGATTCTTCATGAGAGCTATAGCAGATTTGTTGTCAACAAACAAAGTTACCGGCTTTGGCTTTACACCGGTTAATTCGCTGGCAATGCTCCTCAACCACAAGGCATGGCAGGCCGTAGTTGTGGCTGCCATGAACTCTGCCTCACAAGATGAAAGGGCCACCGTCTTCTGCTTCTGTGAATTCCAAGACACCAAGCTTTCATTAAAATAGAAAGCCATCCCACTTGTGCTTTTCCTTCCATCAAGATCGCCGGCTAAATCACTATCTGAGTAGCCGAATACATCAACTTCCTGGGGTCCCTTTATGTAAACAAGTCCATAATAGATTGTACCTTTTAAATACCTGAGAATCTGTTTGACCACCTTTTGATGCATGATTGTAGGCCTCTCCATGTATCTGCTCGCCATTCCGACAGAATATGATAGGTCCGGCCGTGTGTGTAACAAATATCTCAAACACCCAATGATGCGCCTATACTCCGTGGCGTTAATTGGAGTCCCTTCCAAGTCTTTATGCAGCTGTGCCTTGGGTTCCATTGGATGTTTTGTGGCATTGCAGTCTGCCATTTTGAACTGAGATAGAATCTTCTTGGCATAAGCTGATTGTCTAATTAAAATTCGGCTCTTCTGTTGCTCCACTTCAATCCCTAAGTAGTAAGAGAGAAGACCCAAATCACTCATTTCAAATTCTGCCATCATTTGTTGTTTGAACTTGTTGATTTTTTCTGTGCTACTTCCTGTCACGATGAGATCGTCGACATACACTCCAACAAGTATAGTTGCTCCTCCTTCACCTCTTGTATATACTGCATGCTCTTGAGTACATTTTTTGAAACCGAGCTCTTCCAGACTCCTGTTCAGCCGTATGTTCCAAGCTCGTGGAGCTTGTCGCAGTCCATAGAGCGCTTTGGATAACTTGTACACCATATGCTTCTGATTTTGTACCTCAAACCCTTCCGGTTGATTGACATATATTTCTTCTTCCAACTCTCCGTTAAGAAACGCTGTCTTCACATCTAGATGGTGTACCTCCCAGCTTTGATTTGCTGCAAGCGCAAGAATAACTCGAATAGTGTCAAGTCTAGCAACAGGTGCAAATACCTCTTCGAAGTCGATGCCTTGTCTTTGTAAATATCCTTTAGCCACTAATCTCGCTTTATGCTTGACGACTTTCCCCGCAGAATCTTTCTTTAATTTGAACACCCACTTTAGACCGATAGGTTTGCGGCCTAATGGGAGCTCAGTTAGGGTCCAAGTCTTGTTCTTCTCAATAGATCTCAGTTCTTCCTCCATTGCTTCGTACCAGCAAGCCTCAATTGCAGCTTCTTGATAATTTGTTGGCTCATCAGACACCACCATCATCAGCTCTTCATCAATACCAACTATTTCTTCAGTGTTGGCGTAGATATCGGCAAGGGACCTATAGCGGATTGGCCCTTCATAAGAATCGGGCGTGTTTGTTACCTGAGGCGAGGTAGTTGCATGGGCGTTCGATGATGGTGTAGATAGACTCGAGTTCGATGATGGTGTAGACGGACTCGAGTTCGATGATGGTGTAGATGGACTTGATGCTCTTGTCATGGGTACCACGGTTGCTGCTGATGGTATGACATTTTCCGCCCCTGCCTCAACGTCTGCTGCAATAATCGCCTCGTCGGAGTAGAGCGGATCCAACATCATAAAACTCGGCAAGTTTTCTTCATTGTTAGCACCTGCATTCCATGTCCATTCAGAATTTTCTTGAAATATGACATCTCTACTTACTTGCAGCTTGCCATGGCTTGGATCAAACAACCGATGAGCTTTGCAGCCTTCCTCGACACCCAAGTATACCATGGGTGAGCTTCTGTCATCAAGTTTCTTCAGATGAGGGGTTGTGTTTTTCACATATGCAACACAACCGAACACTCTCAAGTGGGCGACATGTGGCTTCCTCCCCGTCCAAGCTTCAAATGGGGTACGCTCTCCTAGCGCCTTAGTTGGGAGATGATTCAGCAGATAAACAGCATGTCTAACCGCTTCTCCCCAGAACCTTGCCGGCATATGTGTACCCTTGAGGAGCGATCTTGCCATGGCCATCACAGTGCGATTGCGGCGCTCCACGACACCATTCTGTTGAGGGGTGTAGGGAGCCGTGAGGTGCCGCTCGATTCCTTCATTTTCACAGAATCGAGTAAACTCCGTGGATAGAAACTCGCCGCCTCGATCTGTCCGGAGTGTTCTGATCTTGTACTCAGTCTTGTTCTCTGTCAGGAATTTGAACTTCTTGAATGCCTGGAATGCATCACTCTTTGCTGCCAATGCAAACACCCACATCCACCTAGTGAAATCATCCACAATTAGAAGAAAATATTTGTTACCGGCAAGTGTACATGGTGAGATTGGCCCGCAAATATCAGCATGGAGAAGTTCTAACGGCTTCTTTGCTCTAAAGTTTGCTTGGTACGGGAACGGCAATCTTGCATGCTTGGCGATCACACACACCTCGCAAAGCTTGTTCGGCTGGGGCAGTAGTGGCATATCAACCGCCAATTTCTTCTCCCCCAATAGCTTCAAGTCATGGAAATTGACATGCCCGAGCCTTGCATGCCATAACCAGGTTGGATCTTCTAGGCTTGCCAGGAGACAGGCTTGCTTGAGTGTCTTCAAGGTTATCTTGTACAAGCGATTTTGTGTTCGCTTTACCAGCATCAAGAGCTTCCTGCTCTCATCAATCACCTTCATGGTATCTCCTTCCATGTGCACCTCGTTCCCAGTTTCTGTCAATTGACCAAGACTGATGATATTACTACAAAGTTTTGGAATGTAGTATACCTCATGGAGAGCTTTCTGATCGCCGTTCTTGCATTCGAACACAACCGTCCCTTTGCCCATGATCTCTATGGTTGATCCATCGCCAAACCTCACCCTCCCGGTGATGGTTTCATCTAGTTCTTGAAACTTCTCACGATGGCCAGTCATGTGGTTGCTGGCACCGTTGTCAAGGTACCAAACGTCTTTATCTTCTCCTTTCTTCACGCTGCGATACATCTCTGGTAGGAACCTTTCTTCACTGAGCAAAATGATATCTTGCCGCTCACCCCTTGCGTGAAACTCCTCATGGGACACGGTCATCATCAGTGCTGGCTCTTCCTTGGTGGCGCAAGTGAGATGAGCCTCATCATCTCGACGCTTGCTGTAGCATTCGGACGCATAATGCCCCATCTTCTCACAGTTGAAACACTTTATGTGTCTCTTGTCACGAGTGTTACTGTTGTTGCTGCTAGTGCCTCCTGCACTGTCTTGACGCTGCGTACCACGGCCACGACCGCGCCCTCACCCACGCCACTTGCCACGATTAGGGCCGCTGGACCCGCGCCCCTTGCCTTCTGACGGAGTGTCCACGCTGCTCCCTTTTTGTCGCTTTTGCCATTCGGCATGAGTAAGCAGGAGCTCACCTTCGGTGCCGTTGGTGTTGCCTCGTAATCGCTGTGTTCGTTCCTCGTATGCCTTCAGTCGCCCGATAGTTTCCTCAAACGGCATAGTCTCAAGGTCGTGGAACTGCTCAATACCAGCAACAATAGGGAAGAATTTATCAGGGACAGAATCGAGTAACTTCTTTACCAATGAAGAATCTTCAAGCGTGGCACCGAGAGTGGAGAACTTGCTACTCAGGGCGCTGAGTTTGCCAGCAAATTCATCAATAGTATCGGTCTCCTTCATCCGGAGGGCGTCAAACTCGCTCTTCAACGTTTGTACGCGTGCCTTCTTCACCCGATCACTACCAAGGTACCTCATCTTGAGGCTGTCCCATACTTCTTTCGCCGTCTTCTTGTTTGCGATCTGGAGAAGGATGTCTTCAGGGACACACTGCAAGATGTATGCACGCGCCTTCTTGTCCTTCTTTGCATCCACCTGGGCTTCTTTCTCTGGCTCCACCGCCTCCCAGACTCCCTGGGCATCGAGAATTGCCTCTGTCTTTATTGCCCACACAGTATAATTGTGAGGGTTTAGCATCGGATAGGGAAATGGCACTCCGCCGTTCTCCTTTGCTACGATGCTCGACATTTTTGTGGAAATGAAGATTCTTGGCTGCACTATACTACCAAAGCTCTGATACCAATTGTTGGCCCAGACCAAAGAATAGCGCACCCAAGAACCAATATGCACGAGGAATAAAAAGAAAACGAAAAACCCGAAAGAAGGAAGAAAGGCGAGAAGAAAGTAACTAACGAGAAATTCTTATTAAAACTTGATTCAACTTTCTACATGCTCTTATGCTTTATTTATACACCCAAAGAGATTAACTTAAGATCCACAAAAATAAGATCGATCCACAATAATAGGGATCCACAATAATAGGAAATTAAAGACTAAGCCATAAGTCTAATTCTAAGCCATAAGAATTATCAACATAAGAAATTAAAATAAAAGAAAAGAAAATGTTTGGATTAATTTTATTTTCTCACACACATGATATCAGGAATGCTTGCTGACCCATTCTTAGCTCAGTTCAATTTGTGTTTGAAAATACTTATTTGTTTTACTTGTAATGTAGTTGGTGCCACTCGTGCTGCTGTGGATGCAGGATTTGTACCCAATGACCTCCAGGTAAACAATTCATAACAACACAATCAGTTCACCCCATTCTTCTGCATGTGTGGCTTGGCTTTCTTCTCAACTTCTCATCATCAGTTTCATTTATTTTCCTGCACTCTTTTTTCGTCTTCTTTTTTTTGTGTGGTTTATTTTGTTCCCATGACAACATTAGTTTTTTATTTTAAAATTATTTCAGGTTGGTCAGACTGGAAAAATTGTTGCGCCAGAGTTGTACATGGCTTTTGGGGTTTCTGGTGCTATCCAACACATAGCAGGAATGAGAGATTCGAAGGTCATTGTGGCTGTAAATAAAGATGCAGATGCACCCATTTTTCAGGTCATAGTCTCTATCCTCCCTTGTTCATTTAGAACAATAGTGATGGCAATATCAAAAAATTATTTTACCTAACTCAGAAGCTCCTTTACCTGAAATAAAAAGGAAAAACAAAAATTAAGGAACAACAAATGAGAAGTGTAACCTTAGTGGATATTAGTTAATAGGTCAATCTGTTTCCTACTTTCTCAATCATCAATTGCTTCTCTAACTAGAAATTTAAGTTATTATACTGGACAAAATTTCTGTGGGGAGACTGTTATATTCCGAGGGTTGTGCATTGTGCCAAAAGGTTGCAAGTGATGCTGTATTCTCATCCTTTACTAATTCTTTTCTTATTTCTGTTTTAGAAAGCTTGTTGAGCTCAAGCTATTACCAAGCTCAACTAGAGATAGTTCAGGTTCGGCACTATGAGGCAAAAGATTCCCATATGAGCTGCTCACTTCGTTTCTCTATCCTTTGATATCTTTTGTTCTTCCTTGTAATTAGTCAAAACATTGATCCAACAAACAAACCCAATTATCTTCCACTTTTAGCGTATTATAGATGATTTTAAATTATAAACATTTATAAGATATAAACAGTATTTGATTAAATAAGATAATAGATATGTCCATCCTCAGATAAATCTCTGAACAATTTTTTTTATGAATCATTCACGAGTTTTGTTTTGAGTATCAAACTAATATGTTGAGCTTGTTCATGAAAATTTCATTCATTTACTACTTTACCCGAATGAATGCAGATTGTGGTATCAATATGATTAAAAATAATGGTTGCCTTGTTTACTGTCTTATTCTGTCAAGTTAATAACTTGTTTAGGAAAAACAGGCTTTGGAAGTAGAAAACATTTACATGTGGATAATATCGATGAAAAAATTGCTTGCAGAACGGAAACCTGACGCTGTAATTGAACCACCAGTCCATCTCTGATCATTTGCGGGGTCTTTACAGGTTGCTGATTACGGGCTTGTTGCTGATCTGTTCGATGTAATTCCAGAATTGATAGAAAAGATTCCTGATAAAAAGTGATGTGCATTTCACGTTGACAATGAATATCGAGTCTTCAATCAGAGGTATGGGGAAATAAGTCATTGTTCTCGATTATTTAGATCCCTCAAGTTCGATACGTCCTTCTTGATCCTCAAGTGGTTAAAAAAAATCTATTACGCCTTCTTGAATTCCTAGTTGCTAAAAAATTTCCTAACTTACACAGATGTTTGCACTGTTGCTGAAAATTGAAAAATTACAAATTTTTCATTGTTCACCAGATATTTATGATGTAGAGTTAATTATTCATTCAAGATTTGTTGGTTTTTTTTATTAGTATTAAAGCCGAAATCTCTATTTCAAAGTCATGTTGTACTAGCCCTCTATTTGATTATGTCATTTCCTTCATGTAAAAATATAAAGATCTCGAAGCCCGAGGAAGGATTTTATTTTCGATAAATTGTCATAAACTCCCTAATAACCTTTTAAACTTTGCAATCACTCCCCACACAAGTTTTTCTTTGTTTTTACTCCCTTATGGATTTGAGTATAAAAGGGTGAAAATTGAGTATACATCAATGAAAACTGAGTATAAAAGAGTGAAAATTGAGTACAAGGTTATTGATGTGGTGGATGCAAACTGCCATACTTAGTTTTCGAACTTTTATACTCAATTTTTTTCAAATAATACTCACCAAACATCCCATCAGGGACTGCATGCAAAGAAATATTTGTGTAGGGATTGCATGCAAAGTTGACTTGGTAAGTGGGGAGTTTAGGAAAATTTACCCTTTTATTTTCTTAAATTACTTCTTAATACAAAATGCTCAGGGAAAAAAAAAATCTGTGAAGAACTTTATTAACTGAGCGGAGACGTATCAAATCCAATGAATATATGCAATAAATGGATGATATGATACAAGAAGAAAATGAATGATATGTTACAACACGAAGAAAACCATCTGGATTTTTTTTTTCTTTTTAACAAATTGAAACCGGGATTTTGAACGAAAGAATCGACGGAATAGCAACTTGGTAGCCTTTAACACCATCGCATTACAAATTGACGCTGTGATAGAGTCCGGCGTTGTACGGCGTTGCATGCGACACCATACCCGCGAGGAGGAATCCGCCGATTGCGCCATCTAGAAGACCCGCGCCCAATCCGACCCCGAAATTGCTATTATTTGGCGGCGCGGCCGCCTCGTGCCCGTACTGCGGCGCGCAGCCGAGATGAGAATGCGGCGCGTACTGCGGTGCACAGCCGCGATATTGAGAAGGCGGCGCGTACCGTGACGCGCAGCCGTGGTGAGAAGGTGGCGCGTACTGCGGCGGTGCGCTGTATGGAGGGTAAGCCCCCGGTGTGTAGGAGGGCTCTCCGACCTTACGCGGAGGATGATGATAATCAGCGGCGCTGCTCCCCGCTTCAGCAGGCGGATCGAGAAGCTTGTAGGAGAGATTAATAACGCCCTTGGCCTTCCCGGATTCGGGCCTGAGGACCTGGTAGCTACAAAACTGAGCCGAATCCTTGCCACCTCCCTCTCCGAGGAGCTCCTCGACGGGGATCTGGACGTAGCCAATCTTCCGATCGCCGAGGAAGCGCTCCGATCGGAGGGCCACGTGGAGGACGAGGCTGGCGGATGCGGCCGGGTCGAGGGGGACGGAGAAGCGGAAGGTGGCGTTCCAAGAGGGCGCCTTGCCGCCTTTCTTGTCGGTATGGGTGCGTTGGGCGGACCGGGGCTGGCCGTCGATGGACACGACGGCGTAGACGTCCATCTTGCCGAAGACGCTGACGTTCTTGAGCTGCTTGGCGGAGATTAGCATCAGCTCCAGAGTTCTATACGCCGCCATTATCGGCCGGTCGATCGCAGCGCGGATCTCCTTCGCCTCTTCTCCCCCGAATTCTGGGGCGAGACAGTCGCAATAGGAACGACGGAATGGGATGGATTCGAGAAACCCGATAAAACTGCGGAAACGTCGGCCGATTACGTTAAATATTCCCCGTTCAGTGGGGCCTATTCGAACCGTTGGCTGATAAAATATTTAATTTTTAAGAAAAAAATAAAACAAAATCATCCTTATTTTAGAATAAAAAATTTAGTCACGCGGGTCTTTCACAATCATCCTTGTTATGATAAATAGAAATTGCAAATATTTTTATTTTCTTTAACAACAAATACACATTGCGAACAGTTAGTCAACCAACATAAAGACGAGGGTAGATTCTCTCTCCCAAAAAAATCCTTTGTCCGGTCTATCTCGTTATCCGACGATGGTCGTCCAATCGTCGATCGAACATCTCCGACGGCCTCCGACCGCCGACCTGAACAAAACTATACTCTGGGGGCGGGGGTACGGTGAACCCGTCGGGATCGTCACAATTGTGATCTCGCCGGTTTCACCGTCGAGTCCGACGAGATTATAATTGCAATGATTCCGACTAGTTCACCGTTCTTCTAAGATATCATTTGATTCGGTACGACGATCAAAATCCATCGGTAGTGTGCGATCGGCAATCAGACGACTCACCGGCAGTCGTCGAGGGTTGCGGGACAAGCAGGACAAGGTTTTTTTTGGACAGAGGATCTGAATTGCGTAAAGACTAAATAGCAACGGCTGACGAACGAATATAACGGAGAAGATTATAATGTTTATGTATCTTACACTCGAATGGGATCCTCTGTCCCGAAAAACTCTCTGTCCCGCCTGTCTTGTTCCCGACGACGGCCGATGAGTTGTTCGATCGTTGATCGGACACCACCGATGGATTTTGATCGTCGTACCGAATCAAATGGTATCCTAGAAGAACGATAAATCGGTCGGAATTACTGTAATTGTAATCTCGTCGGATTTGACGATGAATCCGACGAGATCGGAATTGCGACAATCCTAACAGGTTCAACATACCCCAGGGTATAATTTTGTTCAGGGTGGCAGCCGACCGATGGTGTCCAATCAACAATCAGACAATTCGCCGATTGTCATTGAGGAGCGGAACAGGGGTTATTTTTAGGACAGTGGATCTGTCCTCATCTTACACTACACGCTCCGGCGGTAGAGCGAGTAAGAGGACAGGACGACGAGGAGAACGAGGACGACAGCGGCGACACAGGACAGGAGGACGAAGCTGCCGACGTGGCGGCAGAACGTGCCGTAGCGGTTGCATATCTTGTCCCAGTTGGCGTGCGAGTTCCCCCAAAGCCCCAGGTACGCAATTGACCCGGCGCTCCCCGTCGCCGACGCCATCACTCCGACCATCAACTGCACGCACGCGCGTACGTAAAAAATAGAATTTAATTACTGCAGTAATTAATGGTACGATTAATAAGTAATTACCGCATCGAAGAGGATGAGGAAGAAGAGGATTCTGGTGGATGGCGAGGGGCTGCGGATGGCGAATACGGAAGCGAAGATGGTGACGAAGCTGTATGAGATAGCGAGGCATAGAGCCACCAAGAGATATCTACGCAATTAAAAGTAATTGAGATGTCAGATTTTGTTAGCTTTAATTCAATTTAATATCTTGAGATAGATAATATTGATTTGTACGTACGTATAAAAGAAATGCAAATTAATTAATTAGCTAATTAAAGTTAATTACATGAACGCCGGGACATGCTGGAACTTGGAGTCCCTGGAGATGACGGCGTAGGGCGGCGGGAGGCCGGTCTGGAAATCCCTGCTCTGCTTGCTGGTCACCAGTACCACCAGCGCCGACACCGACAACGCCAACAGCAAGATCCTCAGCGCGAAATCCACGCGGAACAGGTTGGTCGGAGGACGCGCCCTCTGGCCGTCGGTCGATGCGCCTAACTCTGTCGTCGCCATCGCCGTAGCTCTTCTCGGAGGAACTAATTTTCATTGATCAGGAGCGAGACGAGTCCTTTAAATAGGAAGAGATTGCAGAAGATGCACGCTGCCGGCACGAAGTCCTGGTATGAATTACAGAGCAAGGCGTGGACGGGAGCTGGCAACTCATAGATTTATCAAATAAGCTCCTTGGCAAAAGGTGACACACCCTCAGGAAATAATTTGATCATGTCGTGAAGCGAATTAGATGCCCTTATAGTTGGACGAGTCTCTAGGGAGTACGAGATCGCTGAGGTGGCCTACCGAGCTGGATCGCCCCTAGCCTGCAGGACAAAGACCGTTAGAACCCGCCGGGAAAAGTCCCCGGCCAGGCACTCCGACGGTCAAATCAGTACTCGACGGTGGCAATGGAAAGCAATAGAACAGTAGAAAATGCACTATTGCGCGTACCTGAGAGATGTGGAGTGAGAAAGCTTATATAGCCGGGGAAGCTGACAACTCCTGCCCCGCTTGCCACCTGTTGCCATATAGCGAGAACAAGGTAATTCATACCCAGAGGTGGTAGGATAAAGGAGCACATACTGTATTAAGGAAAGGGGCACAACCAACTTAATGGTTGGTGTCGTTGGGCACCGCTCGGCCTGACACCAGTGCATATGGTGAAGACTCGATTAGACCCGTGGCACATCAATTATTTGCTCCGCTCAACTGTTACTTATTAGATTTGTCCCTATGCGCAATATTTATTGAAGTAAAAAGTGATAATTCTCATCAACCTCATCGGCCCTCGGCTAGATGTAGATAGGTAAATCATGGAGGTAATATATGGTCGGAAGACGAGGGTCGAACCTGTCAACAACCTATCGGAGGTTAATGAATTCAAGTTATTGAATTCTTGTCCCATACCAGTTGTATACTAGTATCAGTTGTTATCGATTGTGTGAGACATTGAGACTGCATAGGATCGATCCACTTTAGCTCATGGAGCTTTGGGCGGTTAGTGGTTGTTTATTTCTGTTCAGATATCTTAGATGGCATGTTATGACGATCATGACCTGCGCACATTGTCATACGCGAGTAGTGGCTATCGGAGTGTGCTCACAGATGCCTTTTCGAGACTCTGCACGGTCGCCCCTGAGGAGTGAGTCAGATGCATTGTAGCAGTCAGGGATCCCTCTGGGTGTGTGCAGTTGTTCTATCGTGTCTCCGGCCTGTCACTCATGGGTAGTGATGGTGGTGTGTGGTAGCAGCAGAGATGGTATTGGTTGTTTATCATGTCAATTGTTAGAGGATAGCTATATCCTATTCCCGTGAGGCTTTTGAGCTCGGATTCATTATACTTGGTTAGATAACCTAAATAGTACAGTCAAATGTGACTTGTACCGATTCGGAGGAGTGTAGAGCTAGTTGCTTGACACTTACGGGATTATTGCTCGTATTTGGTTTGGATAACCAAGAAGGTACCTTTGGACTTCTGGTTTATGCAGCGATGCAAATCACTTACGAGACTGAGTTACCTTTATGTGAAGACACTAAGGACGGTACTCAGGGAACAAATAATTACTTTTCGATTACTTTGGGATACTCCTAAAAGATGGTGAGTCTCTATCGCCTTTTGGAGCGGAGTTGGAGTATATTGGGTTATGAGACGACGGTTAGTCGACTGATCTGACGCTGTTCTAGTTATGAGGTGTCATGACTCATAGACAGGTGGTACTTGTTAAATATTCTCGATGATACATCGAGAATTTAGGAACGGATGTGGTGCGGTGAATTTGGTGTTGCTGCGTAACACCTAAGAAATTCGACCGTAATCGGTAGAGGTTATCGAGGACGGGCTTTGAGGGGTAGACCATTGGCTGCCAAGTGAGAGTGGTTACGAGTTGACCTCCTAACCAGTCCATGTGGTGGTTCATTGGTATCGGAGACGACTAGGTTACAGTATCTACTCGTTTCAGAGCTAGAGGTTCTAGCACATGGACGATTAGGGTTTTCCTATTGTCACTGGGCCGTACTGATGACAGTGGTAGCCTTAGCTCTCGAACGTTTCCGTAGTTCGAGAATATCCGGACGTCAGTCCGAAGGATTGTTCTAGCGTTTTCTACGGTTTAAAAATTTTCTGACCTATTTATGGAGGAGCTTCACTTATTATCTCACCTAGGAGGCAAGTGAGGCTCACCGTTCTTGGTTTGTGTGTTTTGCAGGTAATACCGAAGATACAGAGACCGGAGGCATTTCCATTGGTGAACCGATATTAGGAAGGATGTCGCGAGTGTTGTGCTTAGAGGTTGGGTAGGCTAGTTGGTAGTTAGATATTTGGTATGTCGGTTGATGAAAGTTGAACCTTAGGGATCCACTGGGTTATATTAGACGTTTCCAATTTATGATTGGAAAGGAGAATAGGTATTAAGGACCTTGTCAGGGATTTACTTAGGACTCGTGGAGGGGTTAAAGTGAATTGGTTGATCATTGATTGACTGACCCAATTTGCGTGGTTCACTGGGTTTGGTTGGATATTGCTGAATGCTTATTGAGAGTTCTCAAGCATTTTATCACCACTTACACGCCGGACCAGGACCAGGACTAGGAGGGGTTATGACATGATTGGGTGGTCGATGAGCGATTAACCCAATCTGCGCAATTTCTTGTGGATCGGGAGGATCAGATTATAGATGTGGCACAAGTGATCCTAGGGTTGAGCACCCTTGATAGGGATGATGTTGATTAGTTGTTCGGTTGTAGCTGATGGTTAGACGATGATCCCTCGATCAGTT
>JAGFNQ010003964.1:56071-129500 GCA_024364735.1 Boesenbergia rotunda | reverse complement strand
TTCCATAGCATGAACTCCCTCTTGAACTTTAGCGGGTGAATGCTTGATTTGACCATTTCTTTGTTGTTTCAAGTAGCAGTTAGTCTTTCTAAAATGACCTTGCTCTGATACCAATTCTAGAGATTGCGTGGAATCGACTATAGGGGTGAATAGCCCTCCAAAAAGAATTCTACAATATCTTGCATTCGAACTTAATAAGGACACAATGTTAGTCGATTATATAAACACAAATAAAACTAAAGTAAGAAACGACTTTCGAATTTACTTGGTTTACAACTGGGAGGGTTGTTAAATCCAAGACGATGAATGTTCCACTAAAAAATCTCCACTGAATAAGGTGGAGAAGCCTCTTAAAATTGTTGAAATCATGAACTTAAAGACAGAAATGAAATTCGTGTATAGAGTATGTTGTATTCAGTTCTGAGTTCAAAAGGCTCTATTTATAGTCCCTTGGAAAAAACTAGCCATTGCTGACGTGACACTTTCTGGGGTGCCTGAAGTTGGTTAACCCTGATATGTTTAACAACGACTATTCATGATAAGGCAGCCCCACTCTAGGCGCTTGAAGTGTAGATGCCTATTTTCTCATCCCACAGACGTCGTGTACGTTCTTCTCATCCACCAGTGTACTCTTTTACAGCATCTCATCCCTTAGATGTGTTAGGATCGATAGCTCAGCTTTTCTCTACAGTAGGGTTAGTACAATACAAAATATAATGAAAATAATAAGATCCAATGCTAACTCACAGTACTTTTACTTGGTATCCACCAGACGGGTGACTAATCCAAGGATCCACAACGATTGCACACTCTCCACTATGAAATCCTCCTTCAAAGGTGGAGAAACCTTTACAAACTTTGTCTTCTTCCTCTTTACAAGATCACGATGAAGACTAGAGGAAGAGTAAATCAGATGGAGTACTTGCAGCACTGTGGTACAGTAGAGAACCATACACAACTCGTGCCAAGAAGTCTCCTTTAAATAAGAGAACAAGACAGCTTAACAAACTGTCCAGACCCGCACCAGTCGACTGCCCGGAGGCAGTCGACTGGTCTAGCTTTAAATGCTAGCCAACGGCTAGTTTTTCGGGGTTACCAGTTGACTGCCCCTGGGGCAGTCGACTGGTAGAAGGCTGAAAACCTTATGTGAGTTTTGGCAGTCGACTGCCCTATGGCCAGTCGACTGCCCAGCCTCTCAACTCACTTACAATCACTCAAAACACTCTCCTTCACGTATGCCTTCAGGTATGCTCCCTTTGCTCGCCCCTTGAAGTCATCTTCCTCTGGCTATCGTCTCTCGGATGCGCACACAAGCCTTCCTCGGCTTGCCTCCATGTCAGCCTTCCCGTGTGCCCTTGAAGTCCACTTCCCGGCTTGCCCTTGGAGCTCTCCTCCCTTGGCTCTCGTCCCTCGAATGTGTTCTCCATGTGTGATTCTCCAAGTCATGCAAACTCAATCACACATATCAAATACAACACAAAACCCTAACCTTAAACATATTGACACACACATCAAAACCATGATCTTCCCGATCATTCTAGGGCCAATTGCCTCAACAAGATGCACCAAGCCCGTTGGCTCTCTTCTCATGTACTCTTTTTTGCTTACCGCGTCTTTCGCTCAACTTCTTGTGCTCCTAAGCTCCTGCACACTTAGACACAAGGATCAAATACACAGGACCTAACTTGACTCAGTTAATCATAACAAAACCAATCCATTGCACTTACAAATAATACTATGATTAACTCATGGCTATCAATTATTCAATTTAGAAGTCGTGAATGGAAGAACTACTTTATTCTCTTGATTATGAAGACACACTTTTAGGTGATAAAGGCAAACCTAAAGAGATGTCTAAAAAGGATTGTGCCACATTGAACAAAAAGGCAGTTAGTAAAATTTGATGGTAGATTAACAATAACGTATATTAATATGTTGCAAATGAAACACAAGCTAGTATGGTTTGGAATACTCTTATAGAATTATATGAAAAGAAAATTGCACAAAATAAAGATTTTCTCTTCAGAAAGTTGGTGCATCTACGATATATAGATAGAACTCCAGTTTCTAATCATTTGAATATCTTTTAGGGATAGTGATTCAGTTGACAATGCTGTTAGACATAAAGCTTGATGATGAGATTTATGTTTTATGCTTAATCAGTTCCTTACCTTATAGTTGGGAGACTCTTTTTGTTTCTCTTAGTAATTCCGCTCCAGATGATACTCTTACTTTGAAGAAGGTGAAGGAGAATATGTTGAATAAAGAAAATTGAAGAAAGGGGCAAAGACAGACTACATAGAATCAACTTCTAGTTTTAGAGAAACTGGGTAGGAGTAAGAGTAGAAACCCAAGGAGTCATGATAATAATGGTAGACCTCGAGGAAAGTTTCACACAAGGAATGTTTTCAAATGTTATTATTGTGATGCACCAAGACACAAAAAGCTAAGTGTAAAAGATGGAAATGAGAACAAAAGAAAAAATAGAGAGGCGAATGATAAAAAAAATGATGTCAATATTGTAGTGACTATAGATGGAGATGTTACTATTATCTACGATGGGGGTATTGTTAATCTTATATACTAGGACTCTCAGTGGGTAGTTGATTTTGGTGCTTCATATCATGTTACTTCTCAGTGTGATGTGTTTTCTACCTATAGTGATCGTTAGTTTGGTAATGTGAAAATGGGAAATAATATAGTGTTGAATTGCAGGTATGGGTGATGTCCGTATAAATACTAATTCTAGATGTAGATTGCGTCTGAAAAATATGAGACATATTCCTGAAATTCGTCTGAATTTAATTTCCACTTGTATATTTGATGATGAGGGATACTTTAACCACTTTGGTGAAGGAAAGTGGAAGTTCACTAAAGGTCTTTGGTAGTTGCCAGAGGAAAGAAATATAGTTCTCTTTATTTGATTGTGCCAAAGTCTTATGGGGGAGATTTGAATACAATTGATGATTCATCTACTCAACTATGATATATGTGGCTTAGGCATATGAGCCAGAATAGAATGCAAAAACTCTCTTAGAAAAAGATTATTTCTAGCCTCAAATCTACAAATTTGGAGGAATGCACTCATTGTTTGGCTGTTAAACAACATAGAGTAGCTTTTAAAACTTTTTCTCCATCAAGAAAAACTAATGTATTAGATGTAGTGCACACTAGTATTTGTTCTATGAACGCTTTAAGTCTTGGTGTGCTCATTATTATATTACATTTATTGATGATCATTCTAGAAAGGTGTGGGCTCATGCTTTGAAAACCAAAGATCCTAAGTTATTTTAAGAATTTTCAAGCATCAATTGAGAGGGAAACTAGTAAGAAATTGAAATGTGTTTGCTCAGATAATAGTGGTGAATATAGGTCGTCATCTGAGGGTTATTGTAGAACTTATGGGATCAAGTTTAAGAAGGCAGACCTAAAAACTCCTCACTATAATGGAGTTGTAGGGAGAATGAACTGACCTATTAATGATAGAATTCGTTGCATACTCTCTCATTCAAAATGACCAAAGTCCTTTTGGGGGAAGGCAATGAGATTAGCGGTTGACTTGGTGAATCTTTTGTCATCCGTTTCTTTGGATCATTATATGCCATAGAGGGTATGGATAGGGAAAGATGTTTCATATTATCACTTGAGAGTTTTTGGCTATCAAGCATTTGTGCATGTTCCTATAGATGAGAGGTCTAATTAAACTTTAAAAAAAAATAAAACAAAACAATGTATTTTTATTGGGTACAATCATGTGGAGTCTGGGTAATGATTTTGGGATCTGATCGATAAGAAAGTTATCAGAAGCAAAGATATAGTATTTCTAAAAAATCATACCATTGCTGTGTTATATTTAAGAGATGGTATAAGGCAATCGCCTTATGATATGTATTATTTATTAGATAAACAAAGAGTCATTATTTGGATGCACATTCTTTTGTGTATAATTGGATCTTAAACTCATTTGCTGAACGCCCATAATATGAATCATAGCATGAGAGAACTTGTGATTGGATCATAACTAGTGAGTATCTCTACATGTGTGACTATGAATATATTGAAATCTTCCCTAGTCAACGAATTGATGAGTTCAGACATCATCAATTATGTGAGACTAGCACGAATATACTCCTTGGTCTAACCAAGCAGTCATTCTTCACTGGCTGGAGACATTAGGATATTGAGAGTTAAATGATGCTAGTTACTATAACTAGTTAATTAGAGTGACATGCCATGAGACTTCATATGAGTCTCTACATAAATGGATATATCAAAGAACATCTCATTATAGCTTAAGTGTGAGTTTCCTTCGACTTAAAGTATTCAAGTGGTCATGGAAGTTTATACGTTGACATCGTAAGCAAGCATCTCCTTTGAGGTATGGACCCGAGATGATTGAGTATAAGTAGAAATACTTAAAGGTGTTTTGATAGCTCACAAGGATTCACCGATCCTACAGACGAGACGTATACTCTATGGCTACTTGTCAAGATTTTACTCAAAGTCTTTGGCCAAAATATCACATGTCAAGAGTACGGGACTCTTTGACATATATCTGAGTAATTTGAATACACAAGACGAGAAAGTATTACTTGAGTTAGGTGTAACGTAGTCAACCTAGTGAGGACTGACACAAAGACCATATCCTAAACCAAGTGGATATAAAATGAGTGAAAAGAATGAGTCATTACTCATTGTAGCTGCTGAAGGGTTTAGAAAAGGATCTGGAATCAACCATTGATTTGCTATCAATTGGGGGTCATGATGTACTATTAGGTTGTTACTCATTATCTATTCGTAATTAAATGGTTAATTATGAATGACTAGCATAATCAGGAACCTATTGGATCACACGCACTACGAGTTTATTAAAGAAACTTAATAACGAGTTTGAGAATTAAATTTTCAGATTGAGAGAAATCAAGTCTGGTTGAACTAGACGAAGGGCAAATATGGAAAGATATTTATCGGAATAGAAGCGCAGATGGGCGACGCCTATTGTAGACAAGATGAATCCATTATGGTTTAATAATAAACCAAAAGGGTTTGGTTTATTTATGAACCAACATGGTTTAATGATAAATCAAAAGGGTTTGGTTTAATTATGAACCAAGATGGTTTGGTTTTGAACTAAAATTAATGGTAATAGATTGGGTTGGTTTGATTTATTGAGTTTGGAAAATGACTTGCTCCCTAAGTTATTGAAGAGGTGTATAAATAAACCCCTCCACGAGGAAAAGTGTGAAGTTGATTCTTGGGAGTAAAAACCTAATTTGATTAGGACTTTTCCTCCTCTCCTTCCCCTCTCCTCTCTTTACTGTCGGCCCATGCTCCTTGTGTATTCGCTCGGTCGTCGCTAACCACCTTAGCCATCAGCCTTCCCGGTCGTCTCTTTACTGTTGGCCATCATCTGCTCGTGCCATCATCAACCACAAAGGGTGTCAGATTCCTTGTGTCGACCAAGTTATTGGTTGGATCTCTCTCTTGGTGTCATCGGGTTGCTTTGAGCCACCAGACACCAAGTTGAGTCAGTGTTCTCTCTTGAATCAATTCATCTCCACTCATGGCTAGTACTGATCAAAGACGAAAGACTCAGGCTTTGTGAAGCTATCTCAACAAAAATTTAGCATGGATACGAATAGAGGTGAGGCTCTAGACCGTTGCTCGGTTGAATGTGTCCTTTCCTATCCACGTCATTCATTAGGTATACCTAGAATAAAAGTTATTTTCATAAAGTTTTATTTTATGTTCATGTCAGCATGAGTGTATCCTTATATGCATATGCATGGTGTGTGTGATATAATAATTAAGAATTATTATATTATTTTATTCTTCGTTGTGCATATTTGTGAAACATGTTTTAGCACATACCACATTGAGCTTCTCAACATGTAGATTTAGAGAAACCTAAGAAATCAAATTCTAGCAATGAAGAATTAATTGATTTGGGTATGATCCATTCACCTGCAATGCATGTTGATGATAATAGAGGTGTTCAAACAGATGATCCTCTTATTGATGATGATGAACCAATTGATGAGAATCTAACAGATTTACCAATTGATCCTGGCCGCTACATATTCGTATATAGCATCATCAATGTTAAGGCTCTTCACAAAGAGTCCGGCAAATTATGTAAAGGCATGTAATCATATCAAAGCTAGATTTGGTAAGTTTGATGGAGGAGAGGTTGAGATCCAGCTTCCAACCCCTGGAGACTATAAGCAAGAGTTAGTATTCGGTTAAAACCGAACCAAATTAACTGAACCGAATCGATTTTTTTCGAACAAACTGAACAAACCAAATTTGTAAAAAAATCGAACAAATAGAACTGATATTTTATCGGTTAATTTGGTTTTCAACCAAATTAACTGAACTAATAAAAATTTTGATTTTTAAATAAAATTTGGTTTTTTAATAAAATTCATTAAAAATAGGATCTAAAAATTCGGTTAGATCTAAAAATTTAGTTAATTCGGTCTATTCGGTTTAATCGAATAAGAAATTTGACAACCGAACCGAATTAACCGAATTTTGAAAAAATAAATTTTCGAATAAACCGAATCAAATTTTAAAATTTAGTTGGTATGTTTAGTTTATTCGATTTAATTGAATTTTTACTCGCTCCTAATTACAAAGAATAAAGACTAGAGCAAAACAAATACTATATTGGTTACTTATCCGAGACATTAAGATAAGACCTATCTAGGATTTAAATAATTTTTAAATGAGATATAATAGGGTGACAGTAGTCTATATTTTACTGTCTTACAAGAACAATATAATAATCACTTATCAATAGTATTAATTGATTTTTAATAGATTTTATCTAGTTAATATCGGAGAATTTTCTTCTTCTTAAACTATTATTTGATATTATTTTAAAATAAATATGAGTTCTTTTCAACTTAAGACGATTGATGAGGACTCAACATTTTGTCTTTTTTTTAGATTTAATTTTTTATATTTTTAAATTTTGAGTCTATTTAAGATATATTAAGATTTTTTTTCTTTTTATATAGATTTTTTTAAAAAAATTATATTAGGATTTTGAGTTTATTTAAAGAATTATTTAATTGATGTTAGATAGTTTTTGGATGAATAATATTTTTATTTATTTTTATTTTTCCTATTGTCTAATATTTTTCCAAATAGACATGTGTTAGCAAATTATTTTACATATTCGTGTTAATTACTATTCTAACAGACATCACTTTTTGTTGATCTTCTTCCATCTCTCGCACCTCCAATTCTATTAAATCAACCCATCTAAAATTAGAAAGCTATTTACACTCATTTTATCATGTACACCTAATTGCTCCTTATAATAAAGTTTTAAATTTACTTTATTTTTTCTAATAACTCCACATATTATTCATAACATTCTCATGAATACAAATTCAGTAAATATTAAAACACTTTGGAATGTAGCATGATCTCCTTTTACCATCTAGCTGATTTTATTCATTTCAAATGCGAGTCAGTGTGTAATATAAATACAATCGGCCCAAGAATACACCAGTTGGCCCAAATGCATCCGAAGGATACAAGTTTGCTGCCAAGGAAATCAAGGTAAATCTAATTTGCACATCCAAATTGTCACGACCCAGACATATGCTTACTCGAAAAACGGACAACATCTTCTATGTACGGCGGACAAGTTGGGCAATAATACATACACTCTAATCACAAAAGATGACTCAGCCATTATAACAGGAAATAAAAAATATCACCACGCAGTTTATATCAACATAAAAGATAATGAGTGGCTGAGCCACCTTAAACATAAAAGAAATCACAACCAACGAGAACTCAAATGTCTCTGTAATAATAATAACAGAACCAGTCCGATAACTGATAAACAAATAAAATGTAAAAATTCATCGAATACCGAAATAAAAACAACTCAACCAAATGTGGAAAATAACTCAACTCTGGGGACTAGCGACTGAATCCTCTCCTGGCTCCAAGAAATACGACTACCTGCTATCTGAAACAAAAAGAGAAAGCAGGGGTGGTGAGTCCAGGCGGACTCTGCGGGTATATGAGTAGACAATAAACATGGCATAACAATGTTGATGCAGTCTGGCCCGATTGTTGTTTTGGTGTTTGACAATGATTTAAGTTTGGTTGAGCGAATTTGGGTTAAAGTCCTGGTCGGGGACTGGGCATGACCTAGCTTGTGAAGCTAGGTTGAAATCCCGGTGAGTGAAGCCAGGTCCTAGCTTGTGAAGCTAGGTTGAAATCCCGGTGAGTGAAGCTGGGTCCTGGTGAGTGAAGCCAGGTGATGGAAATCCCGGTGAGTGAAGCCGGATCATGGTGAGTGAAGCCAGGAGTTGGAAATCCCGGTGAGTGAAGCCGGGTCCTGGTGAGTGAAGCCAGGTGTTGGAAATCTCGGTGAGTGAAGCCGGGTCTTGGTGAGTGAAGCCAGGTGGTGGAAATCCCGGTGAGTGAAGCCGGGTCCTGGTGAGTGAAGCCAGGTGTTGGAAATCCCGGTGAGTGAAGCCGGGTCCTGGTGAGTGAAGCCGGGTGGTGAAAAGTCCTAATTCGGAAGGGTTGGGTGAAAAGTCCTAGCTTGGAGGACTAGGTGAAAAGTCCTAACTTGGAGGGTTAGGTGCAAATTCCCATCCTGGAGAATTAGGTGAAAAAGTCCTGGCTTGGAGGGTCAGGTGCCTAGCTTGGAGGGCTAGGTTGGATGATGTTCTAACTCGAAAGGGTTGGGTGAAAAGTCCTAGCTTGGAGGGCTAGGTGAAAAGTCCTAACTTGGAGGGTTAGGTGCAAATTCCCAACTTGGAGAGTTAGATGGAAAAATCCTTAGCTTGGAGGGCTAAGGTGGATGAATTCCTAGCTTGGAGGTCAGTGGGTTGAGTTCTCCTCCGGATCAGACCCTGGATCGGTTCGGTGACCGATCAGGGACTTAGGATCTGATTACAGAATCACTGTTCATTTGTCCTGATCGGTCTGAGTGACCGATCAGGCTTCACTCTGATCGGTCTGGTGACCGATCAGGCTTCACTCTGATCGGTCCGGTGACCGATCAGGCGTGTATAGCCGTGAGAGCTGGGAATCCCAGCGAAGCAGTGGATCGGTCTGGTGACCGACCCACAAGTCCTGGATCGGTCCGGTGACCGATCACTTTAATTCAAATACGCTGTCAGAAGTCTGTTTTCACTGCCGATTCTCTGATACACTGCTGATATGTTTTGATATGCATTGCTAAGCCTCTGTTGGAGTGTGCAGGTGGTAGCAGGTGATTCAAACACTCAAGGAGGGTCAATGGGAGGCTTTCCGTTGAGCAGGTTTGGCTGTTTCTCATTCTCTGGTTTCGACGGGCAACTGACGCAGCTGGCGACTGATGGAGGCTCAGTTGGAGAGGAGGTCTTCAGTGGACTGAGTGCTCAGGGAGGTCAGTGGGTTCAGGCTGGCTCAGTGGATGCTGATGAAGCTTGTGATGGTAAGCAGAGCTTAAGTGACGAAGCGGGAAGCAGAGGTGCGGAGGCGAACAAGACAGAAACTTGGGAAGTTTGGCTGGGCTGTGTTCGTGCTCTCTGTTGCTTTGTGCTTGAGTGATCTTGTTGCATTCCTGTGAGAGCTTTGTGAGTGTTCCTTCTTGTGTGATCTCCTGTACTCAAGTTCCATCATCCATGAGATCTGTGGAGAGGTTTCTCCACCGAGAAGGAGGCTCCATCTTATCCGGGTTCACCGGGGCTTGATCTCCCGACGATCAAGGGATCGCCCACCTTACGGGCACGCCAAGGAGTAGGGGCAAGTTATCCCCGAACCTTGTACATCGCTGTGTTGTCTGGTTTGCTGTGTTTGTTTTGATTTCTGTTTGTTATCTCTGTTTCTGCACTTGTGTTGTTTGTTTCCGCTGCCTAACTCTTGAAGTGCAGAAAGATTTGAAAAGCTGAAAGAAATTGTGTCTGGCTATATTCACCCCCCTCTCTAGCCATCTCGTTCCCAACAAGTGGTATCAGAGCTTGGGGCTCTGTTTACGGCTTAACATCCGAGAGTTATCAACAAGATGGCTGGAAGAGAAGGATTGAGCACAAATCGACCTCCATTCCTCGACGGCACTGATTTTTCATATTGAAAGTCAAGAATGGAGTTTTACTTAAAGACAAATATGAGTTTGTGGTTCGCTGTCAAGGAGGGTTTCTCTCCTCCAAAGGATATTGAGGGAAAAGATCTAGATTTCTCCATGTGGTCGGCTGAGCAAATTAGAAAGGGTGAAGAAAATGCCAAAGCTGTGGTTACCCTGCAGTGCGGAATGTCCAAGGACCAGTTAATTAAGGTTGGCCCCTTCACCTCTGCCAAAGACCTATGGAACAAACTCCTTGAGCTCCATAAAGGAACTCAAGACACCCGTACAGCCAAGAAGGATCTCCTTCACAGCCAACTCCAGAACTTGACAATGGGAGAAAATGAAACTGTAAGTACGCTTCATTGTCGATTCAAAGAAGTATTGAATGGTCTCCACTCCATTGATGAAAAGGTAGAAAACCGAGACTTAGTGAGGTATGTTCTCAAAGCTTTTCCTAGGAACGCCTTGTGGTCATCCATGGTGGATGCTTACAAGGTGTCCAAGGATTTATGTTGTGCTAAGTTAGAAGATCTATTTTGTGAAATGGAACTACATGAGATCTGTTGGGACCGGGTGCATGTCGACAAGGATACGGGTTCGTAAAATTTTAAATTTTTACGTGCAGCGGAAGAATTAGCATAAAATAATTTCCTAAATTATCTTAACCACGTATGTACACGTATGTAGCATGCAACCTTATGACGTGTTGACATAATCATAAATTAAAACTTTGCGAAAAGTAACTAATTTACTAAGTACCTCACGTAACTCGAAGTAAGGGACGAGATCCAACCGTAGCGTCCCTTGGAAGCTTCGCCTCTATTCGCGTCCACGCCGAGTCCTTAATTCAACCACATATTATTTTTATGAAAATCTCTTTTAAGAAAACTCTATAGGAAACCATTTTCCTAATTAATTTTGGAGACAACAATATGTAAGAGCATCACCTCTTAAAACATATTTTATTCATGGATTTAATTAATTACAACAAATCGTTTTCTAAGGGTGGCTCCCCGAGGCTCAGATACCCAAAGAAAAGTAATTTGTCGTAAATCCAATTGGACGGCTCCCCGAGGCTCAATCCAAATCAAACATGACAATTTCAATTTAAAATTGGGAAATTAAATTACAACAACTAACTTTAAATTGGACGGCTCCCCGAGGCTCAATCCAAAATAAAGAATTTTGTTGCCAATTTAAAAACCAATTCAAATTTAATTATCAATTAACTGTCCATGAATTTGTCTAGACTTTCTTAAAAGAAAGTGCCCAAAATTGCGAGATTTCATAAATAGGTTTTCAGAATAATTGTAAGTTTCTAGTACAAAGAAAACTTACATATTTCCAAAGTTGGAAAATTTCTAAAATAGAAAATTTCCAAAATTGGAAAGTTTCCAAAGATGGGAAGTTTTCACAATTATTATAAAATTTCAGAAACTAGAAAATTTCAAACGTTTGCGAAATTTCATGAGGATTTCCAAACTTTGAAATTCCTAAATCTAAAATTTATTATAATTGGAATGTTTCCATAATTGAAATTTTTTTCGAAATTTAGATCATGACAAAGTGTTCTGCAAAACAATTTTATGATTATGTCGAACACTAACCGGCTCTGATACCACTGTTGGGACCGGGTGCATGTCGACAAGGATACGGGTTCGTAAAATTTTAAATTTTTACGTGCAGCGGAAGAATTAGCATAAAATAATTTCCTAAATTATCTTAACCACGTATCTAGCATGCAACCTTATGATGTGTTGACATAATCATAAATTAAAACTTTGCGAAAAGTAAACTAATTTACTAAGTACCTCGCGTAACTCGAAGTAAGGGACGAGATCCAACCGTAGCGTCCCTTGGAAGCTTCGCCTCTATTCGCGTCCACGCCGAGTTCTCTTCGGGATGACTTCGCTAAGTCACGAGTTTTGTGCCAACGAGAACTACTAGATCCTCTAAAGGCACAACTAGAAGAACAAGAGAAAAGATAGGAAACTAACCACCCGAGAAACGGAATCGAATTCCGAGAAGGAAGGAGATGTGATCCGCTTCTTCTTCTTCTTGGTTGGCTTCTCCTTGGTGTAGATTGCTCACGCCAACTCCTTGGAGAACAATGAAGGTGCGCCGACCCTAGGAGATTTGGTTGGGCGCCGACCCTAGATGGGAGGGAGAAGGAGAAGAGAGTAAGAGAGAGAGAGGGAGAGGATTAACTCTTAATCAACTCAATTCATTGGAATTGAAGGCTAGCCTTTGGTTCCTTTATATAGCAACATCTCCCTTGCTAAGTCTCCTCTTTAACGGAATTAATTTTCATAAGAAATTTATCTTATAAATTTTCTTATGAATAATTCCGTTATGCCTAGTTTTATTATAACTAACTTTATAATAAAACAAATTATTCTCTTCTTTAATTATGGAATAAATCTTATAAGAAATTTATAAATTTTTCTTTTAATGGAAAAATCAATTCATAATTGATTTTATAAAATTAAAATAAACCATTCCACGGATTATTTTAATTTCCAAAAAAAAAAAATTTCTATAAATTTATTTATATAAATTTCTTTATACAAATTTATTTATCCATAATTTATAAAACAAATCGCGCTAGATTTATTTTATTAATTAAACCAATTAAATTAGTTTATTTCCCTTTTAATGGTCGGCCACAACAAAGAGGTTTGGCACCCTCTTTGGCCGGCCAAACCAACCCGAACCGATCGCGAATTAAACTCATTTAATTCGCCCAATAAGCCTTCAAAAGACTTAACCATTTTAAGTTTCCGTTGCGCCTCTGATCAACTCAGATTCGACTTATTTCTCTTGATTGGAAAATCCAATTTTCAACTCGTTTTAAATCCCTCGGATTACTCGTAGTGCGTGTGACTAAATAGGCTTTCGATTTATGTTGGCCCTCTATAATCAACCAATTATAGAACGATCATGAGTGACACCTAGTAGTACATCATGATCCCCAATTAATCGAAAGATCAACGGTTTGACCTCAGAAAAAATTATTCTGAAACCCTTCAGTAGCTCTAATGAATCGTGCCCCATTCCCTTCACCATCTTATACCCACTTGGTTCAGGACATGGTCTGTTTGTATCAGTCCCCACTAGACTGACTACGTCACACCTAGCCCAAGTAGTGTCTTTTTCGTCCTTTGGATTTCTAATTACTCTCATGTATTTAAGAGACTCGCACTCTAAACATGATATACTCTGGCCAGAGGTTTTGAGTAACAATCCGACGATAGGCCTGATATACATCTCCTCGCAAGGAGTGGTGAATCCTTTGTAGGCTGTTCAAACATCTTCGGGCACTTCGGCTTATACCCAATCATCCTAGGTCCACACCTCCTTGGAGATGCTTGCTTAAGATGTTAAAGTATAAGTCTCCATGACCAAGATGACTTGAACACCGCAAGTCAAAGGAACATCGCACTTAAGCTGCAGTAAGAACTTCATTGACATATCTACATGTAGATTCCCATATGAAGTCTTACAGCTAGTCACTCCAATGAACTAGTTCCCTTAACTAGCATCCATGTTTATCTCCGGACATCCCAATGTCACCAGCAAGTGAGAATCAGCTGATTAGAGAATAACCCATGCTAGTCTCAACAGAATTGATAGTGTTCGTTTTTATCAATTCATCGACTAGGGATAATATCAATACTTCACAATTGCACATATAGAGATAATCACTAGTTGTGATCCCATCACAAATTCTCTTATGCTGTGAATTGCATGACATTCAGTAGATGAGTTTAAGATCCCAATCAAATACACAAACATGTATACTCAAATAGTGAATTATCATTTATTAAAATAAATGTTTACAATCATAAGGCGATTGCCTTAAGACACTTCTCTCATATCACTAACAAACTCCCACTTGGCCTAATGCCAATCGCTACGGTATCCAATACCACAGGCTCTAACATGACCCTCAAACTTGCTTTGAGGCAAGGCCTTAGTTAAAGGATCCGCTATATTCCTTTCAGTGGGAACTCTCTCAATTTGTATGTCATTCCTACTTATAATCTCTCTGATCAGATGATAGCGTCGAAGCACATTTTTGGATCGCTGATGAGACCTTGGTTCCTTCGCTTGTGCAATAGCTCCATTGTTGTCGCAGTAAACCGGCACTGCTTCATCAATGGTTGGAACCACACCATGTTCTGAGACAAACTTCTTGATCCAAACTGCTTCCTTTGCTGCTTCCGAAGCTGCGATATATTCCGCTTCCGTGGTAGAATCCGCTACGGTGTCTTGTTTGGAACTTTTCCAACATACTGCGCCTCCATTCAAAGTAAATACGTGTCCAGACTGCTGTAACGCCCGCCCTTATATGTACACTCGGGGCGGGGTTACGTACAATCAATCATATATTTATTTTCTTCCTCTAGCATAAAATTTAAAACAACAATGCAAGGACTAAGTATTGAGCATGCTTGTTTAGAACTATTAAGTAATATAGGAGTGCTAAGCATACTAGTCAATACATGTCACTCAAATGTCATGCTTGCATCATTAGAACATTATTTGAAATATTTCAATCACGAGTTATTCCATAACATGATAGGTTCACATATTATTTCACACCATAATATAATCCAATAAAATCAAGTATATGAAAATTCCAAGTGTAACTATTATCATGCAATATCTATCCTAATCACCATCATTCATTGTCAAGGAGCATAAACATAAGCATAATAATGTAGATATAAAAGTCTTTCTTCCCGAGCCACCACCCCACACATCTTCAGCCTACTGCCTCTTCCTTTAGTTTAAGTGTTCCTTACCCTTATCTGCAGCATAAGACAACACATAAACTAGTAAGCACAAATGCTTAGTAAGGATCCTGTCCTACTCGCAAAATCCATACGAAAGAACATAACATGTACACATAATAAATCATAAGCATGAGTTCATCAAAGCATACTAAACATCCAAGTTTCTAAGCATGCAGTATCAAGTACCTTAAGCATACTCTTCACATATAACAAATGTTTTCAATGAATGTTTTCAAAACAATTCCATAATGGTATTAATTAAAAATACATCCATATCATATTGGGCCCTATTGTGTACCACATATCGCGCGTAACTATTGCGCGTTCCCTAATGAATTGGGGTAGCGAGCCACCAATTAATTAGAGCAGGACCCTTCCGTCCTACCGGAGCCATGACCTTACGTTAACATGCACCCCGGATTTGTTTAACGACCCCCTTCCGAGTCGGGTACACAACTTCAAAAGTAAAATACTTATCATGCTTTTACTTATATGCTAAGGAGTACTCCAAATCACTCTTACAGGACACACCACTCTTCAAGGGTGCTCATGATCCCGTAGGGACACACCACACAACATAAGGGGTGCTCTTGATCCCATACTTAGTAGAGTATCCGTTCAAGCATTTTAACATATCACATGCAATTTCATAAGTGTGCCCCATGGGCTATAAGGCATGCTCATACATACATCATATTTCATGCATGTTCATACATACATCATATTTCGCACATGTTCATACATACATCATATTTCATACATGTTCATACATACATCATATTTCATACATGTTCATACATACATCATATTTCATATATGTTCATACATACATCATATTTCATACATGCTCATATACATATTATCTTACTAAACATAATCATGTCCCGTAGGGTAGTTTAACCTTCACATACATTTCATGCAACTTATTAAACATAAAGTACATCATGGGATAATTATGCAACCCTAAACCCTAGTCCTTCTAGGGTTGGCCGAAGCTCAAGGGTAGGGTAAACTAGTTTCACACAAACATTTACACAAACACTTTGTCTACACTACCAAACATGGATACATCATAGGAAATCATACAATCCCTAAATCCCAATTCTTTTCCTCCATGGCCGAAACTTATAGGGGGGTGCAACCCTAATTTTTGTTATCACCACTTGATGGGAATCAACCTATAGGTATACCCTAAGTCCTAAGGGTTCTCCTCAAGCATCAAGAAGTAACCAAGGCCTCTTCTAAGGGTGTTGGCCGAAACTTACACAAGGGTAAAACCCTAAAATTTTGTTCATAACATCATGAAGAAAACAACATATACATATACCCTAAGTTCCAAGGGTCTACTCATGTAACAAGAAGTAACCAAGGCCTCCTCTAAGGGGGTGGCCGAAACTCACTAAAGGGAAACAATCCCCATTTTTCGAAAACTATAAGGAGAAGAACTCATACAATAACCATTACACTGCAGGCGAGGGGATACTTACATCCTTTCGCTTGAATTTCTCCTTCTCTTATTCCTTAGGGTACCGTTGGATGAAGGAGAGGTGAGAATTTCCCTTGTTAGACTTCTCTAGCACTCTTGGCCCTAGTAGAGGGCAAAATCCTTGAATGATTCTTCTTCCTTCCAATTCCCTAGGGTTAGAACCCTAGGGTTGTGTTTTTTCGAAAATTGAAAAGGAGAAGGGAGGCTTAGGTTTCGGTTTTGGAGTGGGGAGAGTGAGGAAGAAGAAGAGAGGAAGTTATTCCAACCTCTTCATCTCTTATTTATACTTTTCTCATGAAGAGACATGTCTCTTCACTTCCCTAGCTTTAACAAGCATGTTTCTTATTCTCTCAACATGAAACATTGCTTGGTTCGTTGGTTATGACATGATTAGTGCAACTAGGAGGTTCAAGGTTCAATCCTTGCTTCCTCCTTTCTACATCTTCTTTTTATTACATTTTGCACTAATCCATATCAAAGCCCATTAAACCAAGCCCATCATAACATTTCATAATAATAATGTTTCATGAATTCATAATATTTCATATGGAAAAATTTTGGGGTGTTACAACTGCGATTTGGAGTCATCCTTATCTGTCTGGAAACTGACATCTGTATACCCACGTATTACCATATCTCCTTCTCCATATATTAGGAACACATCCTTAGTTCTTCTTAAGTACTTAAGGATTGTCTTGACAGCCGCCCAATAATCCATTCCTGGATCCGACTGGTATCTGCTTGTGACGCTCAAAGCATACGATACATCGGGCCTAGTACATAACATTGCATACATGATAGATCCTATCGCGGATGCATAGGAAATCTTATTCATGCAAATCCTCTCGTCTTCTGTGCACGGACACATAGACTTTGAAAGGTTGATCCCATGCCTGATGGGAAGGTAACCTTTCTTGGATTCCGACATGCTAAACCTTTTTAGCACTCGGTCTATATATGTAGACTGCGAAAGACCAAGCAACCGTTTTGATCTATCTCTATAGATTCTAATCCCAAGGATGTAGGTTGCTTCTCCCAGGTCTTTCATGGAGAAAGTTTTGGACAACCAAATTTTAACTGTCTGTAAAACTGATATATCGTTTCCTATAAGTAATATGTCATCGACATATAATACTAGGAATACGACTGCACTCCCACTAACCTTCTTGTACACACAAGGTTCGTCAGGATTTTGTGAGAAATCAAACTCTTTGATTGTCTCATCAAAACGGATGTTCCAGCTCCTAGATGCTTGCTTCAATCCATATATGGATCGTCGAAGCTTGCATACTTTGGTTTTATCAACCGATGTGAAACCTTCAGGTTGTATCATGTATACATCCTCAAGCAGGTTTCCATTAAGGAAAGTTGTTTTCACATTCATTTGTCATATCTCATAATCATGATGAGCTGCTATGGCTAGGAGCATCCGAATGGATTTAAGCATAGCTACTGGCGAATAGGTTTCATCATAATCAATTCCTTATTTTTGAAGATATCCTTTTGCCACTAATCTAGCCGTCGGTTTTCTTCTTGAAAACCCACTTGCACCCTATGGGTTTAATCCCTTCAGGTGGGTTAACCAAGTCCCATACTTGATTTTCGTACATGGAATCCATTTCCGACTTCATGGCCTCAAGCCATTTGTCCCTTTCTGAACTTTTCAGAACATCTTCATAACTGATAGGTTCATCATCACTTATGAGTAACACGTCGTTCGATTCACTTACGAGAAATCCGTATCTCTCTGGAATGTTGCGTGTCCTATCAAACCTACGAAGAGGTGGTGTTGTTTTAGGTTCAACTGATAGCTCATCACTATGAATTATCGGTTGTGGGCCTAGACTAGGTGTCTCTGTAATGTCTATTGGAGTTTCTTGAACTTCATCAAGTTCAATGCCACTCCCACTGTTTTCTTGTAAAAGAAATTCTTTTTCTAGAAATATAGCATGCCTTGAAACAAACACCTTTTGCTCCAAGGGATGATAGAATTGGTAACCCTTCGTTTCCTTAGGGTATCCAATAAATAGACATTTATCAGACTTAGCATCCAATTTGTCTGATGCAATCCGCTTCACATAAGCAGGACAACCCCATATCTTAAGGTGAGTTAAGTGAGGTTTCTTACTATTCCAAATTTCATATGGAGTAGTAGAGACTACCTTGGTCGGGACTCTGTTTAGCAAGTAAACAGCTGTCTTAAGTGCATAGCCCCAAAAGGATTTTGGAAGAGTTGCATGATTCATCATCGACCTAACCATGTCCATCAAGGTTCGGTTGCACCTCTCAGATACACCATTATGCTGTGGTGTATACGGCGGAGTCCATTGGGACAATATCCCATTGTCCCTAAGATAATCTTGAAACTCTTGACTTAAGTATTCACCACCCCGATCGGATCGAAGTATTTTAATACTTTGGCCAAGCTGTTTCTCTACTTCATTTCTGAACTCTTTGAATTTCTCAAAGGCTTCAGATTTGTGTTTCATCAAGAACACATAACCAAATCGTGAGTGATCATCGATAAAGGTAATGAAGTAGCTATATCCTCCTTGTGCAAGAGTTGACATTGGTCCACATACATCAGTATGTATTAGACCAAGCAATTCTCCCACTGGATTACCTTTTCCGGAAAAGGGTAATTTGGTCAACTTGCCTTTTAAGCATGATTCGCATGTATCAAATGAACCGGGTTCAAATGATTCCAAAATTCCACATCGGTGTAATTCGGTCATGCGTTTCTTACTTATATGGCCAAGACGACAATGCCAAGTGTAGGAGTCTATTCGATTATCTATTCGAGCACGTTTGTCGCTAACTTCGATATTGAAAACGTCACTGGATAAATCTAACGTGTAGATGTCATTGCACAAAGTTTCATTCCCATAAAGAACGCCATTTAAAGTTATGTAACAATAATTGTTACTAAAAGTTAAATGATAACCCTTTTCATTCAAACATGAAATAGATACAATGTTCTTTATTAACGAAGGAACGAAATAACAATTATGCAATTCTAAGACACGTCCAGTTGGGAGCTTTAGCAAATATGTTCCGATGGCAACAGCAGCAATCCTTGCTCCATTTCCAACCCGCAAATTCGCTTCTCCCTTGACGAGTCTTCTTCTATTCCTTAGCCCCTGTATGTCATTACATATATGTGAGCTATACCCAGTATCAAGTACCCAGGTATCTGAGGAAATAGAGTGACATTCAATAACGAAGATACCTGAAGAGAATGGGGCATCGGATGCCTTCTTCTTCAAGGACTCAAGATAAACCTTGCAGTTTCTTCGCCAGTGACCCTCCTTGCCACAATGATGGCAAGTTCCTTTTGGTTTCTTTTCAGTATTGTTGGCCTTTTTCTTCTACCCTTTATTCTGTTCTTTGGCCTTCCTCTTAGAACCTTTCTTCGAGGAACCAACTAACAGTACCGCCTTTTGATCCGGCTTTACAGAAGGCTCCACAGTCTTCAGCAGGTTGAGCAACTCAGGAATGGTAGTCTCTAGTTTGTTCATCTGATAGTTCATCACAAATTGTGAATAACTTTTGGGCAAACAATTCAGAATTAAGTCAATACTTAATTCATGATCCATTGCAAAATCGAGTGTGCTCAGTCGCTCAATATACCCCAACATCTTTAACACAAACTGCGAGGCAGAAGTGCCTTCCTGCATCTTAGTGGTGAAGAGGAGTCTGGAGACTTCGAACCTTTCGGATCTCGCCTGCTCTTCAAACAACTCATGAAGATGGAAGATGATGGTATAAGCATCCATATGCTCATGCTGCTTTTGCAGCTCAGGTATCATAGAGGCTAGCATGATGCAACTCGCAAGTTCAGAATCGGTCACATGTTTCTGATAGGCCAACAATTGGTTTGGAGTTGCATTCTCTGGAGGATGGGTGGGAAGTTGATCTTCAAGGACATAAGTAAGCTTCTCCGCCTTGAGGACTATCCTTAGGTTTCAAAGCCAGTCCATGAAGTTTGGCCCAGTCAGTTTATTGGTGTCCAAAATGGAACGCAAGTTTAGGGAAGATATGATCGAGTGATTATCCTAGAAATACAAATTGAGATTATGTGAGAAGAATGATTAAAGAATGTATCATCATACATAAATTAAATCCTATTTATTTTACGAATTGAGTCACCCTTATTATCAATTCGGGAGATCGTAGGAACATCTCCAAATAGGTTGATATCCAACCATAGATAAGAACAACCATGACTGTGGCCATCAAGTTTTTCTTAGCTATGAAGGTAGGTAATTATACCGATTACACATCACATATATGTAACTATCACTTTATGCTATCAACTAATTGAATGTTTGCATAAATCATTGGGTCGTTAACTCATTAACAAGTATGCAACATTATACATAGCACCCAACTGCACCTCTCTTTACATCGACCTTGGCTGTGGCACAACAAATCGATGCTCCAAGCTTAAGGCTGACCCATTAATCCAGAAATAGTTTTAATATGGTTGGAGCTCATTCAACCGTTTAGTCAGGCTTGGATGTGTCCAACAACCAAAACTAAGGATTGACCTTTGACTCTAACTATATTATTCATAAACTAATTTCATGGTTTGAACATGTTGAGGTTCAAGCCGGGCATGGATGTGTCCATCAACCCAAACTAGAAACAAAACTCCGATTCTAACCATATTAATGGAAGGTGTTGGCCTTAATATTTCGTAAGGGGTTTTGGGTCTCATCCTTTCCTTTTAATGCACATTCATGACATAGAATTATGTCATGACTAACGATTTCCTTAATAAAGTATGTATGTGACTTAATTTATCAAGTCTCATGAATTGAATTAGGAACCGGATTTCCTAATTCTAATTTCATACTTTATTAAAGGAATTATTTTGGGAAACAATTTCCTAAATTGTCATAATCAATTTCGGAAATAATATGTTTAAGACTTTGATTTCTCTAAATCAAATCTTATTAAATTAAGAGACATGAGTCCTTAATTCAACCACATATTATTTTTATGAAAATCTCTTTTAAGAAAACTCTATAGGAAATCATTTTCCTAATTAATTTTGGAGACAACAATATGTAAGAGCATCACCTCTTAAAACATATTTTATTCATGGATTTAATTAATTACAACAAATCGTTTTCTAAGGGTGGCTCCCCGAGGCTCAGATACCCAAAGAAAAGTAATTTGTCGTAAATCCAATTGGACGGCTCCCCGAGGCTCAATCCAAATCAAACATGACAATTTCAATTTAAAATTGGGAAATTAAATTACAACAACTAACTTTAAATTGGACGGCTCCCCGAGGCTCAATTCAAAATAAAGAATTTTGTTGTCAATTTAAAAAATAATTCAAATTTAATTGTCAATTAACTGTCCATGAATTTGTCTAGACTTTCTTAAAAGAAAGTGCCCAAAATTGTGAGATTTCATAAATAGGTTTTCAGAATAATTGTAAGTTTCTGGTACAAAGAAAACTTATATATTTCCAAAGTTGAAAAATTTCTAAAATAGAAAATTTCCAAAATTGAAAAGTTTCCAAAGACGGGAAGTTTTCACAATTATTATAAAATTTCAGAAACTAGAAAATTTCAAACGTTTGCGAAATTTCATGAGGATTTCCAAACTTTGAAATTTCTAAATCTAAAATTTATTATAATTGGAAAGTTTCCATAATTGAAAAATTTTCTGAAATTTAGATCATGACAAAGTGTTCCGCAAAATAATTTTATGATTATGTCGAACACTAACCGGCTCTGATACCACTGTTGGGACCGGGTGCATGTCGACAAGGATACGGGTTCGTAAAATTTTAAATTTTTACGTGCAGCGGAAGAATTAGCATAAAATAATTTCCTAAATTATCTTAACCACGTATCTAGCATGCAACCTTATGATGTGTTGACATAATCATAAATTAAAACTTTGAGAAAAGTAAACTAATTTACTAAGTACCTCGCGTAACTCAAAGTAAGGGACGAGATCCAACCGTAGCGTCCCTTGGAAGCTTCGCCTCTATTCGCGTCCACCCCGAGTTCTCTTCGGGATGACTTCGCTAAGTCACGAGTTTTGTGCCAACGAGAACTACTAGATCCTCTAAAGGCACAACTAGAAGAACAAGAGAAAAGATAGGAAACTAACCACCCGAGAAACGGAATCGAATTCCGAGAAGGAAGGAGATGTGATCCGCTTCTTCTTCTTCTTGGTTGGCTTCTCCTTGGTGTAGATTGCTCACGCCAACTCCTTGGAGAACAATGAAGGTGCGCCGGCCCTAGGAGATTTGGTTGGGCGCCGGCCCTAGATGGGAGGGAGAAGGAGAAGAGAGTAAGAGAGAGAGAGAGAGAGGATTAACTCTTAATCAACTCAATTCATTGGAATTGAAGGCTAGCCTTTGGTTCCTTTATATAGCAACATCTCCCTTGCTAAGTCTCCTCTTTAACGGAATTAACGGAATTAATTTTTATAAGAAATTTATCTTATATATTTTCTTATGAATAATTCCGTTATGCCTAGTTTTATTATAACTAACTTTATAATAAAACAAATTATTCTCTTCTTTAATTATGGAATAAATCTTATAAGAAATTTATAAAATTTTCTTTTAATGGAAAAATCAATTCATAATTGATTTTATAAAATTAAAATAAACCATTCCACGGATTATTTTAATTTTCAAAAAAAAAGAAATAAATTTCTATAAATTTATTTATATAAATTTCTTTATACAAATTTATTTATCCATAATTTATAAAACAAATCGCGCTAGATTTATTTTATTAATTAAACCAATTAAATTGGTTTATTTCCCTTTTAATGGCCGGCCACAACAAAGAGGTTTGGCACCCTCTTTGGCCGGCCAAACCAACCCGAACCAATTGCGAATTAAACTCATTTAATTCGCCCAATAAGCCTTCAAAAGACTTAGCCATTTTAAGTTTCCGTTGCGCCTCTGATCAACTCAGATTCGACTTATTTCTCTTGATTGGAAAATCCAATTTTCAACTCGTTTTAAATCCCTCGGATTACTCGTAGTGCGTGTGACTAAATAGGCTTTCGATTTATGTTGGCCCTCTATAATCAACCAATTATAGAACGATCATGAGTGACACCTAGTAGTACATCATGATCCCCAATTAATCGAAAGATCAACGGTTTGACCTCAGAAAAAATTATTCTGAAACCCTTCAGCAGCTCTAATGAATCGTGCCCCATTCCCTTCACCATCTTATACCCACTTGGTTCAGGACATGGTCTGTTTGTATCAGTCCCCACTAGACTGACTACGTCACACCTAGCCCAAGTAGTGTCTTTCTCGTCCTTTGGATTTCTAATTACTCTCATGTATTTAAGAGACTCGCACTCTAAACATGATATACTCTGGCCAGAGGTTTTGAGTAACAATCCGACGATAGGCCTGGGTATACATCTCCTCGCAAGGAGTGGTGAATCCTTTGTAGGCTGTTCAAACATCTTCGGGCACTTCGGCTTATACCCAATCATCCTAGGTCCACACCTCCTTGGAGATGCTTGCTTAAGATGTTAAAGTATAAGTCTCCATGACCAAGATGACTTGAACACCGCAAGTCAAAGGAACATCGCACTTAAGCTGCAGTAAGAACTTCATTGACATATCTACATGTAGATTCCCATATGAAGTCTTACAGCTAGTCACACCAATGAACTAGTTCCCTTAACTAGCATCCATGTTTATCTCCGGACATCCCAATGTCACCATCCAGTGAGAATCAGCTGATTAGAGAATAACCCATGCTAGTCTCAACAGAATTGATAGTGTCCGTTTTTATCAATTCATCGACTAGGGATAATTTCAATACTTCACAATTGCACATATAGAGATAATCACTAGTTGTGATCTCATCACAAATTCTCTTATGCTGTGAATTGTATTGCGGACATTCAGTAGATGAGTTTAAGATCCCAATCAAATACACAAACATGTATACTCAAATAGTGAATTATCATTTATTAAAATAAATGTTTACAATCATAAGGCGATTGCCTTAGGACACTTCTCTCATATCACTAACAAGATCTCTAACAAAAGTTCAAAAGAGAAAGGTATTGCCTTAGTGGCATGTGACAGGAAGTAGAAGATTGAAAAGGAGGAGGAGGAAAGCCACTGTCATGTGTCTCTAGTGGCTTTAGAAGATTCAAAGGAGGAGAGTGATGACGAATCAAGCTCCTCAACCGCGCCTTCATCATCTTTGGATGATGAAGAGGTAATTTCTCCCGAGTTAGATAAGTGCTATCGAGCCATCGCATGTCTAACTAAGATGCTTAAAAAATCTAAGGCCAAAGTTAAATCTTTGAAATTGGAAGTAGAACATTTAAAAACCTCTAAGGATGAGGTAATTGATGACTTGCATGTTAAGACCCTTGAGAATGACGATAAGGACTTAAAGAGCGAAGTTGAAAATCTCAAGAATGTTCTTGAGAAATTCTCATCTAGCTCCAAAACCTTAGACATTATACTCAATTCCCAAAGGGCGGTTTACAATAAGGCCGGTATAGGTTACCGACCTAAGGAACCAACCTTTGTATCATTAATGTCAAGAACCCAATTTAGATCATCAAATGATTCAAGGGTTCAAAAGGTTAGAAAGAAATTGATTAAGGCATGGGTGCCTAGGTCCCTCATTGTTGATGCATTAGGTCCCAAAATTTGGGTACCTAAAACCTCCATATTTTGAATTATATAAGCATTGTTTGAGGGGGAGCATCTATCAACATAGGTTGTTGATAAGTGGTGCTCCAAACCAAGGCTAAGGTTACACTAGTGTCAAAATAAGTCAACAAGCCTTGGAAATTATTTTTATATATTGCATGAAGGGTTTAGATTCACACATAACTTGCTCTTGCCATGAATTGCTTAGGATAATTAGTTTTCTCGTTGCAATTTATGTCTTACTGCAAGATATGATTTATGATATGCCATAACTCAAGCTTAAGGTGTTTTTGTTTGGTGAACACGATCAAATATGCCATGATTTTACAATGTGTGTTATTATCATTAATCTATGGCATGCAAAGTTTGGTTAAGAACAAGATAAACATATAGCTTGTGCTAATCCTTATGAAAATTCCACAAGGACTCAATAATTAAGTTCTATGATCTGATGATTTCTGTGTATCAATCTAAATCAAGACTCTAGGACTTAGGATATATATACATGTACCCCAACATCTAGCTCATCACATGTTGTTTTTCATGACTTAAACCTTGTATGTATGGGCTTTAATCTCAAAGTTATATTGGAAATGATTTTCTTTGATATGGAATTGATACAAATCATGACATATATTTTGATTAAGGGAACCCTTAGAATCAAATGGATTACCTCTATGCTTTGACACAAATCATGTTGATCATGTTTTGGGAATTTGATATTAGTATCATATATTGATGATTGTTTGAAGAAATGTATTTTGATTGAAGGAAGCCTTAGGAACAAATGGATTAAAACCAATTGAATTAGGGTTTAGGAATGGTTGAGATTTGAAACAAAGTTGATTTCATAGTTTTTGAAATTTTGTTTCTGAAACTGAAAAACCATTCTGTATCAGACCTGAACGGTCCACCGACCGATCAGGGATCACTTTGATCGGTCCGGTGACCGATCAGATCAACTCTGATCAAGGAACTCCCAGATCGTTCCAAATTAATCCAAAACCTCCTCAAGTCAATCTCTTCTCATCAAATTGTATCAGTGTAATGATAATACCACATACAAATCTGATACAAACCAAGTACAATTGAAATATACTTGATCATCCATTGGTACAAACCTGGTACTAAGTGAGTACAAGTTTGTTCAAGTGTTCAAAGAAGGGTAGGAATTTTTAAGACCCTTGATTCTCAGAAATTTTTCTGAAACATCAAGTATTAAAATATTGATTTGATACAAACCTATGTTGGAATGTTCAAGTTCATAAGAAAGGGTTTGTTGAGTCATGACTCTTGTTCTTAATGTCGTGTTTCAGAAATTTTTCTGAAATGACGAATATCAATAGAGTCCTCTCTCCTGTTATGGGATGCAAATTGTTAATGCAGTTTGATCAGGAACGTATCAGAGTTTCCGAAATTTTTCTGAAATTTGATCGCTCCCTAGACTAATCAGATATCCTTCTGTATCACGTAATCAACAGACCTAGTTGGTCACGGAGACCAATCATGACTATTTTTCAGATACAGTGGCATTCCTTACTCGTCCTATGAAGCATATACGTATTTGACCATGATATACTTCTGTATATGTCTTCACATGGAAGTCCAAGTGTTAATGCAGTCCGATCTTGAACGAATCAGAATTACAGAATTTTTTCTGAAAATTGATCGTTCATAGATAAATCAGAAATTTTTCTGTATCGATCATTAGTCTGATGGAACTGCGATAATTGTTGTCATATAATGCATATACATTGTTGCCATGATACATTTATAGTATATGTCTCTCATATGCAATTCCAGAATCATCCTTTGACTTACTTGCCATATGAAACATATACATGCTTGACCATAATATTATTCTGTATATGTTTTCATGTGCAACTCAAAACTTAACTTTGATAATTTTGGGTTTGGGGAGAGACCCGTGTTTGAGGGGGAGGTATGTTTAAAACTTAATAACCATACCCTTTTCGATGTTTGACAAAGGGGGAGAAAATGGCTGATTAAGTTTATGGTTATTATAGGGGGAGGATCATGATTCCATTATGAGAATTGAAAGGACTTCAATTGATTGATACCTAAACTTAAATCGGGTTGTCAAACAACAAAAAGGGGGAGATTGTTGATGCAGTCTGGCCCGGTTGTTGTTTTGGTGTTTGACAATGATTTAAGTTTGGTTGAGCGAATTTGGGTTAAAGTCCTGGTCGGGGTCTGGGCATGAAACCCTGGTGAGTGAAGCCAGGTCCTAGCTTGTGAAGCTAGGTTAAAATCCCGGTGAGTGAAGCTGGGTCCTGGTGAGTGAAGCCAGGTGATGGAAATCCCAGTGAGTGAAGCCGGGTCCAAGTGAGTGAAGCCAGGAGTTGGAAATCCCGGTGAGTGAAGCCGGGTCCTGGTGAGTGAAGCTAGGTGTTGGAAATCCCGGTGAGTGAAGCCGGGTCCTGGTGAGTGAAGCCAGGTGGTGGAAATCCCGGTGAGTGAAGCCGGGTCCTGGTGAGTGAAGCCAGGTGTTGGAAATCCCGGTGAGTGAAGCCGGGTCCTGGTGAGTGAAGCCAGGTGGTGAAAAGTCCTAATTCGGAAGGGTTGGGTGAAAAGTCCTAGCTTGGAGGGCTAGGTGAAAAGTCCTAACTTGGAGGGTTAGGTGCAAATTCCCATCCTGGAGAATTAGGTGAAAAAGTCCTGGCTTGGAGGGTCAGGTGCCTAGCTTGGAGGGCTAAGTTGGATGATGTTCTAACTCGGAAGGGTTGGGTGAAAAGTCCTAGCTTGGAGGGCTAGGTGAAAAGTCCTAGCTTGGAGGGCTAGGTGAAAAGTCCTAACTTGGAGGGTTAGGTGCAAATTCCCAACTTGGAGAGTTAGATGGAAAAATCCTTAGCTTGGAGGGCTAAGGTGGATGAATTCCTAGCTTGGAGGTCAGTGGGTTGAGTTCTCCTCCAGATCAGACCCTAGATCGGTCCGGTGACCGATCATGGACTTAGGATCTGATTACAGAATCACTGTTCATTTGTCCTGATCGGTCTGAGTGACCGATCAGGCTTCACTCTGATCGGTCCGGTGATCGATCAGGCGTGTATAGCCGAGAAAGCTGGGAATCCCAGCGAAGCAGTGGATCGGTCTGGTGACCGACCCACAAGTCCTGGATCGGTCTGGTGACCGATCACTTTAATTCAAATACGCTGTCAGAAGTCTGTTTTCACTGCCGATTCTCTGACACACTGCTGATATGTTTTGATATGCATTGCTAAGCCTCTGTTGGAGTGTGCAGGTGGTAGCAGGTGATTCAAACACTCAAGGAGGGTCAATGGGAGGCTTTCCGTTGAGCAGGTTTGGCTGTTTCTCATTCACAGGTTTCAACGGGCAATTGACGCAGCTGGCGACTGACGGAGGCTCAGCTGGAGAGGAGGTCTTCAGTGGACTGAGTGCTCAGGGAGGTCAGTGGGTTCAGGCTGGCTCAGTGGATGCTGATGAAGCTTGTGATGGTAAGCAGAGCTTAAGTGACGAAGCGGGAAGCAGAGGTGCGGAGGCGAACAAGACAGAAACTTGGGAAGTTTGGCTGGGCTGTGTTCGTGCTCTCTGTTGCTTTGTGCTTGAGTGATCTTGTTGCATTCCTGTGAGAGCTTTGTGAGTGTTCCTTCTTGTGTGATCTCCTGTACTCAAGTTCCATCATCCATGAGATCTGTGGAGAGGTTTCTCCACCGAGAAGGAGGCTCCATCTTATCCGGGTTCACCGGGGCTTGATCTCCCGACGATCAAGGGATCGCCCACCTTACGGGCACGCCAAGGAGTAGGGGCAAGTTATCCCCGAACCTTGTACATCGCTGTGTCGTCTGGTTTGTTGTGTTTGTTTTGATTTCTGTTTGTTATCTCTGTTTCTGCACTTGTGTTGTTTGTTTCCGCTGCCTAACTCTTGAAGTGCAGAAAGATTTGAAAAGATGAAAGAAATTGTGTCTGGCTATATTCACCCCCCTCTCTAGCCATCTCGTTCCCAACAAACAAAAGGTATAAAAAGTAGAGAACCAACAGGGTACAATCCATAAAGAATATAGGAACACCTAAACATGCATAACATATATAGAACAACACATTATAAAACCAAATAACAACTAAGCAGGTATAAAACAACGCAACAACAATAAAACCAAGATATGCATGCATGTCAATTAAGTGCAACAACCATAACTCATATAAATGCATCAAACAGAAGAAAATGCATAAACGAAATACGTATGCATATGATGCAATGACATGTGTCACCCCTGACGCCAGTCGAGCCGCCAACACATCCCATCTATGTGACCGAGTGGGTAGGGTTGTGACAACTGTACGCACTCCAACAAATACCACAGAAAAGTATGGTTGAGTGGACAGGATGCTGGGGAGTCAACACTCCAGACCCCGATACATAAGGGGGAGCTATCAATAGTTACAGTATCCCTCGAAAAACAACGGTGAGGGTGTCACTGCTTGCCTACAACTGCAACATGTGTGTCATAACAGGACAGATGCTCGCACTTTAGCAACTACCACGACAACAAGTGGTTGAGTGAATTGAGCAACTAAATGTCTAACGGCGGCTTAACCATATGGAAGCCCAACAGTTGTTAGTATGCAACGTGCAGATATGGTGCATGCTATAAGATGCACGAACAACCGGAGAAACAACGATGCAACTAAAATCCAACAAGTAAACGATGCATCAATACATCCAACGGGAAATCGAAACCAACGGTTATGCACCTACACTACTAGGTAGGATATTTCTAATGCCAAATAAACCTATCTGTGTTTAATGAACTTCTAAGTACTCGCATACAAGCGGCACTTTACAGAATAGAAAATCAACAGAGGACTGTACAGATACGAATTTGGAATACTCGAAGATCAATGAAGAAAAAGTATCAACGGCGATGTTAAATAACAAACAACAAGGAATAAGGTCAAGCAACCTATAAGACATAAAATGTTGGTGCAGAATGCACCCAAGTCAAACCTGTGTTTTGATATTGGCAAAAGGGTTCAAAAGTTAAGGGTTAGTTGTTGTCTAACAAGCTTCTTGAGTGTACAGGAAAAGCCCTAGCGAAAGAATGCTAGGCACTGGCAAAGGAATGCCAGCCAGAAGAAAAGCCCTAGCGAAGGACTGCTAGGCTCTGGCGAAGGACTGCCAGAATGGACAAACCCTAGCGAAGGAATGCTAGGCACTGGCAAAGGGCTGCCAGAAGAAAAGACCTAGCGAAGGGCTGCTAGGCACCAAGCGAAGGGCTGCGTGGTACTCAAGACCTGGCGAAGGGCTGCCGGGCAAAAGTCCAACTGGAGGAGCCGGTTGGCACCAGCTAAATTCTCCCGAGAGGAGTAGGTGAGGACGCGTTCCCCTTGAGGGAACATTAGGCGTCGGTTCGACCTAGGGCTCCATTTTAGAGACCAAAGTCAGAACCAAGACAGCTGAGGCTGTATAAAATTAAATATTTGTTTTATTGTGTTTTGGACTAACCCTGGAAGCAGGACCGAAGGAACGTGTGTCTGCAGCTCAGAATGCCTCAAAGGAAAGAGGCAACTGCTGACCAGGGCGCCCGGAGTGTCCCGGGCGCCCCCAAGGTGAACACAAAACACAAAGAAAGCAAATGAACCTCGACAGTACATTCTGAGGGCGCCCTTGCTGTCCCGGGCGCCCCCATGGCAAACCAACTGAAGAGTTAAGCTGCTGCCGCGTCTGCACTGCGCACCCAGGGCGCCCCCGCTGTCCCGGGCGCCCCCAGCGCCCAGGGCGCCCCCAGCCACTCTTACGCAGGAGACTTCAGCGCTGCGGATAAGAGTTGGCCGAGTCAACCAGGGCGCCCCCAGCGTCCAGGGTGCCCCCAGCGTCCAGGGTGCCCCCATCAAGACCTTATCCCGAGGTTCAAGGGATAAGTCGTTGACTGCGCCTTGTGTGGATCTGCTGCCACGTGGGGGGGGGGGCGCCACCGTCGACCAGGGCGCCCCCAGGCACTATAAAAAGGGCCCTAGACCCTCCTCTTCAAGACACCGCTTTCATTCAACACATCCAAACTCTCTGACGACCGCGCTTTGCTCCAGGAACTTCCCGACTCAAGTCCGAAGCGCCGTCGACCTCCCGCTGCACCGAAACTCAAGCCTACCCCGGGAGTTGGTAAATACAGAAGTGTAATCCTTCTTATTGCAATTTGTATTTCTCTTCTGTACTCATTCTACGCATTATAGAATTGCCCAAAGTAAACGGTCAACGACCGTGGGCCTTGGAGTAGGAGTCGACCTAGGCTCCGAACCAAGTAAAACGACCTTGTTAGCGTTGTGTTGCTTTTTCTCCATTTCCGCCGCGCACTTACTCTTTTTATTTAACCCGAACGATTTGCGACATTCACCCCCCCTCTATCGCATCTCTCGATCCAACAAGTGGTATCAGAGCGGGGAATTCAAACTTGGTGCAACCACCAGTTTGAAAATTTTTCGGATTTCTTTCGTTTTCTCTCTCATTTTTTTTTAAAAATATTTTCGTTCGAGTTTTTCTTTCAAGGTTGGTGCAACACCCCTTGAAATTTGTTTTTTTTCCCGCACTACTAATCCAAGACCAAGTCTTGGAATATTTTCGTTGTTTTTGTTGTTTGCTATTTCAGTTACAAATGGCCATCCAAGAAGGTTTTAGCACTGCCAGACCTCCACTTTTCAGTGGAGAAGACTTTCCTTACTGGAAAAGTCGAATGGAGGTCCACCTGAAAACTCAGGTGGATATGTGGATAATCATCCAGTCTGGACTGATGATTCCCACAAATGCTGAAGGCGTACCACAAAACTACTCAGAGTGGGACACTGCCCTTAAACGCAAGATTGAAGCTGACGCCAAAGCAACTCAGACCCTTCAATGCGGACTGACAAAAGAGGAGCTGAACCGCGTAGGCCCATTCAACAGTGCCAAGGAGCTATGGGCTAAACTGATCGAGCTCCACGAAGGAACTTCAGATACGAGGATCAGCAAACGGGATCTGCTACTGAACAAGCTTTTCACCATCAGAATGGCAGATAACGAGACAGCAGCTCAGCTTCATGCCAGAATCCAGGAATTGATGAATGGTCTTCACGCAATAGGTCACCAGGTTCAAAACCGTGATCTTATAAGGTATGCCCTAAACGCGTTCCCTAGGACTACCTTGTGGGCATCTATGGTAGATGCATACAAGGTCTCTAGGGATCTTTCAAAAATTAAGCTAGATGAGTTATTTTCTGAACTTGAACTGCATGAACAGACTAACTGCAATTTGGTCGAGAAAAGTATAGCTTTCTTTGCAGGGAAAACAGGAAAGACGACCAAGAAGCAAACTCAAGTCGAACCCGAATCTACCTTAGATTCAGAAACAGAAGATCAAGAAGAAGATCAATCTGAACTGGTCCGGCTAGCTCGAAGCTACTACAAAAAGTTGAAGAACCAAACCAACACACGGAGAACAAGCCGAAGAAAGGACGGACAAGCTGAACCGGCAACTGACAAACACAAGCCCAACGTAACCTGCTACGAATGCAAGAAGAAGGGCCACTACAAGACTGAATGTCCAAGCCTAAAGGAGTCCAAAAAGACCAGAAAGAAGAAGGCACTCCAAGCAACCTGGGACGAGTCTTCCTCAGAAGGAGAAGAAGAAGCACCCCAGGCCAATCTTCTAGCCCTGACCGCTTCGGATCAAATCGAGACTGACTCAGACTCGGACTAGGACGACGGCAAGCTAACCTTCTCCGACAACGGTGAAATAAGGGTAACGGGTTTTTCAAAATTGCAATTGAATTCGCTTATTTCCTATCTATCCCGAGATTTGGCGAAAGCCAAACTCCGAATCGAGTCCCTCCGACAGGAAGTAAAATTCCTGAAAGAGGAAGCTGAGACTAAGGCCTTAACTGAGAAACTTCAGGAAGGAACCCCTGATCAAGTTGAAAAACTTGAATCAGAGAATTCCTCCCTGAAAACTCAAGTTAAGGACTTAAGAACAGCCTTAGAACGATTCACTTCTGGTTCCAAGAACCTTGATATGATTCTTGGAAAACAGAAGTCTGTTCTAAACCGATCCGGACTTGGCTATAGAACCAAATCTCGGCAAAGATCTTACTTTGCTGTACTGAACCAGTCAAGACCTAAGGTTCAGGCATGGGTGCCAAAACTGTGCCTGACTAAACCAATTGGTTCAAATCAATTTTGGATCCCCAAGGACAAGATTCACATCTTGCCTATCCCATACAGAGGCTTTAGTCCAGGGGGAGCCAAAATCAAAATAATTTTATATTAGATAATTTTTTGCTTGATTGCTTGGTTATTTAATTTTCTGCAATCTGCCATGCTTAGATTTAGGATACTTAGATTAAGAACTCAACTACTTGAAACTTGAAAACATAGTATTGGGAGGAGGTGAGATGATAGTACGTTGGGGAAACCAACTCTAATAAGATCAAGTCTACTTGGTCTCTTTAGACTGGTGAAACCAGCCGAAGCTACCGATCCAAGACCCAAGCTAGTTAGACCAGAAAATGACCTAATTTAATTTGAAAATGAAATTTCATTAAAAGGCTTTGTCAAGGAAAGGGTGGATGATCCCATAAGGCTACGGCCAAAGAAGGCCTAGTGCCTCGCCAAGACCTGGAAGCCAATTTCTGAAATTCAAATTCAAATTATCTTTTGTCAAATTCGAATCTAACTCAAATTTCAAATAATTATAGATTCTAACTTGATTTCAAAATTTCTATTTTTCAAACTTACTCTCTTTTTGAAAAACACTTAATCTGTTTTCAAAATTTCTGTTTTTTTAATCTGTTTTCAAAATAAAGAACTTTTTCGAAAATAAATTGAAATTCCTTCTCAAAACTAATTTTTACCCTCAAACCTGTCTCACAAAAACCTTAAGGTTAACGTGATTGAAAACCCTAGACTGGGGTGAGACAGACTAGGAAGTGAAACTCAATTTAAGCTATCCCTAACTTAAATTGGATCCAAATCATCAAAAATTCTTTATGTGTAGGAACATAAAGATTTGGACCAATGGATGTTAGATAGCGGGTGCTCCAGACATATGACTGGGGACAAATTGAAGTTCACCAAACTCAAGTTCAAAAACCTGGGCTCAGTGGCATTTGGTAATAATGCTACACTCAAGGTAATTGGGTCAGGTAATATTGAACTTAAATCCAATTTCATTATTAAGAAAGTTCTATTGGTGGAAAACTTCAATTTTAACTTACTTAGCATAAGTCAGTTATGTGATTCTGGTTATTTAGTTACTTTCAACAATTCTAATTGCCTGATTAGAAATGCACAAGACTCAGAAATCATGCTTAAGGGCACTAGGAAAAACAATGTATACACTATAAATCTTCCCCTTATACCCAAATGCATGTTAACACAATTAGAACAATCAAAACTCTGGCATAGGAGATTAGGTCATACCAATCTAAGAACTATCTCAAAAATTACCCAACTTGGCTTAATCAAAGGTGTCCCTAAAATTAAGAATAATGAAAACCTAATATGTGAATCTTGTAATCAAGGCAAACAAACCAAGTCTAGTCACAAATTGATCCAATCTGATCAAACCCAAACCACACTTGAGCTCCTACACCTTGACCTATTTGATTCACATGGAGCCAAGTCACTAAGTGGAAACCGATACTGCTTATTGATAATTGATGACTACTCTAGGTTCACCTGGGTCAGGTTTCTAAAGACCAAAGATGAAACCCTGAACCTATTTAACAACTTTTGTAAATTGATTGAAAATCAAAATGATACCAAAATCAAAAGACTTAGGTCTGACCACGGGGGAGAATTCGAGAATCAAAGATTCGAAGAATTCTGTAAAGTAAATGGATATAAACACGAATTTTCGTGTCCCAGAACCCCCCAACAAAATGGCATAGTAGAAAGAAAAAATAGAACCCTACAGGAAGTTGCTAGGGCTATGCTCAATGAATTTGACCTACCTAACCACTATTGGGCAGAAGCAATCAGCACAGCTTGCTATATCCAAAATAGGATTCTACCTAATAAAAAGATAAATAAAACACCCTATGAACTTTACTACCATAGACTTCCAAACCTACACTATCTTAGAGTCTTTGGATGCAAAGTCCATATTCTTAATACCAAAGACTATCTTGGAAAGTTTCAATCCAAGTCAAACCCAGGTATTTTTTTAGGATACTCTACAACAAGTAGAGCTTATAGGGTCTACAACAAAACAACTAAGAAAATTGAAGAAACAACCAACTTAATATTTGATGAAGAAACTAACCCAAAGTCTGATAATTCTGACTTAGCTTCATCAAATACTGATCAAGAAGATAACTCTGAAACCCCAATTGAACCCTTTAATGACTTAACAATTTAACCAACTTCTGAATCAGTTGAACCAACCAATGAACCCAGAACTGAACCTATTGGACCAGCTGGACCTGAAGCTGAGCCAAGTACTAGAAAAACCAAGAAACCCAGACTAAGTCACCCAGCTGACCAAATCGTAGGTAATCCAACCTTAGGAGTCAGAACTAGAGCTTCCTATAGAAATCTTAGTCAAATAGCCATGATTTCAAAGATTGAACCTAAGACTATTGAGGAAGCCCTACCTGATCCTGACTGGATCCTAGCCATGCAAGAAGAGTTAGCCCAATTTGAGAGAAACCAAGTCTGGGAGTTAGTACCTAAGCCTAAGGGCAAATCCGTAATTGACACCAAGTGGGTATTTAGGAATAAGTTAAACGACCAAGGTGAAATAGTCCGAAATAAAGCCCGCTTAGTAGCTAAGGGATTCAGTCAAGTAGAAGGGTTGGATTATGATGAAACCTATGCCCCTGTAGCTAGACTTGAGTCTATTAGGATGTTACTAGCCTTTGCATCCCATAAAGGATTTAAATTATACCAAATGGATGTAAAGTCAGCCTTCTTAAATGGACTTATTAAGGAAGAAGTTTATGTAGGACAACTCTCCGGGTTTGAGGATATAGAAAAACCCAATCATGTCTACAAACTTAGTAAAGCCCTTTATGGACTAAAACAAGCACCCAGGGCCTGGTATGAAAGATTATCCAATTATCTAATTTCTAAAGAATTCAAACAAGGTCAAATTGACCCAACCTTGTTTGTTAAAATTTTAGAAAGGATATATTTATTGCCCAAATTTACGTAGATGATATAATATTTGGATCAACTAACTCTAAATTTCTAAAAGAATTTGTAACAATAATGGAAAATGAGTTTGAAATGAGTTTAGTTGTGGAACTCAACTTCTTCCTAGGGTTACAAATCAAACAAACTAAGGATGGAAATTATGTACATCAATCTAAATATGCTAAAAAACTAATTAAGAAATTTAAAATGGATAACTCTAAAAGTATAAGTACCCCAATGGCCACAAATGTGAAAATAGATAATGACCCTGATGGCAAACCAGTAGACCTAAAACTTTATAGAAGTATGATAGGAAGTCTACTATACCTTACAGCCAGCAGACCTGATATACTTTTTTCAGTAGGAATGTGCGCTAGGTACCAAACATGTGCTAAGGAAACTCACTTAGCAGCCCTAAAACGAATTTTAAGATACATTAAGGGCACCCTAAATGTAGGGATATGGTACCCTAGGACTTCATCCTTTAAGTTGTCAGGATACTCTGATTCTGACTATGCTGGTTGTAAATTAGATAGAAAAAGTACAAGTGGAAGCTGTCAACTTTTAGGAAACAGCTTAGTAAGTTGGTGCAGTAGGAAGCAACACTGTGTTGCTCTATCCACAACTGAAGCTGAATATGTAGCCTTAGGAGAGTGTGTAGCTCAACTCCTATGGATGATGCACACCCTTAAGGACTTTCAGCTAGACTACAATCAGACCCAAGTCAATATTGACAATATTAGCTCAATTAACTTAACCAAAAACCCAATACAACATTCTAGAACCAAACACATAGAAGTGAAACATCATTTTGTAAGAGATCACGTAGCTAGGGGTGAAATAGTCCTTAAGCATGTAGACTCCAAGTCTAACCTAGCTGACATATTCACTAAACCCCTACCTGAATATGAGTTCAGCTCACTGAGAAGGCAGTTAGGATTATGCTTAGTAGAATAGAATCATTTGGTTTTTGCTTTAATTTTAAAATGTTTTAAATTGATGTTAAAATAGTGTTTATTTTAAAAGTTTTTCTAACTTAATCTTAAAAAGTTTTACTTTGGTTTTAAAATTTTTTTCCTTGACTTAGTTTTATTTCAAAAACTACCCCTTCAAAACTAGGGTTTTCTTCGAAATGGACTTAGCCTAGGCTCTAACCCTAGAATTGCATGCACCTATAGATCTAGAAGCCAGCATCTCACAAGCACCTTAGGGTACTTTGAGTGATAACCTAGAAAGGGTTAAGATGCTTAGGTCTTTGCCTTAACTCAAGAGCTTTAAGTCAGTGCATCTGCAGTAGTTGGGGCACTAAATACAAACTGAACAGCAATCAAGTTAAGTATCAAGTTTAGACAATCTAACTTGAACAATGCACTTAACTTGACTAACTCTAGCCGAAAACTACTGTTTATAACAGTTGGTAAGTAGCTAATTGGGTTAGACACGTCCCTAAAGATTTAACCAGACTTAGGTTAGTTTGATTCAGTACAGCAAATGCTTTAATTATTGCAAAATTTTTCTGCATTTTTGATATATGTCAAAGGGGGAGAGTTGGAAAGGAAACAGGGAACAAANCAGGTATCTTTTTAGGATACTCTACAACAAGTAGAGCTTATAGGGTCTACAACAAAACAACTAAGAAAATTGAAGAAACAACCAACTTAATATTTGATGAAGAAACTAACCCAAAGTCTGATAATTCTGACTTAGCTTCATCAAATACTGATCAAGAAGATAACTCTGAAACCCCAATTGAACCCTTTAATGACTTAACAATTTAACCAACTTCTGAATCAGTTGAACCAACCAATGAACCCAGAACTGAACCTATTGGACCAGCTGGACCTGAAGCTGAGCCAAGTACTAGAAAAACCAAGAAACCCAGACTAAGTCACCCAGCTGACCAAATCGTAGGTAATCCAACCTTAGGAGTCAGAACTAGAGCTTCCTATAGAAATCTTAGTCAAATAGCCATGATTTCAAAGATTGAACCTAAAACTATTGAGGAAGCCCTACCTGATCCTGACTGGATCCTAGCCATGCAAGAAGAGTTAGCCCAATTTGAGAGAAACCAAGTCTGGGAGTTAGTACCTAAGCCTAAGGGCAAATCCGTAATTGACACCAAGTGGGTATTTAGGAATAAGTTAAACGACCAAGGTGAAATAGTCCGAAATAAAGCCCGCTTAGTAGCTAAGGGATTCAGTCAAGTAGAAGGGTTGGATTATGATGAAACCTATGCCCCTGTAGCTAGACATGAGTCTATTAGGATGTTACTAGCCTTTGCATCCCATAAAGGATTTAAATTATACCAAATGGATGTAAAGTCAGCCTTCTTAAATGGGCTTATTAAGGAAGAAGTTTATGTAGGACAACCCCCAGGGTTTGAGGATATAGAAAAACCCGATCATGTCTACAAACTTAGTAAAGCCCTTTATGGACTAAAACAAGCACCCAGGGCCTGGTATGAAAGATTATCCAATTACCTGATTTCTAAAGAATTCAAACAAGGTCAAATTGACCCAACCTTGTTTGTTAAAATTTTAGAGAAGGATATATTTATTGCCCAAATTTACGTAGATGATATAATATTTGGATCAACTAACTCTAAATTTCTAAAAGAATTTGTAACAATAATGGAAAATGAGTTTGAAATGAGTTTAGTTGGGGAACTCAACTTTTTCCTAGGGTTACAAATCAAACAAACTAAGGATGGAAATTATGTACATCAATCTAAATATGCTAAAGAACTAATTAAGAAATTTAAAATGGATAACTCTAAAAGTATCAGTACCCCAATGGCCACAAATGTGAAAATAGATAATGACCCTGATGGCAAACCAGTAGACCTAAAACTTTATAGAAGTATGATAGGAAGTCTACTATACCTTACAGCCAGCAGACCTGATATACTTTTTTCAGTAGGAATGTGCGTTAGGTACCAAACCTGTGCTAAGGAAACTCACTTAGCAGCCCTAAAACAAATTTTAAGATACATTAAGGGCACCCTAAATGTAGGGATATGGTACCCTAGGACTTCATCCTTTAAGTTGTCAGGATACTCTGATTTTGACTATGTTGGTTGTAAATTAGATAGAAAAAGTACAAGTGGAAGCTGTCAACTTTTAGAAAACAGCTTAGTAAGTTGGTGCAGTCGGAAGCAACACTGTGTTGCTCTATCCACAACTGAAGCTGAATATGTAGCCTTAGGAGAGTGTGTAGCTCAACTCCTATGGATGATGCACACCCTTAAGGACTTTCAGCTAGACTACAATCAGACCCAAGTCAATATTGACAATATTAGCTCAATTAACTTAACCAAAAACCCAATACAACATTCTAGAACCAAACACATAGAAGTGAAACATCACTTTGTAAGAGATCACGTAGCTAGGGGTGAAATAGTCCTTAAGCATGTAGACTCCAAGTCTAACCTAGCTGACATATTCACTAAACCCCTACCTGAATTTGAGTTCAGCTCACTGAGAAGGCAGTTAGGATTATGCTTAGTAGAATAGAATCATTTGGTTTTTGCTTTAATTTTAAAATGTTTTAAATTGATTTTAAAATGGTGTTTATTTTAAAAGTTTTTCTAACTTAATCTTAAAAAGTTTTACTTTGGTTTTAAAATTTTTTCCTTGACTTAGTTTTATTTCAAAAACTACCCCCTTCAAAACTAGGGTTTTCTTCGAAATGGACTTAGCCTAGGCTCTAACCCTAGAATTGCATGCACCTATAGATCTAGAAGCCAGCATCTCACAAGCACCTTAGGGTACTTTGAGTGATAACCTAGAAAGGGTTAAGATGCTTAGGTCTTTGCCTTAACTCAAGACGCTTTAAGTCAGTGCATCTGCAGTAGTTGGGGCACTAAATACAAACTGAACAGCAATCAAGTTAAGTATCAAGTTTAGACAATCTAACTTGAACAATGCACTTAACTTGACTAACTCTAGCGAAAACTACTATTTATAACAGTTGGTAAGTAGCTAATTGGGTTAGACACGTCCCTAAAGATTTAACCAGACTTAGGTTTCAGTTTGATTCAGTACAGCAAATGCTTTAATTATTGAAAAAAAATTTCTGCATTTTTGATATATGTCAAAGGGGGAGAGTTGGAAAGGAAACAGGGAACAAAAATCAATGTTTTCCAAACTTAGAACATCTTTTTGAAAAACTTAGCAAAAACCTTTAGAGATTTCCCAACTTATTATCAAAACATGAAATCTTCTAAGTACTTAACTCACACCACCTATTTTTGAAAAACCTAGGGGGAGATTTCTTCCAGGGGGAGGGAATCTAACTTAGGATTTCAATTTTAGCATTTTTTTCCTTAACTTTTTGAACTAGGTTGCCATATATCAAAAAGGGGGAGATTGTTGGTGCAGAATGCACCCAAGTCAAACCTGTGTTTTGATATTGGCAAAAGGGTTCAAAAGTTAAGGGTTAGTTGTTGTCTAACAAGCTTCTTGAGTGTACAGGAAAAGCACTAGCGAAGGAATGCTAGGCACTGGCAAAGGAATGCCAGCCAGAAGAAAAGCCCTAGCGAAGGACTGCTAGGCTCTGGCGAAGGACTGCCAGAATGGACAAACCCTAGCGAAGGAATGCTAGGCACTGGCAAAGGGCTGCCAGAAGAAAAGACCTAGCGAAGGGCTGCTAGGCACCAAGCGAAGGGCTGCATGGTACTCAAGACCTGGCGAAGGGCTGCCGGGCAAAAGTCCAACTGGAGGAGCCGGTTGGCACCAGGTAAATTCTCCCGAGAGGAGTAGGTGAGGACGCGTTCCCCTTGAGGGAACATTAGGCGTCGGTTCGACCTAGGGCTCCATTTTAGAGACCAAAGTCAGAACCAAGACAGCTGAGGCTGTATAAAATTAAATATTTGTTTTATTGTGTTTTGGACTAACCCTGGAAGCAGGACCGAAGGAACGTGTGTCTGCAGCTCAGAATGCCTCAAAGGAAAGAGGCAACTGCTGACCAGGGCGCCCGGAGTGTCCCGGGCGCCCCCAAGGTGAACACAAAACACAAAGAAAGCAAATGAACCTCGACAGTACATTCTGAGGGTGCCCCCGCTGTCGCGGGCGCCCCCATGGCAAACCAACTGAAGAGTAAAGCTGCTGCCGCGTCTGCACTGCGCACCCAGGGCGCCCTCGCTGTCCCGGGCGCCCCCACCGCCCAGGGCGCCCCAGCCACTCTTACGCAGGAGACTTCAGCGCTGCGGATAAGAGTTGGCCGAGTCAACCAGGGCGCCCCCAGCGTCCAGGGCGCCTCCGTCAAGACCTTATCCCGAGGTTCAAGGGATAAGTCGTTGACTGCGCCTTGTGTGGATCTGCTGCCACGTGGGGGGGCGCCCCCATCGACCAGGGTGCCCCCAGGCACTATAAAAAGGGCCCTAGACCCTCCTCTTCAAGACACCGCTTTCATTCAACACATCCAAACTCTCTGACGACCGCGCTCTGCTCCAGGAACTTCCCGACTCAAGTCCGAAGCGCCGTCGACCTCCCGCTGCACCGAAACTCAAGCCTACCCCGGGAGTTGGTAAATACAGAAGTGTAATCCTTCTTATTGCAATTTGTATTTCTCTTCTGTACTCATTCTACGCATTATAGAATTGCCCAAAGTAAACGGTCAACGACCGTGGGCCTTGGAGTAGGAGTCGACCCAGGCTCCGAACCAAGTAAAACGACCTTGTTAGCGTTGTGTTGCTTTTTCTCTATTTCCGCCGCGCACTTACTCTTTTTATTTAATCCGAACGATTTGCGACATTCACCCCTCCCCCTCTATCGCATCTCTCGATCCAACATAAAATAGTCATGCTTTAAGGTAAAAGAAACTATTCAAGTACAAAGAAGAAGTACCCGCCTTAATTCAGAAGTCCGTAAGCGGAAATAACCTTCCACGATCGACGACGTGAGTCCAAGGTCAAGGTCCTGTATAATAATTAATAAAGTTTAGCTAATTATAAAATTAACAAATTAGCTAAACAAAATATGAAATATAATTAGGATAAATCCTAACTATAATACATATTTAATTAACTCATAAATACAACTGATTCATTCAAACAAATTATACAAACTTAATCTTCCAAGCTAAACAGTCAATTCAAACACATGGCAAGGGGATTTCCAAAACCATGAGGTGTTGATCGCACACCACAGGAAACACCAATTCAATCCCTAACACTTCACCTCACATCACCAACAATATAATTAAAGGAAACTACCATCTAACAAATACAAAACTATATACTCAAAATCACAAAGTAGAATAGTAACATTAGAAGTAATCACTGACATTTTAATCTCGGACTAAAACTCTAGCCGATCATAACAATAATAACATACTATCTTAGAACACTTACTTCACACTACAATGTGAACACTCACATAACAACTTAACATTCCTTCAGCACTAATAATAAAAACACGATCAAACACTATGTCAATCTCTACTTCTACATTACTGAAAAGTAATAAAACACTCACCTAAAACCAAAGTCAAAATCCCAATTCAGAACCTTACCTAGATCTTCTGCCTAGGGTTCGGGTGAGGATAGGTTGCGACGGCGTCGAGAGGTGGTCGGCACAGACACAGGTAGAGGCGACGTGAGGCGCAGCGTCGACTAGGGCCTCGCGCGAGGGCGGCGGCGCTCTGCTCGTGCGCGCCAGAGAAGAAGAAGGAGAAAGGAAGTGGAGAAGGCAAGACAGCGGTCGGCGGTCGCAAGGGAGAGGCGACGGCTAGGGCTCAGCGGCGTCGGGCGAAAACCGCAAGGGATCGGCGTCGAGGAGAAGAAAACGGAGAAGGGAATCGGGGAGGAAGTTAGGGCTTTTAGGGGTTTTAAATATTTTTTTAGCACTTTTACATAAAGGCCCACCAAGTTTAGGAAATTACAACTAAGCCCTTTAAAATTTCAGTTTTCAACATTCTCCCCCACTAATAAAAATTTGTCCCCAAATTTAGCTAGTGAACCACAACAAATACTAGTCAACAACCAGAGAAATCAACAACCCAGACAAGTCCACAACCATAAACCATAAACCGCAACGAGTACTGGTCAACAACAAGAGAAATCAACAACCCAGATATTATATGAATACGGAATGAAAAACAATCATACGCACCTCAAGTAAATAGATGAGGATAGCGAGCTCTGATCGTATCCTTGAGCTCCCAAGTAGCTTCCTCATCAGAGTGATGCTGCCAACCAACTTTAACCAACCGAACTGTCTTATTCCTCAACCGATGCTCTTTGCGGTCCAAAATCCACATAGGCACCTCCTCATAAGTCGCGTTTAGCTGAAGTGTGACTGGCACCTCCGATAACACACGTGTAGGATCTGGTACATATTTCCTCAACATGGAAACATGAAACATGTCGTGAACTCCAGCCAGTGACGGTGGTAATGCCAGACGATAAGCGACGGCTCCAATCTGCTCCAAAATTTGTAAAGGTCCAATATAGTGGGGAGCTAGCTTACCTCTCAACCCAAACCTCTTCACCCCTTTCGTGGGCGACACTCGTAAGAACACGTGATCGCTCATGGAGAACTCCAAGGGTCTGCGTCTCCAATCTGCATAACTCTTCCGATGATCCTGAGCCTCTGACAGCCTGCGTCTGATAGCACGGACTAGCTCTGCCTCATGCTAAATACTCTGAGGACCTAGCAATTGAGATTCCCCAACCTCCTCCCAAAGGATAGGTGTCATGCAAGCTCTACCATACAACGCCTCAAAAGGTGTCTTCTGAATAGCCGAATGATAGCTATTATTATAGGCAAACTCAACCAAATGCAGGTGATCCTCCCAGTTGCCTCCAAAGTCCATAACGCAAGATCTCAACAAATCCTCCAGTGTCTAAATGGTACGCTCAGACTGTCCGTCCGTCTGCGGATGAAAGGCTGTACTGAATCGAAGCTCGGTACCCATGGCTTGCTGCAAACTCTGTCAAAACCGCGAAGTGAAACGCGGGTCTCTATCTGATATGATGCTCAGAGGAACACCATGTAATCTGATAATCTCATGGCAGTACAACTCTGCCAGCTTGTCCAATGAATCTGTCCTCTGAATCCCCAAGAAATGAGCGGATTTGGTTAATCGATCAACGATCACCAAAATCGCATCATGTCTTCTACGAGACCTCGGTAACCCAACAACGAAATCCATCATATGTGCTCCCACTTCCACTCAGGAATAGGGATCTTCTATAGTAATCTAGCAGGTCTCGGATGCTCGGCCTTCACCTGTTGGCACACCAGACATTTAGCAACAAAATCCGCGATGTCTTTCTTCATACCGTTCCATCAATAGGAACGTCTCAAATCTCGGTACATACGGGTTCCTCCTGGATGAATAGCAAACCGAGATCGATGAGCCTCCTGAAGTAACTCCTCCATGACCGGATGTGACTTAGGTACACACAATCTCCCTTGGAAATATAGAATACCCTCGTCATCTCGTGTAAAGTCAGTCTGCTGCTCTGAGGCTATCCGGCTGCCTAGGAACTGCAGATGCTGATCACTACCCTGAGCCTCTCTGATCCTTGTTCTGATCAAAGACTGAGCAACCATAGTCACTAACAATCCTTTCTCTATCTGACCCTGCCCTCCAGTCCCAACTCTGAGAAGCTCTGAACTAAATCGGTGACCATAACCCGGTGACAAGCCAGAACACTCCGTTATTTTATACTGAGTGCATATGCAACTACATTAGCTTTCCCTGGATGTTAACTAATAGTGCAGTCATAATCCTTCAAAAATTCCATCCATCTTCTCTGACGAAGATTTAGTTCCTTCTGAGTGAATAAATACTTGAGGCTCTTGTGATCCGTGAAAATCTCAAACGTGATGCCGTAGAGTTGATGTCTCCATATCTTCAGGGAAAAAATAATGGCTACAAGCTCTAAGTCATGAACTGGATAATTCTTCTCATGCTCCTTCAGCTGACAAGAAGCATAAGAGACTACCCATCCATGCTGCATCAAAACTGTACCCAAACCCTAATGTGATATGTCAGTGTAGAGTACAAATCCGTCCTCGCCTGAAGGTAACACTAATTCAGGCGCATACACCAATCGCCGCTTGAGCTCCTGAAAACTGGTCTTGCATGACTCTGTCCAAATAAATTTCACGCCTTTTCTGGTCAAACGTGTCAACGGTGAAGCAATGCTAGAAAATCCCTCAACAAATCAGCGATAATAACCAGCCAATCCGAGAAAATTGTGCACCTCCTGAACCGACTTAGGCTGTTCCCAACTAGTGACAGCCTCGATCTTCTGGGGATCTACGAAAATACCTCTACTGGAAACAACGTGTTCGAGAAAACCCACAGAAGACAACCAGAAAGCACACTTGCTAAATTTTGCATACAACTGCTCCCGTCGAAGTGTCTCCAGAACGATACGAAGGTGACGCGCATGTTCCTTCTCGGAACGGGAGTAAATTAGGATGTCGTCAATGAAAACAATAACAAACTGATCCAAATACTCCATAAAAGCCTGATTCATCAGATCCATAAATACTGCAGGAGCATTGGTAAGCCCAAATGGCATTACCAAAAACTCGTAATGTTCGTACCGGGTGCCGAAAGCTGTCTTCTGGATATCCGAATCCCTGATCCTCAACTGATGATATCCAGATCGCAAATCAATTTTGGAATACACCGAGGTATCCTTCAACTGATCAAACAAATCTTGAATACGAGGTAGGGGATACTTATTCTTGATGGTCACAACATTCAACTGTCTGTAGTCGATGCACAACCTCATAGAACCATCCTTCTTCTTGACGAATAAAATTGGTGAACCCCATGGAGATACACTAGGACGAATAAATCCCCTGTCAAGCAACTCTTGAAGCTGGACCTTTAGCTCGTCCAACTCCTTAGGCGTCATACGATACGGAGCCTTTGATGCCGGCGCAGTCCCTGGAATCAACTCGATCACAAATTCAACTTGCCTTCTGGGAGGCAAACTAGGTAGCTCCTCTGGAAATACGTTTGAAAATTCTTGGACCACTGGAACACTCGAGAGTTGAGGGCTACTGCTACCATCAGTGCTGATCAATGATAATAGAAAACCCTGACATCCATGCGACATAAGCTTCTGAGCTTGAAGTGCAGAGATAATAGAAATCTCATCATCTCTGGTGCCAATGAATTCCCACGAGGGTTGGTTCGGAGGCCGAAACGTGACCACCCTCGCTTGGAAATCAACTGTAGCATGATAAACTCCCAGTGAATCCATGCCCAGAATAATATCAAATTCTACCATCTCGAGAACTGACAGATCCATGGTGAGGGTATAATTGCCGAAGTCCAATGGACACGCCTTGACTTCCTGCGTGATATCCAATACCTCACCGGATGGTAGAGACACTGATAAACGTTGTGATCTAAGGGTAGGCAATCTACTAATTTTTCCCATAAATAGTCGTGATATGAAGAACTAGAACTACCGATATCAATAAGTAATTCAGCAGGAAATGCATAAACTGAAATCATACCACGAAAGACCGATCCATCGGCCCGCTGTGCCTCCTCTCTGGTGACTGCATAAACTCGGCCTGTCTCTGTAGCTGAAGGTGGCAACACTAAAATCGGTTGCGGCTGAGAAGATGAAGGTCCAGCAGTTTGCTGGGGCTGATATCCAGAAGGCCCAATCGACTGCTGAGACTGATAACCCGAAGCTCCAGCCGACGGCTGATGCTGTTAAACTGTAGGCTGGTATGCTAGACGTGGCTCCTGATAGTACGATCCTGTCCCAGAATATTGAGACCCCACTGGTGAGGAGTACTCATGCCCAGGCATACCATACATCTGAGCTGGTGGTGGAACTGCCTGCTGACGTCCTGTCTGCTGCGGTCGGAATGACGTATGAGTCTGACGGCCTCCTCGATATGGCCTCTGTGGTCTTGATCGACCACCCCGAGGAGTAAATGCTGCAGACTTATGCTGAGCCTTCAAAGGACAGCCTCGACTCTCATGACCCAAAAGTTTTCAATAATAACAGATAGGGTTCTCTAGGGGACAATCTGGTCTGCCGTGGTCCTTAGACCCACACTGAAAACAATAAGTCGCACCAGTAGTATGTTGGTGCCCCGGTTAGTTTTGATGTGATCCACCAAGTTAGTTGGGTCCTGTTGGTTTACTGATCCCTCTGCTAAGTGTGCAGGAGCTTAGGTACGGAGGAAGTCAAGCGTAAGACGTAGTGGACGAGAAGGATTGCGTGGGGAAGTGAGCCGACGGGCTCAGTGCAATCCGAGGGACGCGGAAGCTGCGGAAGAGTACACCGGTGGAGCGAGAAGGACGTGCGCGGTGTCCGAGGGACGAGAAGCCGGGAGGAAGGATGCTCGAGGGGCGAAAGTCCGGAGTCGGGTTCGGGTGAGCCTAACTTCGGTTGGCCGGAAATCACCCAGAAGACGAAGAATCAAAAAGACTAGTCCAAGCGCTGAAAAGAAAAGAAAAAGTTATTTAGTGCCAAGGAGGATCGAACCCAAAACCTCATCGACAAACTTTAACCCAACTACCATTTGGGATAAAGGGTGATTACACTAAAAGGTTGCCAATATTCAAAAAGACTGGTTCAATGCCCAAAAGAAAAGAGAAGAACATTTGGAGCCAAGAAGGATCGAACCCGAGACATCAACGTTCCACGGCAAACCACTTACCATTTGGGATAAAGGGCGATGGCAGTAAAGTATTTCCGATATTGCTACTTAGAGATTAGAACAGTCACATGGAAATTCAAACAGCCAACACGAGCGGAAAGATAAAGTTTTAATTAAAACTTTATTTCTTAAAAGATAATCTTACATTATCCTTTAATCAAATCCAATGGATGCAGTTAATCCCATCCAAGATCAACCATCCAGATTACATCCATGGATCAACGGCCAAGAGAAAAGTCACCAACAATCAACAATCAAGATTCATTCTCTTAGGCTATAAATAGACTTAGAGGTTTTGTTTTTCAAAAGACAAGTCATTCTTTCTGTAATTTCTTTAAGTCTAAGTGTGCTTCAGTTGTAAGACTTCTCCGCCACAAGGAGATTTTCTGATTGAGCGTTAACCGTCTTGGAAGCAACGACCAAGTTGCAACCAAGTTTTTCTTAAAGACGAGTGCCCTCTTGTTTTTATTTCTTAACCGTCTATTCACCCCCCTCTAGCCGGACCAACCCGATCCTACATAGTAAACCTCCGAGTCTGGTGAGAACCCTACGACGATCCTGCTAAAAACCGTCCAAACTTCTGGGGTCGAGATTGAGGCACAAAAGTCTCCTACGTAGCCTGACTCCTGCTACTGCGCTTCTGTCCAACTGTCTGCTGTCTTTGTGTCGCAGCTGAACCCTGAGTTGTCTGCTTTCTTTTGTTCTTATCACCATGCAACTGATGATGGATCATCTCTGTATGTAAAGCCCGATCCAAAGCCTCTCGATATGAAGTAGGAATCCATCCAGACATACGCACTTGGATATATCCAGCCAAGCTCAGCATAAACTGTGTCATCCGCTCCGCCTTCGTAGCAACCAACTGAGGACAAAACTCTGACAGGCGATTGAATTCTGCCTCATACTCCATAACTGAGCGGTCTCCCTGATGAAGAGTAAGAAACTCCTGCCGTCGTGTTGTATGAAACGCGGCAGGATAATACTTGCCCTCGAAAGCCTCACGGAAAGAAACCCAAGAAATCGGTCGTCCACAAATAAGAGTCTTCTGCATATTCCACCAAGTGACGGCCTGATTTCGAAGATGATACGTAGCTAACTCCACCTTCTCTACGTCTGTAAGGGTCATATAGCTGAAGGTGTCCTCCAATGTCTCCAACCAGGCACGAGCAGCATACGGATCTAGTTCCCCATGGAATAGTGTGAAGCGACCCTTCACAGACGCTGCCAGCAACAGAATCTGAGCTCTGTCCAGAAGCCAACTTGCTTGGGAAGGGGGTACCCCTAATGGCACTCCAGGAACTACCATTAGTGGTACTGATGGACCTGCCTCTGATGGTACGACTAGAACTACTGTCGGATATACAGGAGAAGATACTCTCTGTGGTGGAGATCTTAGCTCACCCGAAGGGTCCTGGCGAGCTGATCCCCGACCAGTCGGCTCAACTCTGGTAGGTCTCTCAACCTCCTGATTTGTGTCTTCCTCGGCCTCCTCTGGCCTCCCCCGTGATCGTCGTCCACGACCACGACCACGAGGTGGAGATAACTCAATACGACGAGGCATATCTGTTAACAAAACCAACATACATTATTTAGATATAAATTTAACCACATTTAAAACCAACTTACTTCTTGTTTGCCGGGAGAGATCTTGTCGCTGCCAAGTTCCATTACAACCATAACCAGAAAATGACTCCGGAAAATAAATCCATAAAATACAGATAGACCACGTAAAACAAAACAACTTCGTCAACCCTCAAGAAAAAGACTCCGCAAAAATAAATAAATCTGTAACATACAGATTGACCTCGTAAAACAACTCTATAAACCCACAGACACTAAAACATCGCAAAACCTCGCTTTGATATCAAAAATTGTCACGACCCCAGAGGCACATACTTTCTCGAAAATCGGGCAACATCTCCCCTATACGGCGGACAAGTTGGGGCAATAATATATATACTCTAATCACAAAAGATGGCTCAGCCATCATAACAGAAAATAAAAAATATCACCACGTAGTTTATATCAACATAAAAGATAATGGGTGGCTCAGCCACCTTAAAAATAAAAGAAATCACAACCAACGAGAACTCAAATGTCTCTGTAATAATAATAACAGAACCAGTCCGATAACTGATAAACAAATAAAATGTAAAAACTCACCCAATACTGAAATAAAAACAACTAAACCAAATGTGGAAAATAACTCAACTCCGGGGACTGGTGACTGGATCCTCTCTTGGCTCTAAGACATAAGACTACCTGTTATCTGAAACAAAAAAAGAAAGCAGGGGTGGTGAGTCCTGGCGGACTCTGCGGGTATATGAGTAGACAATAAGCATGACATAACAAAAGGTATAAAAAGTAGAGAACCAACAGTGTACAGTCCATAAAGAATATATGAACACCTAAACATGCATAACATATATAAAACTACACGTTATAAAACCGAATAACAACTAAGTAGGTATAAAACAACACAACAACAATGAAACCAATATATGCATGCATGTCAATCAAGTGCAACAACCATAGCTCATATAAATGCATCAAACACAAGAAAATGCATACACGAAATACGTATGCATATGATGCAATGACATGTGTCACCCCTGACGCCAGTCGAGCCGCCAACACATCCCATCTGTGTGACCGAGTGGGTAGGGCTGTGACAACTGTACGCACTCCAACAAATACCACAGAAAGATGTGGTTGAGTGGACAGGATGCTGGGAAGTCAACACTCCAAACCCCGATACATAGGGGGAGCTATCAACAGCTACAGTATCCCTCGAAAAACAACGGTGAGGGTGTCACTGCTTGCCTACAACTGTAACATGTGTGGCATAACAGGACAGATGCTCACACTCTAGCAACTACCACGACAACAAGTGGATGGGTGAACTGAGCAACTAAATGTCTAACGACGGCTTAACCATATGGAAGCTCAACAGTCGTTAGTATGCAACGTGCAGATATGGTGCATGCTACAAGATGCACGAACAATAGGAGAAACAACGATTCAACCAAAATCCAACAAGTAAACGATGCATCAATACATCCAACCGGAAATCGAAACCAACGGTTATGTACCTACACTACTAGGTAGGATATTTCTGATGCCAAATAAACCTATCTGTGTTTAATGGACTTCTAAGTACTCGCGTACAAGCGGCACTTTACAGAACAGAAAATCAACAGAGGACTATACATATACGAATTTGGAATACTCGAAGATCAACGAAGAAAAAGTATCAACGGCGATGTTAAAATAACAAACAACAAGGAATAAGGTCAAGCAAACTATAAGACATAAAATAGACATGCTTTAAGGTAAAAGAAACTACTCGAGTACAAAGGAGAAGTATCCGCCTTAATTCAGAAGTCCGTAAGAGGAAAGAACCTTCCATGATCGACGACGTGAATCCAAGGTCAAGGTCCAGTATAATAATTAATAAAGTTTAGCTAATTATAAAATTAACAAATTAGCTAAACAAAATACGAAATATAATTAGGATAAATCCTAACTATAATACATATTTAATTAACTCATAAATACAACTGATTCATTCAAACAAATTATACAAACTTAATCTTCCAAGCTAAACAGCCAATTCAAACATATGGCAAGGGGATTTCCAAAACCATGAGGTGCTGATCGCACACCACAGGAAACACCAATTCAATCCCTAACACTTCACCTCACATCACCAACAATATAATTAAAGGAAACTACCATCTAACAAATACAAAACTATATACTCAAAATCACAAAGTAGAATAGTAACATTAGAAGTAATCACTGGCATTTTAATCTCAGACTAAAACTCTAGCTGATCATAACAATAATAACATACTATCTTAGAACACATACTTCACACTACAATGTGAACACTCACAAAACAACTTAACATTCCTTCAGCACTAATAATAAAAACACGATCAAACACTATGTGTTGAAAACCGAAATTTAAAGGGGCTTAGTTGTAATTTTTTTAAACTTTGAGGGCCTTTAGGTAAAACTGCTAAAAAAACAAAATCTATTTTAAAACCCTAAAAGCCCTTTTTCCCCAAATCAATTTTATTTCCCTGTCGTTTTTTTCCCCCGACGTCGAGCGGTTCTCATCGCCGACTGCCACTCCTGTCTTCTTCTTCTTCTTCCATCTCCTCTTCATCTTCTATCTTCTTCGGCGCAGCGTGCACGAACAAGGCACCGCACACTCATCTCCTGGGTCGACGCGCCTTGCCTTGCGAGAAGCCCTAGCCGACGCGCTGTCGTGAGCCGAGGAAGCGCCGCCTTGTTTGGCTTCCCGTCCTTGGTTTTTCTCTCCGGCTGAAGTCAAGGTAAGGCTTTGTGCTATTCTGGGTTAGGTTTTAATTGGATTTTGATTATGAGTTTTGAAATTGGCTTACAAAGGTGAGTTGATGTGTTACCGTGAGCAACCATGGAGTTGGGTTGATTTTGAGGAATGTGTTGTCTAGTGTGGATATCTTGTAAGATTGTTTAGGATTCCGATGTGGAACCTATTGATATTTGTAGAGTTTTGTTTACTTTGTTTCGGGCTGTGAATTTGTGGTTGTTTGAGTGTTTTATCAGGTGGAATTGGAAGCATGAAGAATCTGTTTTGGGAGAGTGTGGGCAACAATAGAATCTCATATGTTTGGATTTTGTTGGCTACGGGTTGTGAATGGTTAAGGTTTGCTTTCTTGTGACTACCCTATACTTGTTGTTGCTGTGAACTCCTTCTAATACCGCGTCTACTCTGATGTTTAGTTAGGGTTGATTCTAATTGGTTATTATTAAATATCCACTGATCAGTAGATGAGTTATGATTTGGAGTGAATTTGCCATGACTTGCCATGAGCTTGGATCAGAGCTGTTGCAATTTCTTTGGTTGGGTGTTTGTATACGGACTATGTGTAGGCTTGGGTTATATTCGATTTATTGTGCATTTGGTCCATGCTAAGAATTGAGAGTATATATGTATACTTCATTGATTAAACAGAGTATTTAACTTGATTAATTAAATGAATATAATAATTAGGATAATCCTAAGTAAATAAGAAAGTTTGTTTAGCTAAATACCACATATTATTAGCTAAATACTATGCTTTTGATATAGGTCCTTGAGTCAGACTCGCACGGTTGATCGTGGAAAATTTATTTCGGTCACGTTCTTCAATAAAAGGCGGGTACTTCTCCTTTGTACTCAAGTAATTTTCTTTACCTTCAAAGCATGGCTATATTATGTCTGATAGGTTGCTTGACCTTGTTCTTTGTCGTTTGTTATTTAAACATCGCCATTGAGACTTACTCTTCGTTGATCTTCGAGTATTCCAAATTCGTTTCTGTACAGTCCTCTATTGATTTTCTATTCTGTAAAGTACCGCTTGTACGCGAGTACTTAGAAGTCCATTAAACACAGATAGGTTTATTTGGCATTAGAAATATCCTACCTAGTAGTGTAGGCGCATAACTGTTGGTTTTCGAATTCCGATTGGTTGTATCGATGCATGTTTTACTCGTTGGATTTTATTGCATCGTTGTTTCTTCGGTTGTTTGTGCATCGTATATCATGCACCATATACTTGCACGTTGCATACTAACGACTGTTGGCTTACATTTTGTTAAGCCGTCGTTAGTCATATTGTTGCTCGATTCACTCAACCACTTATTATCGTGGTAGTTATTAGAGTGCGAGCACCTGTCCTGTTATGCCAAACAGTGACACCCTCACCGTTATTTTTAGAGGGATGAGCTGTTGGTGGCCCACCCTCACCGTTGTTTTTAGAGGGATGAACTGTTGGTGGCTCACCCTCACCGTTGTTTTTTAGAGGGATATTGCAGCTGTATAGCTCCCCCTATGTGTAGGGGTTGGAGTGTAGACTCCCCAGCATCCTGTCCACTCAACCGCGCCTTATGTGGTATTATTGTTGTTGTTGGAGTGGTACAGTTGTCACAGCCCTACCCACTCGGTCACACAGATGGGATGTGTTGATGGCTTGACTGGCGTCAGGGGTGACACATGTCATTGCATCATATGCATACGTATTTCTTTTATGTATTTGCTTGTGTTTGATGCACTTATATGAGCTATGATTGTTGCATATGTTTGGCATGCATGTATATCTTGATATTATTGTTGTTTCATTTTATGTTTAAGGTGGCTGAGCCACCAGTTATTTTTTATGTTAATATAAACTGCGTGGTGATGTTTATTTTCTTTTATGATGGCTGAGCCATCTTTTATGATGAGAGTATATGTATTATTGCTCCATATTGTCCGCCGTACAGGGGAGATGCTGCCCGATTTTCGAGGAAGCATGTGCCTCTGGGGGCATGACAATTTTTGGTATCAGAGCCAAGTTTTTCGATGTTTTGGTGTCTGTGGGTTTACGAAGTTGTATATATTTGGGGAGTCTTTTTCATGAGAGTTGACGAAGTTGTTTTGTTTTACGAGGTCTATCTGTATTTTACGGATTTATTTTCCGGAGTCATTTTCTTGATATGGTTGTGTTTTGGGACTGGCAACTACGGACTTCTCCAGGCGACGAGTAAGTAAGTTGTTAAGGTATATTTTGATAATTATTCTATCCATTGTATACATTGCATTGTCTAAGATTGTGTAGATATATGTTTAGCTTAATTAGATACCATACTATTACCTATAGCCAACTGCTAGGTATTCTTTATGCTTGAATTAGACTGATAGACTACAAGTACATGATAGTCTGTCTCCTGATTGACGGATATCTTTGAGTGGTTGATGGAGAGTGTAGAAGGGTAGTTTACTTCCTCTTTCAGAAAGCTTGTCCGGTGGATTCATATTGAGGATGACTTTATTTTACTCTGTTATTGTGCAGAAAAAATAGTAAGTTTGATAAGTGTTTGAGGTTGTGGTATTTATTTTTCTAATGGACCATTTGGTGGATATGATTTTATGGTGATTATTTAAAAGTTGTTACTGATAGTGGCAGATTGGTTTCTAATGGACCATCTTGTTTATGTTGGTGTAAACATATGCTAGCTTAGTTGGATAACATATTGTTATTTGTATTCAACTATTGGTTATTCTTTGGACTTTATTTTGTGTCAGATTGATTTATCATGGTACATAACCTGCTATGACGCAGAAGAGGTGGAATTAGATGTATATTATACTAGTTGATAGGAGATAGAGGTATCCTAGTCCATGGGGATGTTGATTGTAGATTAATCATACTTGGTTAATTGACCAAGAGAGTGTTTTCGGATTTATGATTTGCTATGATGCAAATCATTCACCAGACTAGGCCACCTTTGGGGTTGAAGATACAGAAGATGTACTTTGGAAAATGAAGAATCACTTAGTGATTACATTGAGGTATATCTGAGAGATTGTATATCTCTTCTTGATTGTTTGGTTGGTTGTGAGGGTTCCTGAACTTGGAGGAACCGAAGTAGGATGGTTTACAAGGCGAGGGTTAGTCGACTTGCCTAACACTAATCTATAAGGAATTCTGACTAATAGACCAGTCGTACATGATTAGATAATCTTGACAGTACATCGGGATATACGACCCGTGAGTACATGGGGAACAGGGAGTCAGTCATTTATTATCTATGAGATTTAATCGTAGTTTGGTAGAAATTATAAAGGATGATTTTTTGAGTCACAGAGTATTAGTTGACAATTATTTTGGAAAGATGTTTCGTGATTATGTCTCTTTATCATTGATCAGAAAGTAATCAATGTGAATGATGTTTAAAGATAGATCGAGATTGATGAATCTCTGTAATGTGTTATGTTTCGAGGATTTATTGGTGAATATCTTTGATTTATTGGGTGTGAGTGTGGATGAATAAATGACTTTCTCTTTCAGAGAGTCATCTCGTTAGATTTTGGTTGAGGATGGTATGGAAATGGTGGATATCATAAAACTTTATCCTTGTGATACATACTTTTCTAGCGGATCATTGATAGAGTTACAATGTTATGATTTGTTAGTTAGAAGTTATTTTGATTTGTGATTCATGGGTAATGTTGATAGATGTGATGATTGACTATTGGTGATTTGATATATACTTGATGTCAGTGGCTATATGGTTGAGCCCCCTACGCGTGATTTTGATAAGTTCGACCGATTGTAATTGATTGTTGGGTGAAAATCTCTAGATTAGTAATCTTCAATATAGAGTGTATATTGAGAATCCAAGTAGAGAGTTAATGATGCATATTTCGCTTTGTGAACATAATGGATGGATGGATGGAGGTTTGCTTCAGGGTGGAGTTGACTCTATGCACCTTGTGAATTAGATTTGTCTAGCGTAGCGAATATTTGAGACGGGCTTCTAGATTTGGTTTGTTTTCTTAGATAGTCTCTGCATAGAATAGTAATCATATACTTGTAAGTTGTGACAATGGTCCTGTTATAGTTGATTCTTTATGTGTTGTCAATTCTTTTAAAATATTTAATCTAGTACAAGCTGAGCTGAAATTGATGTGGTTGACAAGCTGGGTTTGAATTATAGTGTATTTGGTATCATGTCATCATTGATCAAAGTGATGACGTGGAGAATAAGGAGTGAGTCATGGTTTAATAAATAATGGGTGGATTTGTCATTGAACTAGCATTTCTAATACCATAAACAATGTTTGTGGATTCAAATGCTCCGATAGGTTCTTATTCTATGATGTTTGATTGTAGGCTATATATATTAAAAAAAATGAATCAAAATCAGAGTGTATTTTGACACAAATTTTGAATCATTAAGTGAAATCTGTGATGTAAGTTATAGTCTTGCCTGTGGAAATATGTAAACAACACTTTGCCAAAACAAGCTTACCTAAAGGGTATGCCATCTTTGCTGGCAATTCTGAACCACATGATTTGTTGGTGGTATTTGTAGTTCTTATTGAATAATTTGTGTTGTTGCAAGATTGAATTGTTGTACGTTTGATGTTATTCAGACTTTCGTTAGTTATCCGATAAGATTAGGTTGAAGTTGAGTAGATGACTTATTTAGTAGAGTATTTGATAAGATTGTTGTATGTAGTAGTTTGAAATTGTGTATGTCTAGTTATCAAAAGCAATCTACGTTAGATTTGGGTGAGGGATTTGCAGATGAAATGCTAAGCATGATTAGTTGTCTTACAGTTTAAGATGTTATGTGGTGAAGTTTGTAATGTAGTTTGGAGAGTGATGTTGGAGTGTAGACTCCCCAGCATCCTGTCCACTCAACCACGCCTTATGTGGTATTATTGTTGTTGTTGGAGTGGTACAGTTGTCACAGCCCTACCCACTCGGTCACACAGATGGGATGTGTTGACGGCTTGACTGGCGTCAGGGGTGACACATGTCATTGCATCATATGCATACGTATTTCTTTTATGCATTTGCTTGTGTTTGATGCACTTATATGAGCTATGATTGTTGCATATGTTTGACATGCATGTATATATTGATATTATTATTGTTGAGTTGTTCTATATCTGCTTAGTCGTTATTCGGACTTTGTACCATGTCGATTTACATATGTTATGCATGATTAGGTTTCTATATTTCCTTATGGACTGTACCCTGTTGGATTCTCTACTTAGTTATCTTGTATCATGTCATGCTTATTGTCTACTCATATACCCGCAGAGTCTGCCCGGACTCACCACCCCTACTTTCTTCTTTGTTGTTTCAGATAGCAGGTAGTCGTATTTTCTTGGAGCCAGGAGAGGATCCAGTCGTCAGTCCCCAGAGTTGAGTTGCGTTCCATATTTGATATAGTTGTTTTGTTTTCAGTACTTGGTATAGTCGCCTCGTATTTGTTATCATTTTGTTTTGTCGTTATCAGAGACATTTGAGTTCTCTTTTGAATTGTTGTTTCATTTTATGTTTAAGGTGGCTGAGCCACCAGTTATCTTTTATGTTAATATAAACTGCGTGGTGATGTTTATTTTCTGTTATGATGGCTGAGCCATCTTTTATGATGAGAGTACATGTATTATTGCTCCATATTGTCCGCCGTACAGGTTAGGAAGTAACGCGTTGTTACTTAAAATTTACTCAAGTAGGTGGTATGATTAGGATTTATTTTAGTTATTAGTTATGTGTAGATCAGCTATGCCTAGCATATTAGTTTTCGGTTTACCAGCCTCAGCAGATGGTCGAGGCTACAAGTTATCAGACTCAGCAGACGGTGGGAGCTCCAGCACCTCAGACTACGCCCCCAGCAGCAATTCAGATGATTCAGCCACTGCCTCTTCAGACGATGCCACCATTAGTTCTAGAGATGGACCAGGATTACACGCTCACCAGAGAGAAGGCAAAACAGGTCGATGAATCGATTTTCCGAGATATTAAAGAGTTGTAGGGAATCTACGTGTAGGTCACTGCTTGTAACTGGGTAGATACCATTAGACAGATGTTGGACATTTCCTAATATGGTAGATAATGCATTTAACTCGCAATCAGGGTTAAGGTTGGTTGACAGCACTACTCTGATGAGGAAGCTACTTGGGAGCTCGAGGATACGATCAGAGCTCGCTATCCTCATCTATTTACTTGAAGTGTGTATAGTTGGTTTTTGTTCAGTATTCATATTATATCTGGGTTGTTGATTTCTCTTACTGTTGACCAGTACTCATTGAGGTTTATGGTTTGTGGTTGTGGACTAGTTTGGGTTATTGATATCAGTTGTGTTTGACCAGTACCTGTTATGGTTGACTAGTATTTGTTGTGGTTCACTAACTAAATTTGGGGACCAAATTTTTATTAGTGGGGGAGAATGTTGAAAACCGAAATTTAAAAGGGGCTTAGTTGTAATTTTTTTTAAACTTTGAGGGCCTTTAGGTAAAACTGCTAAAAAAAACAAAATCTATTTTAAAACCCTAAAAGCCCTTTTTCCCCAAATCAATTTTATTTCCCTGCCGTTTTTTCCCCCGACGTCGAGCGGTTCTCATCGCCGACTGCCACTCCTGTCTTCTTCTTCTTCTTCCATCTCCTCTTCGTCTTCTATCTTCTTTGGCGCAGCGTGCACGAACAAGGCACCACACGCTCATCTCCTGGGTCGCGCCTTGCCTCGCGAGAAGCCCTAGCCGACGCCGCTGTCGTGAGCCAAGGAAGCGCCGCCTTGTTTGGCTTCCCGTCCTTGGTTTTTCTCTCCGGCTGAAGTCAAGGTAAGGCTTTGTGCTATCCTGGGTTAGGTTTTAATTGGATTTTGATTATGAGTTTTGAAATTGGCTTACAAAGGTGAGTTGCTGTGTTACCGTGAGCAACCATGGAGTTGGGTTGATTTTGAGGAATGTGTTGTCTAGTGTGGATCTCTTGTAAGATTGTTTAGGATTTCGATGTGGAACCTATTGATATTTGTAGAGTTTTGTTTACTTGGTTTCAGGTTGTGAATTTGTGGTTGTTTGAGTGTTTTATCAGGTGGAATTGGAAGCATGAAGAATCTGTTCTGGGAGAGTGTGGGCAACAATAGAATCTCATATGTTTGGATTTTGTTGGCTACGGGTTGTGAATGGTTAAGGTTTGCTTTCTTGTGACTACCCTATACTTGTTGTTGCTGTGAACTCCTTCTAATACCGCGTCTACTCTGATGTTTAGTTAGGGTTGATTCTAATTGGTTATTATTAAATATCCACTGATCAGTAGATGAGTTATGATTTGGAGTGAATTTGCCATGACTTGCCATGAGCTTGGATCAGAGCTGTTGCAATTTCTTTGGTTGGGTGTTTGTATACGGACTATGTGTAGGCTTGGGTTATATTGGATTTATTGTGCATTTGGTCCATGCTAAGAATTGAGAGTATATATGTATACTTCATTGATTAAACCGAGTATTTAACTTGATTAATTAAATGAATATAATAATTAGGATAATCCTAAGTAAATAAGAAAGTTTGTTTAGCTAAATACCACATATTATTAGCTAAATACTATGCTTTTGATACAGGTCCTTGAGTCAAACTCGCACGGTTGATCGTGGAAAATTTTTTTCGGTCACGTTCTTCAATAAAAGGCGGGTACTTCTCCTTTGTACTCGAGTAGTTTTCTTTACCTTAAAAGCATGGCTATATTATGTCTGATAGGTTGCTTGACCTTGTTCTTTGTCGTTTGTTATTTAAACATCGCCGTTGAGACTTACTATTCGTTGATCTTCGAGTATTCCAAATTCGTTTCTGTACAGTCCTCTATTGATTTTCTGTTCTGTAAAGTACCGCTTGTACGCGAGTACTTAGAAGTCCATTAAACACAGATAGGTTTATTTGGCATTAGAAATATCCTACCTAGTAGTGTAGGCGCATAACTGTTGGTTTTCGATTTCCGGTTGGTTGTATCGATGCATGTTTTACTCGTTGGATTTTATTGCATCGTTGTTTCTTCGGTTGTTTGTGCATCGTATATCATGCACCATACTTGCACGTTGCATACTAACGACTGTTGGCTTACATTTTGTTAAGCCGTCGTTAGTCATATTATTGCTCGATTCACTTAACATCTTGTTATCGTGGTAGTTATTAGAGTGCGAGCACCTGTCCTGTTATGCCAAACAGTGACACCCTCACCGTTGTTTTTAGAGTGATGAGCTGTTGGTGGCTCACCCTCACCGTTGTTTTTAGAGGGATGAGCTGTTGGTGGCTCACCCTCACCGTTGTTTTTTAGAGGGATATTGCAGCTGTATAGCTCCCCCTATGTATAGGGGTTGGAGTGTAGACTCCCCAGTATTCTGTCCATTCAACCACGCCTTATGTGGTATTATTGTTGTTGTTGGAGTGGTACAGTTGTCACAACCCTACCCACTCGGTCACACAGATGGGATGTGTTGACGGCTTGACTGGCGTCAGAGGTGACACATGTCATTGCATCATATGCATACGTATTTCTTTTATGCATTTGCTTGTGTTTGATGCACTTATATGAGCTATGATTATTGCATATGTTTGACATGCATGTATATCTTGATATTATTGTTGTTTCATTTTATGTTTAAGGTGGCTGAGCCACCAGTTATCTTTTATGTTAATATAAACTGCGTGGTGATGTTTATTTTCTTTTATGATGGCTGAGCCATCTTTTATGATGAGAGTACATGTATTATTGCTCCATATTGTCCGTCGTACAGGGAAGATGCTGCCCGATTTTCGAGGAAGCATGTGCCTCTGGGTCGTGACACTATGTCAATCTCTACTTCTACATTACTGAAAAGTAATAAAACACTCACCTAAAACCAAAGTCAAAATCCCAATTCAGAACCTTACCTAGATCGTCTTCCTAGGGTTCGGGCAAGGATAGGTTGCGGCGGCGTCGAGTGATGGTCGGCACAGACGCAGATAGAGGCGACGTGAGGCGCGGCGTCGGCTAGGGCTTCACGCGAGGGTGGTGGAGCTCTGCTCGTGCGCGTTGGAGAAGAAGAAGGAGAAAGGAAGTGGAGAAGGCAGGACGACGGTCGACAGTCGTGAGGGAGAGGCGACAGCTAGGGCTCAGCGGCGTCGGGCGAAAACCGCAAGGGATCGGCGTTGGGGTGAAGAAAACGGCAGAAGGGAATCGGGGAGGAAGTTAGGGCTTTTAGGGGGTTTTAAATAGTTTTTTTAGCACTTTTACATAAAGGCCCTCCAAGTTTGAGAAATTACAATCAAGCCTTTTAAAATTTCGGTTTTCAACATAAATTGTCAATCCTTTTTAATGAATCGTCTCCTCTATTTGACTTGAGAGATTGGAGTAACGGTGGCATTCCCCAATCCCCAACTTATTTGAATTGTGTCTTCTTTACCAGTTAGTTTAATTTTGTTCCTGTCTCAATTAATGATTCTACTATTCAAGAACAAATTCCTAAAATCCTTAATTTAGATCCCAAAAAAGTTTTCATAATACAGAACAGAACAGAGTAGCATTGTAGCAGTGGTCCAGCTAGCAGTTCATGGCCTCCCGATGGCGAAGCAAAGTTCGCCGCCGCGGCGGAAGGCCCAAACGTCAATCTTGTCACCCTTCTTCAGCGCACTAAATGAGCGGAACAACTTGAGCTCGTCGCCCTTGATCACGGTGCCACCGCTGCCGTCCCAGCGAGTCAGCCGCAGGTAGGACACGAATCCGCACCGTGCGTACACCCGCACTGGCAGCCCTCCGTGCGCCCGCCCCGCCGCCTTTTGCCTCTTCGTCGTCTCCTCTTCCTCTGCCTCCGTGCTGCTCCGATTACTAGGCTGGCCGATATTGCCGACGAGGCTGGCCATGGCGCGCTCCTCCAGGGAGAGGAGGCCGACGAGATTGGCCGCGACGCAGTCTGTGGGAAGGTAGAGGCGGTTCTGCTGCGTGACGAGGTCAGAGTTCTCCACCCTCTTCGAGGCAACGAACCACACGGCAATGGCTTCGTCATCGTTGCCAGTGAACTGCCGCCCCGCCAAGATGCCACCCACTCCGGCACAGTGGGGTTGGCCTCGCCGTCGTCGCTGGAAGACTTGCGCTTCGCCGGCATGGTGACGTCGACAGCTCTATGGATTAATTAATGGAGAATGCAAGAACAAATTAAGATTGCAGTGTTATTTATAGATTTTTAAGTTAGAAATATTTGGAAATCAAATTGGAACATAATTCGCATTTTATTAGGATTGGAAATAATCATTCTTTTTAGATTGACTGTGTTTCTTTTTAATGATAGGAATGATTATGATTTTACAATCTAATTATAAGATTGAGTACCAAATCTAATTATAATCTGATTAGGAAATGAATTGAGGCCACGCGCGGGTAATTTGTTTCCAGCAGTTGTATAAGGCAAAATCAACTTTTTTATTCAATTCAATACAAAATATGTTTGAAGCAGTAATAAAAACATCTCGAAAACAAAATATAATATTTATTAACTGATCATTATGGAATTACTCTATAATGATATAAAATCATGCCAATTGTTTCAGTTGTTAATTCTACAAATAACTTTAGTTAAAAAGTAAATAAAGAATAAATAGGAAAAAATATGGGAAAATTTGAGAAAACTCCCTAACATCAAAGTGAGCTTTGCATGCACTCCCCAACCAAAAATGTCTTTGCATGCACTCCCTGATGGGATTGACAAGACAGTTTTGTGTGTTATTTTTTTTTATCAGTATAAAAGAGTAAAAAGTCAGTATAAATCGTAAAGATTTGAGTATAAATTGTTTGAGATTGAGTACTAATTTAAGAAATTTGAGTATTATTTGAAAAAATTTGAGTATACATTGTTTCAGTATACAGTAAAAATTTCAGTATACATTATCAAAATTTAAGTATGAATTGATTTAGATTGAGTATTATTTGAAAAAAATTGAGTATAAAATTTAGAAATTTGAGTATGTGAGGTTGCATCCACCACATCAAGATTTTTACATGAGGAGTCGTCAAAATTTTATACTCAAATTTCTTAAATTAGTATTCAATCTCAAATAATTTATACTCAAATCTTTATAATGTATACTGAGTTTTCACTCTTTTATACTCACGACATCAAGATTTTTACATGAGAGGTCACCGAAACTTTGTACTCAAATTTCTTAAATTAGTACTCAATCTCAAATAATTTATACTCAAATCTTTACAATGTATACTGAATTTTTAATTTTTTATACTCAATCTATTAGGGAGTGAATGCAAAGAATTTATTAAGTGGGGAGTGCATGCAAAGGCCAGTTTAGGATTGGGGAGTTTTCTCCAATTAACACAAAAAATATCAGGGAAGGTAATAAAATAAATAACTTGAATTCAACGTTACGTACCCGTAGTCATTGGACAATTATAAGGGGCATTTGGTTTGAAGTAATAACCAATAAAGAATGGGATCGATAATAATCATTATATTGTGATATATATTAATGGGAATGAAAATAAGAAAATCATTTCCTCATTTTTATTCCCTACTCTTCCTAATCAATCAAATTCTTCAATCATTCCTTCATATTCATATATCCAAAATACTCCTTTTTTATTTTATATTTTTCATTTTATTATCTCCATTTGTATTCTCTAATTTTACTTTCTCTCTTTGCAATGACATGTGTTACCCCTGACGCCAATCAAATCGTCAACACATTACATCTGTGTAACCGAGTGGGTAGGGTTGTGACAACTGTACGCACTCCAACAGATATCACTAATACACGTGGTTGAGTGGACAGGGTGTTGGGGAGCCAACTACTTCAAAACCCCGATATAAAGGAGGAGCTATCAACAGTTCTAATATCCCTCTAAAACAACGGTGAGGGTGTCATTGTTTGCCTACAACTCCAACATGTGTGACATAACAGGACAGTTGCTCGCACTCTGGCAACTACCACGATAACAAGCGGTTGAGTGAACTGAGTAACTAAATGACTAATGATGGCTTAATCAAATGAAAGTCAATAGTCGTTAGTATGCAACGTGCAGATATGATGCATGATACAAGATGCACGAACAACCGAAAAACAACGATGCACCGGTAGAAACAACAAGTATCAGAAACCAACTAGGAACCAACCAGAAGCCAACCAAAAACCAACGAACATGCAACTAAACTACCAGATAGCATATTTCTAATGACAAATAAACCTAGTTGTGTTTAATGAACCTCTAACTACTCGCGTATAAGCGGTACTTTATAGAACAGAAATTCAACGGAAGACTGTGCGGATACGAAATTTAGAATAACTCGAAGATGAACGAAGAAAGGTATCAATGTCACGCCCCCAGAGGCACATGCTTCCTCAAAAATCGGGCAGCATCTCCCCTGTACGACGGGCAATATGGGGCAATTATACATATATCTCACCATAAAAGCTTAGCCACATGCGGCTAGCATCACATATATAGAAGTAAACACAACCACACAGTTTATATTAGAATAAAAGATAATGGGTGGCTCAGCCACCTTAAACATAAAAGAACTACAATTCAAAAAGAACACCAAAAGACTATGATAACGACAAAACCCGATAATGAATAAAGTGCAACTACAAATACTGAAAACAAACAACTAAATCGAATACCGAAAAATAACTCAACTCGACACTGGGGACCGGTAACTGGATCCTCTCCTGGCTCCAAGAAGTACTTCTACCTGCTATCTGAAACAACAAAAAGGAAAGCAGGGGTGGTGAGTCCGGGCGGACTCTGCGGGTAGATGAGTAGACAAATAAGCATGGCATAATAAGGATAACGGAGTAGAGAAATCAACAGTGTACAGTACATACGAATTATAGAATTTACCTAATCATGCATAACTAATATAATACGACATGGTATAAAATCGAATAATAACTAAACAGGTGTAAAACAACGCAATAACAAATAAAGCCAAGATATACATGCATGTCAATCATGTGCAACAACCATAGCTCATATAAATGCAACAATCATAGGAAAATGCATAAACGAAATACGTATGCATATGAAGCAATGACATGTGTCACCCCTGACGCTAGTCAGGCCGTCAACACATCCCATCTGTGTGACCGAGTGGGTAGGGTTATGACAACTATACGCACTCCAATTACAAATACCACATAAGGCGTGATTGAGTGGACAGGATGCTGGGGAGTCTACACTCCAAACCCCGATATATAGGAGGAGCTATACAGCTACAATATCCCTCTAAAAACAACAGTGAGGGTGAGCCACCAATAGCTCATCCCTCTAAAAACAACGGTGAGGGTGTCACTGTTTGGCATAATAGGACAGGTGCTCGCACTCTAATATCTACCACGACAACAAGTGGTTGAGTGAATCGAGCAACAATATGACTAACGACGGCTTAATCAAATGTAAGCCCAACAGTCGTTAGTATGCAACGTGCAAGTATGATGCATGCTATACGATGCACAAACAACCGAAGAAACTGTTGGTGACGAGATGGCTAGAGAGGGGGGGTGAATATAGCCAATCACTTTTACTTTGAAGAGTTAGCAATGTTAGTGATATGAGAGAAGTGTCCTAAGGCAATCGCCTTATGATTGTAAACATTTATTCTAATAAATGATAATTCACTATTTGAGTATACATGTTTGTGTATTTGATTGAGATCTTAAACTCATCTACTGAATGTCCGCAATACAATTCACAGCATAAGAGAATTTGTGATGGGATCACAACTAGTGATTATCTCTACATGTGCAATTGTGAAGTATTGAAATTATCCCTAGTCGATGAATTGATAAAAACGGACACTATCAATTCTGTTGAGACTAGCATGGGTTATTCTCTAATCAGCTGATTCTCACTGGCTGGTGACATTGGGATGTCCGGAGATAAACATGGATGCTAGTTAAGGGAACTAGTTCATTGGAGTGACTAGTTGTAAGACTTCATATGGGAATCTACATGTAGATATGTCAATGAAGTTCTTACTGCAGCTTAAGTGCGATGTTCCTTTGACTTGCGGTGTTCAAGTCATCTTGGTCATGGAGACTTATACTTTAACATATTAAGCAAGCATCTCCAAGGAGGTGTGGACCCAGGATGATTGGATATAAGCCGAAGTGCCCGAAGATGTTTGAACAGCCTACAAAGGATTCACCACTCCTTGCGAGGAGATGTATACCCAGGCCTATCGTCGGATTGTTACTCAAAACCTCTGGCCAGAGTATATCATGTTTAGAGTGCGAGTCTCTTAAATACATGAGAGTAATTAGAAATCCAAAGGACGAGAAAGACACTACTTGGGCTAGGTGTGACGTAGTCAGTCTAGTGGGGACTGACACAAATAGACCATGTCCTGAACCAAGTGGGTATAAGGTGGTGAAGGGAATGGGGCACGATTCATTAGAGCTGCTGAAGGGTTTCAGAATAATTTCTTCTGAGGTCAAACCGTTGATCTTTCGATTAATTGGGGATCATGATGTACTACTAGGTGCCACTCATGATCGTTCTATAATTGGTTGATTATAGACGGCCAACATAAATCGAAAGCCTATTTAGTCACACACACTACGAGTAATCCGAGGGATTTAAAACGAGTTGAAAATTAGATTTTCCGATCAAGAGAAATAAGTCGAATCTGAGTTGATCAGAGGCGCAACAGAAACTTAAAATGGCTAAGTCTTTTGAAGGCTTATTGGGCGAATTAAATGAGTTTAATTCGCGAACGGTTCGGGTTGTTTTGGCCGACCAAAGAGGGTGTCCACCCTCTTGGTTTGGCCGGCCAATGCAAAGGGGATAAACCAATTTAATTGGTTTAATTAATAAAATAAATCTAGCGCGATTTGTTTTATAAATTATGGATAAATAAATTGATATATAAAGAAATTTATATAAAGAGATTTATAAAGAAATTTGTAGTAAATTTATTCTTTTTATGGAAATTAAAATGAACCATGAATTGGTTTAATTTTAATTTATAAAATCAATTATGAATTGATTTATCCATGATAAGAAAATTTTATACAAATTTTATTCCATAATTAAAAAGGAAAGAGAATTTGTTTTATTATAAAGTTAGTTATAATAAAACTAAGAATAACGGAATAAGTCATAAGAAACTTTATAAGATAAATTTCTTATGATAACTAATTCCGTTAAGAGGGAGACTTGGCAAGGGAGAAGCAACTATATAAAGGAACCAAAGACAAGCCCTTAATTCCAATCGATTGAGCAATCAATAGAGCTTTCTCTCTCTCTCTCTTATTCTCTTCTTCCCTTCTCCCAAGCTAGGGCCAGCGCCCTCCTTGAGCATTAGGGCCGGCGCACCTTCATCCACCTAGGGCTGGCGCATCTCCTTCCCTAGGATTGGTTGCCGTGAGCTATCAAGAAGAAGGAGAAGCCAACCAAGAAGAAGAAGAAGCGGATCACATCTCCTTCCTTCTCGGAATATTGATTCCGTTACTTTGGTGGTTAGTTTCCTATCTTTTCTCTTGTTCTTCTAGTTGTGCCTTCCGAGAATCTAGTAGTTCTCGTCGGCACAAAACTTGTGACTTTGCGAAGTCATCCCGAAGAGAACTCGGCGTGGACGCGAATAGAGGCGAAGCTTCCAAGGGACGCTACGGTTGGATCTCGTCCCTTTCTTCGAGTTACGCGAGGTACAAAGTAAATTAGTTTACTTTTCCGCAAAGTTTTAATTTATGATTATGTCAACACATCATAAGGTTGCATGCTAGATACGTGGTTAAAATAATTTAGGAAATTATTTTATGCTAATTCTTCCGCTGCACGTAAAAATTTAAAATTTTACGAACCCGTATCCTTGTCGACATGCACCCGGTCCCAACAGTGGTATCAGAGCCGGTTAGTGTTCGACATAATCATATAAATGTTTTGCGGAACACTTTGTCATAATCTCAATTTTGGAAAATTTTTCAATTATGGAAACTTTCCAATTATAATAAATTTTAGATTTAGGAATTTCAAAGTTTGGAAATCCTCATGAATTTCGCAAACGTTTGAAATTTTCTAGTTTCTGAAATTTTATAATAATTGTGAAAACTTCCCATCTTTGGAAACTTTCCAATTTTGGAAATTTTCTATTTTAGAAATTTTCCAACTTTGGAAATATGTAAGTTTTCTTTGTACCAGAAACTTACAATTATTCTGAAAACCTATTTATGAAATCTCGTAATTTTGGGCACTTTCTTTTAAGAAAGTCTAGACAAATTCATGGACAGTTAATTGACAATTAAATTTGAATTGGTTTTTAAATTGACAACAAAATTCTTTATTTTGGATTGAGCCTCGGGAGCCGTCCAATTTAAAGTTAGTTGTTGTAATTTAATTTCCCAATTTTAATTGAAATTGTCATGTTTGATTTGGATTGAGCCTCGGGGAGCCGTCCAATTGGATTTACAACAAATTACTTTTCTTTGGGTATCTGAGCCTCGGGGAGCCACCCTTAGAAAACGATTTGTTGTAATTAATTAAATCCATGAATAAAATATGTTTTAAGAGGTGATGCTCTTACATATTGTTGTCTCCAAAATTAATTAGGAAATGGTTTCCTATAGAGTTTTCTTAATTGAGATTTTCATGAAAATAATATGTCGTTGAATTAAGGGAATTGTCTCTTAATTTAATAAGATTTGATTTAGAGAAATCAAAGTCTTAAACATATTATTTCCGAAATTGATTATGACAATTTAGGAAACTGTTTCCCAAAACAATTCGTTTAATAAAGTATGAAATTACAATTAGGAAATCCGGTTCCTAATTCAATTCATAAGACTTGATAAATTAAGTCACATACATACTTTATTAAGGAAATCGTTAGTAATGACATAATTATATGTCATGAATGTGCTTAGAAAAGATGAGACCCAAAACCCCTTACAAAATATTAAGGCTAACACCTTCCATTAATATGGTTAGAATCGGAGTTTTGTTTCTCGTTTGGGTTGATGGACACATCCATGCCCGACTTGATCCTCAACATGTTCAAACCATGGAATTAGTTTATGAATAATGTAGTTGGAGTCAGAGGTCAATCCTTAGTTTTGGTTGTTGGACACATCCAAGCCTGACTAAACGGTTGAATGAGCTCCAACCATATTAAAACTATTTCTTGATTAATGGGTCAGCCTTAAGCTTGGAGCATCGATTTGTTGTGCCACAGCCAAGGTCGATGTAAAGAGAGGTGCAGTTGGGTGCTATGTATAATGTTGCATACTTGTTAATGAGTTAACAACCCAATGATTTATGCAAACATTCAATTAGTTGATAGCATAAAGTGATAGTTACATATATGTGATATGTAATCGGTATACTTACCTACCTCCATAGCTAATAATAACTTGATGGCCACAGCCATGGTTGTTCTTATCTATGGTTGGATATCAACCTATTTGGAGATGTTCCTACGATCTCCCGAATTGATAAAAAGGGTTATTCAATTTGAAAAATAAATAGGATTTTTTATGTATGTTGATACATTCTTTAATCATTCTTCTCACATAATCTCAATTTGTATTTCTAGGATAATCACTCGATCATGTCTTCCCTAAACTTGCGTTCCATTTTGGACACCAATAAACTGACTGGGTCGAACTTCATGGACTGGCTTCGAAACCTGAGGATAGTCCTCAAGGCAGAGAAGCTTGCTTATGTCCTTGAAGATCAACTTCCCACCCATCCTCCAGAGAATGCAACTCCAGACCAATTGTTGGCCTATCAGAAACATGTGACCGATTCTGAACTGTCAAGTTGCATCATGCTAGCCTCTATGGTACCTGAGCTGCAAAAGCAGCATGAGCATATGGATGCTTATACCATCATCTTCCATCTTCATGAGTTGTTTGAAGAGCAGGCGAGATCCGAAAGGTTCGAAGTCTCCAGACTCCTCTAAACCACTAAGATGCAGGAAGGCACTTCTGCCTCGCAGTTTGTGTTAAAGATGTTGGGGTACATTGAGCGACTGAGCGCACTCGGTTTTGCAATGGATCATGAACTAAGTATTGACTTAATTCTGAGTTGTTTGCCCAAGAGTTATTCACAATTTGTGATGAACTATCGGATGAACAAACTAGAGACCACCATTCCTGAGTTGCTCAACCTGCTGAAGACTGTAGAGCCTTCTGTAAAAGCCGGATCAAAAAGCGGTACTGTTAGTTGGTCCTCGAAGAAAGGTTCTAAGAGGAAGGCCAAAGAACAGAACAAAGGGAAGAAGAAAAAGGCCAAGAAGACTGAAAAGAAACTAAAAGGAACTTGCCATCATTGTGGCAAGGAGGGTCACTGGCGAAGAAACTACAAGGTTTATCTTGAGTCCTTGAAGAAGAAGGCATCCGATGCCCCATCCTCTTCAGGTATCTTCGTTATTGAATGTCACTCTATTTCCTCAGATACCTGGGTACTTGATACTGGGTGTAGCTCACATATATGTAATGACATACAGGGGCTAAGGAATAGAAGAAGACTCGTCAAGGGAGAAGCGAATTTGCGGGTTGGAAATGGAGCAAGGATTGCTGCTGTTGCCATCGGAACATATTTGCTAAAGCTCCCAACTGGACGTGTCTTAGAATTGGATAATTATTATTTCGTTCCTTTGTTAATAAAGAACATTGTATCTATTTCATGTTTGAATGAAAAAGGTTATCATTTAACTTTTATTAACAATTGTTGTTACATAACTTTAAATGACGTTCTTTATGGGAATGGAACTTTGTGCAATGGCATCTACACGTTAGATTTATCCAGTGACGTTTTCAATATCGAAGTTAGCAACAAACATGCTCGAATAGATAATCGAATAGACTCCTACACGTGGCACTGTCGTCTTGGCCATATAAGTAAGAAACGCATGACCGAATTACACCGATGTGGAATTTTGGAATCATTTGAACCCGGTTCATTTGATACATGCGAATCATGCTTAAAAGGCATGACCAAATTACCCTTTTCCGGAAAAGGTAATCCAGTGGGAGAATTGCTTGGTCTAATACATACCGATGTATGTGGACCAATGTCAACTCTAGCACAAGGAGGCTATAGCTACTTCATCACCTTTATCGATGATCACTCACGATTCAGGTATGTGTTCTTGATGAAACACAAATCTGAAGCTTTTGAGAAATTCAAAGAGTTCAGAAATGAAGTAGAGAAACAACTTGGCAAAAGCATTAAAATACTTCGATCCGATCGGGGTGGTGAATACTTAAGTCAAGAGTTTCAAGATTATCTTAGGGACAATGGGATATTGTCCCAATGGACTCCGTCGTATACACCACAGCATAATGGTGTATCTGAGAGGCGCAACCGAACCTTGATGGACATGGTTAGGTCGATGATGAATCATGCAACTCTTCCAAAATCCTTTTGGGGCTATGCACTTAAGACAGCTGTTTACTTGCTAAACAGAGTCCCGACCAAGGTAGTCTCTACTACTCCATATGAGATTTGGAATAGTAAGAAACCTCACTTAACTCACCTTAAGATATGGGGTTGTCTTGCTTATGTGAAGCGGATTGCATCAGACAAATTGGATGCTAAGTCTGATAAATGTCTATTTATTGGATACCCTAAGGAAACAAAGGGTTACCAATTCTATCATCCCTTGGAACAAAAAGTGTTTGTTTCAAGGCATGCTGTATTTCTAGAAAAAGAATTTCTTTTACAAGAAAACAGTGGGAGTGACATTGAACTTGATGAAGTTCAAGAAACTCCAATAGACATCACAGAGACACCTAGTCTAAACCCACAACCAATACCTCAGAATGATGAGCTATCAGTTGAACCTAAAACTACACCACCTCTTCGTAGATCTGATAGGACACGCAACATTCCAGAGAGATACGGATTTCTCGTAAGTGAATCGAATGACGTGTTACTCATAATGATGATGAACCTACCAGTTATGAAGATGTTCTGAAAAGTTCGGAAATAGACAAATGGCTTGAGGCCATGAAGTCGGAAATGGATTCCATGTACGAAAATCAAGTATAGGACTTGGTTAACCCACCTGAAGGGATTAAACACATAGAGTGCAAGTGGGTTTTTAAGAAGAAAACCGACATGGAAGGTAATGTAGTTACCTTTAAGGCTAGATTAGTGGCAAAAGGATATCGTCAAAAACAAGGAATTGATTATGACGAAACCTATTCGCCAGTAGCTATGCTTAAATCCATTCGGATGCTCCTAGCCATAGCAGCTCATTATGATTATGAGATATGGCAAATGGATGTGAAAACAGCTTTCCTTAATGGAAACCTGCTTGAGGATGTATACATGATACAACCTGAAGGTTTCACATCGGTTGATAAAACCAAAGTATGCAAGCTTCGACGATCCATATATGGACTGAAGCAAGCATCTAGGAGCTGGAACATCCGTTTTGATGAGACAATCAAAGAGTTTGATTTCTCACAAAATCCTGACGAACCTTGTGTGTACAAGAAGGTTAGTGGGAGTGCAGTCGTATTCCTAGTAACTTATAGGAAACGATATATCAGTTTTACAGACAGTTAAAATTTGGTTGTCCAAAACTTTCTCCATGAAAGACCTGGGAGAAGCAACCTATATCCTTGGGATTAGAATCTATAGAGATAGATCAAAACGGTTGCTTGGTCTTTCGCAGTCTACATATATAGACCGAGTGCTAAAAAGGTTTAGCATGTCGGAATCCAAGAAAGGTTACCTTCCCATCAGGCATGGGATCAACCTTTCAAAGTCTATGTGTCCGCGCACAGAAGACGAGAGGATTTGCATGAATAAGATTCCCTATGCATCCGCAATAGGATCTATCATGTATGCTATGTTATGTACTAGGCCCGATGTATCGTATGCTTGAGCGTCACAAGCAGATACCAGTCGGATCCAGGAATGGATCATTGGGCGGCTGTAAGACAATCCTTAAGTACTTAAGAAGAACTAAGGATGTGTTCCTAATATATGGAGAAGGAGATTGGTAATACGTGGGTATACAGATGCCAGTTTCCAGACAGATAAGGATGACTCCAAATCGCAGTCTGGATACGTATTTACTTTGAATGGAGGCGCAGTAAGTTGGAAAAGTTCCAAACAAGACACCGTAGCGGATTCTACCACGGAAGCGGAATATATCGCAGCTTCGGAAGCAGCAAAGGAAGCAGTTGGATCAAGAAGTTTGTCTCGAACTTGGTGGTTCCAACCATTGATGAAGCAGTGCCGGTTTACTGCGACAACAATGGAGCTATTGCACAAGCGAAGGAA